>VZRQ01003112.1:1099843-1478562 GCA_013397975.1 Machaerirhynchus nigripectus | reverse complement strand
TCCTTCCTTCCTTCCTTCCTTCCTTCCTTCCTCTTATATATTTTCTTAAGTGATATTTTTATGCTTTTATGTTGTTATATTACTATAGGTAATAATAACCAAAATGGCTACATACCTGCTTTCCATTTCAACCAAATTGTTCTAAAATAAACCCTATATATATTTATAAACATCAATCATTCAGTGTTGCTACACTCTAATCCTCCCAAGGGATCTATTAACAAGAACTGCAGTTACCCTTGCCTTCAGGGACAGGTTGTAACACTTGGTAAATTAGATTTTTCCTTGAATCAACTTAATCCATCTGCATAAATGCTGCAGGATTACTGGTACTGAAAGAGCCGCAGTGAAGAGTTGCAGCCTGCATGAGGTTTTTATCCTCCACAGGAAGCTCCTCACTGCTATGTCAATGTTAAGTCTGTGGACAGCTTAAGTACCAGTCTCGAGTGATGCTGCTCTAACCACACATTATCATTCACTTGGTCCTTCAGGTGGTTTGGTGCCCTTTTTGAAGTGCTGAGCATCTCACATATTTATCAGATCAGAGCTACTCAGGCAATACTCATCCCGTCAATAAAGAAGGTTTTATTTTTTCTTATGTGGTCAGGCAGCAGAGTAAAACTGGAGAAACCTCAGCAGTTCTCTTCCAGAGCCATGCTGGAGCTGGAAAAACTACATTGGAAGTTACTGTATAATTAAAAAAGATAATGACTTTCAAATTAGTTTTTATTAATAGAATTAAGCCACATTAAATCATAAAAGGTGTTCATAAATATGTTAATAAAATGTGTGGTATTAATGAAAAACATTCTGCAGAGACTGAATAATTTAGGATTTGGATATTACACACTTAATTAAAGTTAAATATTAAAATTATTAATTATCACAGCTAAAATGGGCATTAACAGTAGGCATCACATTCTGTCAGGTAAATAAATAGCTGTCATTATTAAAAGCATGTAGATAGTAAAAAAAATTCACTTAAGACGGGAAGAATTCAGAGCATTTTGATGGTGTATGAAATGCCCCTAGAAAGTTGTTTCTGGCAAGCACTGAGGTTCTGGCTTTATGAGTGAGAGCAGGATCTTAAGCAAAACATATAACTTGGTTTGAACTTGTTCTTAGTCACAAAGCTCATGAATAAGTAGTCCTGTTCTGCTTAGGGTAGAAGCTGCAGAAGCAGCTCAGTGTCTCTTCAGCAAACTTTTCAGACTGGGGGCATTTAGGCAATGAAAGTGCAGAGCTGACTCTGGGACCACGCCTGCTGTCAGGACTGTTGTAGTGTCTGATATCTTTGGAATGCTGAGACAAATTTCCCTGAAAACTCTATAATGAGATGGAAGTGCATGAATAAATGAATTTTACACTGTAATATTCAGCTCCTAATAAGTAAACACAAACTACATGTTGTTAGAAAATGCAGATGTTTAAAATTCCGGGTTGCTCAACAAAATTCAACATTCTTTATGGTCATGTTTGTTAAGCATTGGTTGGAGAGTCAGAGTTACTTCATATTTTCTAAGTAAAAAACACCACATTTCATTTTCTGGTGGTTTTTTTTTTTTTTTTTGTTTTTGTTTTTGTTTTGTTTTGTTTTGTTTTGTTTTGTTTTGTTTTGTTTTGTTTTGTTTTGTTTTGTTTTGTTTTGTTTTGTTTTGTTTTGTTTTGTTTTGTTTTGTTTTGTTTTGTTTTGTTTTGTTTTGTTTTGTTTTGTTTTGTTTTGTTTTGTTTTTTGTTTTTTCTTTTTTTCCCAAGCTAGGAATAACATGCTCTAAGAAATCTGACAGAAGCCATGACCTCTGCTAACCTTTCCCTGTGGCAGCGCCACAAAGAATCAGCCAGGAGTTGCACCATGGGATGGTGGAGTGAGGACAGAGGCAGGACAAACGGCAAGTCCCTTTATGGACAGAGCTTGCCTTCGCCTCCCTAACGGTTGGAACAACAGTTTTTTGTGTCACTCTCTGTGTGATCATTTAGACTCATCATATTTCCAATGTCAGTGAGGAGAGATTATGAGACGCCTTGTTAGTTTAATTTAGTTTGTTTTTTCATAGAGTCAGGCCACTCCAAGGCTCTTTGACACAGAGATTGGGTGATACAGGAATATTCCCGTGTGCCTTCACACTGTTCCCTTTGGTGCACAGCTTCCTGAGGCAAGGATGCCATCACAGACACGTGGGGAAGCTAACTCTGAGTAAGAACAAGTTACAGTGATGCAGTCTTGCTATTAACTGGGGACCTGTGGCAAATGAGAGGGACTGTGAGATGAGCATCACGAGAGGTATTTTCTAGGGTATTATGCTGCAGTTTTCTGGGATATTATGGTGTCAAGAAGACTGGACTTGGTCCTATGGCAAACTCCAAAGACACGGTAAGTGTTACTGAATTCCTATTTTACCTATTTATCTGGATTACACAAAGAAAGGAAAAACTGATATTGTGGAGACAGAGAGATGGCTGTGTTCTTTCAGGTCCTGTATTTCAGATGCTTTCCTTTTAGTATTGTCAACTGGATGGAAACACAGGAAGCCATGAAAATAAATCTTAGAAAAGGCTTTGGGGGTGGGACTTTCCCCTTCTTTGGAAAGCCTGCTTGACAGTTTATGTGAACCAAACCAGGGATAATGTTTGTTCATCTGTTTTATTCATTGTAATTTAGCTGTAATTATCTACACTTTACACCATATTAGTAAATCTTCTCCAGAGTATTATATTAGAATAATTAAGCTTTAATAATAAGAGAACTTGCTCAACAACCTTATTAATAAATCTTTGCTCAGATGTGGGGGGACACTGCCAATTTTGGTGTGGATTAGCAAGGTTCTGCTTTAGTAATAATACTGAATAGCCACCTAGGAATTTTAATCTTTTATGTGCTTCTCAAGCATTAAATAATTAATCCCCATAACATTCCCATGAGATAGGTAAGTAAATATTACTACCCCCGTTATACAGATCGGGAAGCCTGGGTAAGGTTATTCAGCTAGACTGGCCAAAGCCACTGGGAGTGTGATTGCCAAAATAATGTTTAAGACTCGGTACTTTTGCATTTAAAAAGTGAGGAGAAGGTATTTCCTTCCTGGAAGCTCAAAGTCATTGCCAAAAAACTGAAAGTGTCATCCCATGTGTCCCTCCTTCTTTCAAGACCGTTTTTCCTATTTCTATATCAAGGGATAAAAGGTCTACATATCTCTTAAAATAGAAATTCGCTATGAGACAGAAATAACTATATGCACCCACATATACATACACACCCACTGTTATTTAAAAGGAGGATGTTCTACTTTTCTGCCAGCTGCTACATATTTATTAAATACTAAAGACATGTTTGTAAAGCAGGTTTTAATATTCAATTTTGCCCTTGAATAGTTTTTACCCATAGCAATAAAACATTCTAGAACCTTTGGGAGCCCATATTCAAATTGCCTGATGGTTTTAGACCAATTTTATTAACCAGTATATTGGTTCATTTGGTAAGTATTTTTTTTTCTTTTTACACACCACGGGTTCCTGAAATTAAGTTGGTATTGCTAGAAATAAGAAGGTGGTATTGGAAATGCAGCAGGAATATGAATGAATGTTTGCAGTTCCAACAAGGTGGTCACAGGCAGAAAGGGCACTTTTCCAAAATGACTATTGATTTTTGCACTCACATCAGATGAATGATATATGGGGTAGTTCAAGTTTCAAATAACACCGAACCTCAGCTCTGGAGATTTATAAAATGAGCATTAAAAATAGGATGAACTGGATTATCTGATCAGTACTCTGAACGGATAGGAGTATCTGTCTTCAAAGTATATGCCAAGATGCTTTAGCCATTTATTGGACAAATGCAAAAGCTTCAGACATTCTAACAGAACTAGAAAAATCAGTTTGTAGCAGACTGAAAACAGGAGGTTTCTGAAGGACATAACTATATTCAAACATTAAACCCACAGTATAAGCTCCTAATTTTTAATTTATTTTTGCAAATATAAATGCAGCGGTCACTAGTAAGGGCTACCAAACCCATGGTGCAAGGAAGCATAGGCATGTATCACTTGTTCTGGATGTGCCTTCCAAACCACCTGCCTCTCTCTTGTGCTGTATCCAAGTTCAAGTAAGCCTGCTGACCATCTTGCAGAAGTGATTATTTATACAAAACAGAACAATTCCTTTGGGTGAAATGTGGTCTTACGACAGACTGCACTATGATGTTATGGTAGGGCCTCTCCTAAGGCATACTAGAATGGTCAGTTTATCTGTCCTGCATCAGGAAATTTGACTCCTTGCTCAGTGCTCTAATGAATTGTAGCACAGCCACATTTTTGGTTGGGATAAGCCCCATCAAAATGGGCTCTTTAGGAAAATCCCCTCCGATCTCTTTCATTAAAAACACCTGAAATGGAAACATTTTGTAACAAACATATTTTCATTTGACATGAAATTGTTTTTTTATCAAGCAAGTATTTCAGTTTTGGTGTTGACTGGAACTAAAGTGCTTTTGATTTTCTGGATACATTATACTGAGAAAAAAATTCTGTTGCAACACTTCCTGCCAAATAAATGAGAACCACTCACAGCTGGGTTACTCTGCAAAACTAACTTTAGCTGTATTTATAGAGTATTTACATTTCTACTTATTTCAGGAAAAAGTCTTATTTCCTGTGTATGTTTTTCTAGGATAAATATATAGGAAATATAAAGATGATGCTCAGAAAGTTGTGTTTATAAATACGTAGAACTTCTGTTGGAACTGCAGTTCATGGAACTGACAACTGGGACTTGTAAAATGGCCCTAATTCCAGCCTGGATTTTAACCTCTCTGAGCTATATTTAGTGAAGAACAAAACAGAGGTAAAGTGAGGACACAAAGAACGGTGGAATTAACATTTCTATATGATGCAGGAACTTTGTGGCTGGGAGGTCTCTGATGGTGACATGCACACTGAACTACATGGAAACAATTCCAAATAGTCTCTAGATGTGTCCAGCTTTGCAGCAGCAAAATATATTGATGTGCCCGTGTTCAAAAAAATCTTATTTATAGACACAGATCTGAAATAAGCTCTAACTGGGAACACATTGGTTAGATTACCTGGATTGGCATGCACAAGACTGATAACTTAAGCCCAGTTTAGTACCTGGGTGCTGGGGGGCAGGAATTCTGTGAACATCACACTGGAGGAGCTGCTTGAAGCTCAAAGGCTGGAAGAACATCTCTGGATATAAATCCCTTTCTATTTCCAATCTGTCTACTTCAGTGTGTGAGACTGTCCTTAAAATTGTAGCAAATGTACTACATTGTGCAAAGTCAGCAGCAGACAAAGCTGAATGCATCTTGACACTGCTGTGTTTTCTATGATGACAGCAATCAATAGGAAAATAGAAAAATTAAGTCTTTCTTTTCCTTTGCTTTCCAGGTATCATATCTGGGCCCTGACTCTGCATTACAAATTAGATGTATCTGAACAACCTATGCAGTTGGATCTGATTCCATGAAGAAAATAGCTTGAAATCAAGAGCAAAGTGCTTTGTATAAATTCAGCCTAACCACAGGGTTTGATAAATGAGTATTGCCTTACAGCCCATTTCAAAATGTGCTCAATTTTACATTTGTTATTTCTTCAAGAGGCTGCACATAAATATTGTTTGAGATCAGCACCTAATTTCCACCTTCATATTGCTAATATTTTTGCAAGCCAAGTGCCATAAAGAAGAGGAAAATGATGGCTTAAACTCAAAAGTTTAAGACTTTCTACCTGAAAAGTTATATTCAGAAGATAAATTTTTGTCATGAGAGAAAGTGGATATATAGCAGACCTATGAACTGGCAGCAGCGTAACATGCAAAACTCATTATTTAGGATATTAAAAGACATTTGTAGAATGCATAGCTGCTTTGATGTCTTAGATAATCAGTTATGAAAGGAAAGTTGAATACTGTAGAAAATATTAAGTGAGCTAGCATGTAAGAAAAAGTTGGAAAATACTCTACTAACAGCTGTGAGAAACAAAATGTATTAGAAAGATAATATACATGCAGAGTTTACAAACCGTGTCTTTAGGGTGGCCCAATAAGTAGAAATATGGGGACCCATGCTTGTCACTTTTCATGCACATGGAGAGACTGGAAGGTACCATTCCTAAAGGAAGGGGAGGAACAGCCTAGGACCAATCATTAGAATTAACAGAACCAGTGACATACAGACAGTTTACTATTGTTAGAGCAGAGAATTCTTAGTAAGTTTAGAACAACTGAGTAAAAAGCTTATACGTAACAGGAAAGAAGTATTTCTGTAAAGCTAAGACAAATAAGCATGCTGTAAGTCTAAATATTAGTGGATTATTTAAACTACTGTATATATATATTCAGGACATAGATTCACCTGGTCTATGGATATGGAGTACATCTTGAGGTGCTTCCTGAAGGAGTCATAACAAATCAAAAGGAAAGGGTTTAATGCATTTAAGAACTGTGCCAATTTACTTGTATGAAAAATCCTTGTATTGGTATCAACTCTGACATTTTTGGGTTTTTTTGCTGGGGTAGTGCTGAAGTGGGAAATAAGAGTTTCTTCAAGGCCCCTCAGAAATTACTTACTGCTAAATAACTTTTATTTCTTAACCAGCAATTTGTATATACCGAAACTTTATTCTTCCTCCCTTAAACAGCCCAAACTGAATCTAATCTCTAGTTCTGTAACACCACCTGAGTGTAATGAACCCATGGGGTAAGCTGTGTATTTAGCATTGTGTGAAAAAAAAGAGATTCCAAAAATACACAATGCAGCCCCAGGACATTTCTTTTAATAAAGCCAAACAAAGCGAGGGAAGAGAGGGAAAGGTACCACATTGTGTAGATCCATAAAGCACCAACCATCACCACACGACGCAGACTCCTTGTTCTCCAAACCTCAATGACTCCAGTTCCCACAGCTCTGTGTATCTGTTAGTATCACAGTGTGACCTAGAATGCTCAGGGCCAGATCCAGATATCCAAGACAGGGCAATGGAAAAGTTTTCCAAAATCTCAGCGTAAATGGGCTGGAGTCTCTAAAACTTATAACTTCCTACAGGAGCCCTTAAGCAACTTAAAACTAAGTGAAACTTGTTAGAAACCTGATTTCAAACCTGATAGATGATTTTGTAGTCCTGAAATCAGGAAAGGAAACAAATTGGTTTCTTCCAGGTGTTCCTCACAGTTGAAATTCAGTGTTTGTGCTCCCTCTGCACTATCAGACAGAAAGCAACTGGGGCATGGGGTTATGCCTTCCTGGAGGGATGGAGTCCACCTACAGGTGCTAACCTGCCTCAGCCTTCTCCATCTTTACACCCTCTTTGCAATTATTTGATTATATGACTTATCGCTTTCAGAAACTTCTAGGAACTTATATATTTTAATGTACTGTGAGTAATAAAATCTCCAGTCAGGAAAGGCCAGGAGCAGTAAGCCAGAAGAAACAATCTGCCAGGACTGCTGGGACTGAGAGTGAAACATCACAGGCTTTCCTAGGGAACTTCCTCTAAAGATATTTAGAGAAAACAGTAGGTATTCCCACAGAAAACTAGTTTTCTGGGGCTGATCAATCATTAAAGGTAACTTGCTTCTTGTAGAACACACAGCTGGATAGAGAGACTGATCTGTTAGTTTTACTTCCTCCTTAATTTTACCATTTTGGGATTTTGTGAACAATTTTCCCACATTTTGCCCTTAAGGATGACAGTTCATCCCAGTGTTTGGCTATGAAAAGTACATGGCCTTCTCATGGCGTTTATGCAGCTATGGCTAAGGCCTGAAATACAAGAGCATCTGTATTGAGGCTCCCACAGTGTGAACAGACAGGTTTTTTTTTTAGAACTGCTGCAAACCCAGTAGCTTCTGCTAAAGCCAGTAACCTCTTAGTTAGGGGCATACACAGGGAAATAGGAACACACTGCAAGAAAAGTCTTGAACTGTCACTTTATTCAAACTGCTTTTAATGCTGGGGTGAGAAGTGCTCAGTTCTACAGTGATGACTCTGAGCTTTGTGTCCTGTGACATGTATGAAACCTCACACTCTCTCCAGCCAGACTTCCCAGGCATTAAGTGCATTTCGGGATCAGGATTCCCAGCAGTACTTCTAGTCTTTCTTGCACATTAATATGATTTCTTACTATGACTTGGTTCTCTGGAGAAGATAGCTGGCAGACTATTTCCCATGAAACATGATGCTGGTGTTCTTTGGGCTTGGATGAGCTGTGATAATTCACCTCCAGTGGAAGCACAGTTCCTCTGGCTATCCTTATCCTCAGCAAACATGTTCTGACATGCTGGGTGATAAAACACCTGTTTTCTAAGCTTCTTTTGTTGCACCCTACTGTGAAATCAACTATAGTTTTTAAGCATTAATCATATCCGAGCTCCTTCGCTTACATTCTGATGGTACCGTGCCTGCTACAAGGGGATTTCTGCCTCTGAAGTGCACTGGGATCTTTGGCATTTGTTTTCAGCCAAAATCAGCATCTGGAATGGAGTTAAATTATGCATTTGCAGCACATTTTATTTCTTACCCTAGGTTTGAACAGTGCTTCAGCTCAGCCAGAATTTTCCAAGATTGGATATAGACAGATTTCCAGGCAGTATAAACTGACATAACTCATTCAGGAGATTTACACCCTCACAGCAGCTCATTCTTTGTTTCTTCCCTGAGTGCTTTCTTCGTTTCAAGACACATTCTTTTCACTTAAAAAAGTGAAAGAAATCACTTTCTTATCATTGATGAATTTTCCTTAATACTGCTTTTACTGATGTCAATCACATCATCATTCAAACACTGGTATTTCTTGCACTTAAGTACATACCACCATATTTTTTACTAACAGAAACATTGCACTGGAGCTTAAAACACAAGGAAAATCAAGATGTTGAAGACTGAAGACAATAATGTGATTGTCTTGGCTGGCTGGTTTAGTGGCTCTAGGTAAATTTTCTCATTTTTAGTGCTGTGAATTTAAATGTTGCTGCTGTTGGAAAGGTCTTTAATCACAGCATTACTAAAACTGACTTGGGAAGTCCCTGACCTGTCTGGGACTGTGCCTGTCAGGGACTGAGAGAATATCCAGGAGAGGAACCTGGTTATATTCCTCCCATGGCTTCTGCTGCACACCAGCACTGCAGTCTCAATACCAGCTCCGTCCTCCAGCCTTGCATTTTTATACTCAACTAAGTCTTATTTCCCACTGATGCTCTTCATATCTGGACCCTGATGAGTACAAGAAATATTTCTGACATGTACTTGCTTAAAAAAACCCCTGATGATTTCAGTAAAAAGAGCTCCAACTAGTCTTGTTACATCTCAACGGTAAAATTCTGGTTGAAGGAAGAGGGAGCTACTAAATATTGACTAGTGTATCTGCTGTCCTCGGGACCACTTTGTCCTCAAGCTTACTGTCACAATCTTCGCTGTGTTGTTTTACATTATTTGGAAAAGATATTCTTTCTGGGGGTCTCTGACAGACGTTCTTCACAGCATGATGACTTAACCTTGAGATCTGACCTGCTTGAGACGTGGCCTCCCATTTTAATTGGTTCTGTTCCTTAATTTCTGTTTTTAAGTTCCTAGGCAGGCTGCTGTTGGAATTTAGGTGCACCTTCTGTTTGTTCTTGGACTATTTCTTACACCTTTGAGAAATGACCTAGGGAGGACTTTAATTATCTCAGCTAATTTCGACAGGCATCTTCTTATTTTGCTTCCATTCTGCCTCCAGACTGGGTAGAGCTCTAGCACTTCTCCGCCCGCATAAAGCACAGATTAAGAACTGCAGACGTGCAGACATTATCCTTTGCTGTCACGCCTTCTGCAGGTTGTGTGCACACTATGAAGTAACTCCTGAACACTTTTACTCCTTCTTCAGTGCAGTAGGAGAAAGGGATTTTCAAGCACAGCTACTTAGTTCTCCTCCTGTATGGAGCTATAAGCTGGAGATGTAGCTTGGAAAATGTTCTGATTAAACAGCATGTCTTAGTAGGAACTTTTATTTCTCAGTAATCTGCATTTTTAAACAACTAATGCTAGGTATTCCAAACGCCTTTCCAAAGGGTGGGCTTGGCTTTAAGCTGTGTCTGGAATTCTAGTGGTTTGTATGCATTTTCTACTTATCATCTTCTGTGGAAGGGAAGACTTGAACAGGTTTTGGAAGATTTGTTTTCGCAAATCAATGATGATTACACTGATTTTTTTTTTTTTTCGGGTATAAGGTACAGATTTATAAGATTATATAAATAATGGACATTTATTTTGGATTTAAGTGCCATTTGGAACTGGGATCTTAAGAAATTCAGATTTGGAATGGGTCTGAACTGCAACTGATTTTTTGCTCATAGTAGCCTCCCGGACCTACCTTAGATAAAATAGTTTTCTGAGGAACCAGAGAACTGCTGCTATATAGTTCTGCTATTTGAGAAGGATTACTACCACTCTATCAGTCCTGGACGTTTGTTCTTTCATTAGAAATGATCCACCTCTCGCCATAAAACAGTTTTGGAGGTGACCTGAATTTCTGTTGGAGGTGTCTCTGAAAGGATTGTACACTAGTTAAAGCTGATATTAAATATCTTAGTACCATCTTATTAGAAGCCCTGAAGACATTTTGGCTTTGTTTCTAGTCACCAAAAGTATAAATCACTAACTTTATTACCAGATGAGTGGGCTATGGCCCATTTTTTCTGCCCTTATTCAGAAGCTCTTGAAAGCTGTAAAAAATGCAGCATAAACTGTCCTGAGTGCTGGCTCAGCCATAGAATTAGCTGTAGTTTAGAGAAGAAAATAGTGCAATTACCATGTGTATTGACAACTGGGAAAGAACTGACTTTCAGTGGAGCTGACTTTAACAGAGGTAATGAATTTATGTTGGCAACAAAGGCTCACCTGAACCTACAGTTAAGCCTAAGCATTTGAATTTTTATGTGACTGTAATTTCTGATTCTAATGGGAAAGCATTCTGGAACTTCAAAAGTAACACTAAAAAGTCTAATAGAGTTTTGGACCTCCTAGCATAGAGAAGTCAAGGACTTTTCATTTAAAAAATAGCCCTTTTCCTGAGAGATTTAAGGCCCAGAGATGCACATCATAGAACGTATGTAAATATATGAAATTGTTACACCATACTGTAGAGTAAGCCCTGATTTCAGTTTCAAGAAAGAACTCTTTGTCTTTGAAATTACCTTTGGATAATTTATTTTTACTTCCTGTCATTTCTGTTATGAAATAAGGTTTCTATATTGTCTGAATGACTCACATTTATTGAAATATTTAAAAAAATCCCAGAAGTCCCTCTGAAACAAGACATAAGAAGAATGGATCCTGTTTTCTCACCAAAATGAGCAAAATATCATTTTCAAATTCAGAACTGGCATCTAACTGATCATCCAAGTATTTTGTCAGAGAGAATACAATGGTTGAAGTTGTCAAAGAAAGGAGGACATTCTTGATAACGCTTTGAGTTTCAACCTGAGCCGCTCAATTGCATGGCAACAAGATCATCTGCTGTGACTCAAAATGTGCAGAGAAGTACCAATAAAGGAAGAAAAGGAGAGTTTATGGGCAAATCAGCAACTCCCAGCACACTCAGAGATGTCCCCTTAGAGGTTTGTAGACCTTCCTCTAATGTACATCTTAAAAGTCACTGCCTGTGTCGGGAGCTCAGCAGACAGTGATGTACACACACCTATGGGCTTGGCCAAGGAAATGCTTAAACATGTGAGTGAGTCCACCTCTACTCAGGTAAGCACTTAAGCCAGTAGTTAATGTGCTCCAGGAAATTACAATATATAAATATCAGCAACTGCTACTTAATTCAAAAGCATATAATTAATTTATATAGAGACATGCACATATAAAAATGTAAAGATGAAAACCCACCATATTCTGGGACTTGGCCTGTTCCACGTTTCAACAACAGTCGCACTCTCCTGCCGCCAGACTTGATTAGCTCTATTGCTCTGGCATGTGTCATGTCCCTTGTGCTTTCTCCATTGATTTCAATTATTTGATCTCCCACCTGTCAGGTAAGAAGAATATCGAGTCAGACAGAATTGCAGCAAAATGAGCGTTTCAGAAGGAGACATATTCAATGGATCACAGGTTACTTGAATGACAGACAGACACATCAAGGTAAATTTGTTCCTGTCTATCTGAGGAATATTACTGGCAGATCAAATAACCTCCAAAGTGGATTCTGAATATGGTATATCAAATGCTGCTTGTCTTCTGCTGAAATCGGTGTAATGGCTTTGTAACTTGCCTCACATCTTCTACGTGTAAGAGGCTTTGTTGAATTGCTTGATATGGTGAAATCGCTGGAACATTATCTGTGCTACTCTGTAACATTCAGTGTTGGGTGAGCCTAAGAAGAACTTTGTTGCACTTGCTGTTTTCATAGAGAAAAGAGAGGTTCAAAGCACAAATATAAACTTCCATCATTTAAATTTCCAAATCTTGGTAGTAAAGTTTCACACAAAATTAAGAGTACTTATGAAGCATGCTATTAAACAAAGAAAGGTTAGTGCTATGACACAGGACAGGCAGGTTTGCTGGAGTTCAAAGAGTATTCTTTGAACTATTTAACCACGGGAGCTTTTTGCTGGGAGCCAGCACAGCCTGTGGCTGAACTGTCCAGTTAGAGCAGCCAACTCCAGGATTCTGATTACAGATTTCTGCCACTTTTTTCCTGCCACTTCCAGTCAGCATTGGAAGAGAAAAATTTTTATTTTTCTGCTATTTCTATAGCAGTAAAACGTGGCACTGATGTCCGCATCTCCCATCCACCCCAATTACCCTGGCTTTGCCTCCAGCCTGCATGTTTTGGTTTTGGCTGGCTTTCCATGCTGGAAACCTTCTCGTTCAGTAGGGGAGCGGTTGCTTTCCACTGTGCCTGGTCAGAGTAGCAGAGAGCAGGCGTCAGGAGCAGCACTGCACAGCCTGCTGTGATACCCCTTGGTGAGAGCCTGAATCAAGCAACACAGTGAGGTGACGTGAGCCTCGTGTCAGCAGCACCACAGCCTTTGGAGTACGTGTTTTGCAGAAGCCTCCCAGCCCCTTTGGAAGGGTGGCCCCAGTGAACCCAGAAGGAGGGATGATCTCCTGGTGCTGGTAAGGTGCAGGTCCAAGTGATGGGCAGCCAAGAGTGGGGCATGGGGGTCTCAGGTGAGTGGGTCAGCACACTCACTTACCAGTGCCAGAGGAACACATCTGTTCAGCAGGATCACACCTGCCTCAGTGTGCACCTACGGCCTCTTCACAGTGGGTTTCCCTTTTTTTGTGGTGTGTTACACTAAAACAACAATGCCTACACATCCTAGTGGGGAGATTATACAGACTTCAAGGTGATGTGCACTTCCTTTTCCCCTTACAAGACTGTCTTAACAAAACCAGCTCTTAGCTGCCCTTGGACATTGAAATATCTTCTATTTTGTATGTTTTCTTTGCTACAATTGTACTTCTGACACCTAAAATGTAATCCTTCAGAGGTTTTCCTTCTTTCCTGAGTTTGAAATATAGTATTTACCAAATAAATGTGCACAATATGAAATGTCACCACAACTCCTAGCATCAAAGAAAATTGAAAAGGATGACAAGAAGTAATCTAGCCCTCACTTTTGCTCAGAGACAGAACAAATGCTAGTACAAATACTATGGCAGTGTTTCTCAATAGGAATTCATACTTTGTCAATAGGAGCTGCATCCTCCCAGGATCCTGTATGCAATCAATGCTGGTACTTTGCATAACTAAAAAGCCATTGATACAAATAAAGCCTATTAGCCTTTCTATTCCATTTTGTAAATGCTGCAGAATGGACAGGGGGAAAAAATATCAGAATTATTTTGTGCAGGATTATTTTTGCAGTGCAAATTTCTTCCTCAGAAGATTTTCTCTCTGTAACAGAATGCATTTGGTTGTACCATGCATTAAACAATTTAAAATATTTCTGTCGACCTTCAAGCCACACTGACACAGCACAGGTGCTCTGTGGATCATGGTGAGCTCTCCCCCAGGTCTGGCCATACATGGCTCTCTGCATCTCCTGACTTTTGGAGAATGCAGTTGGTGCACACACTTGGAGCAAAAAGAGAAAATCTGTGTTACCATTCCTGTAACACACACAGAAGACAGATTTGCAGCAACCCCACAAGGACACTGGTCAGGCCAAACAGAGAGAAAATTCAACGAGTTTGGGAAAACCTGTTTCTAAATGTCATGAAATAATTAAACCCCATAGAAATCCTGTAAAAATAAAATCAGATTTTCAGAAGGCTTGAGAACAGCTCTTTTTTTTTGTGCTACATTGCCTGGGTAGACCATATTTTGGAGAAGGTATTTAAAATGTTCTTGTTAGCATGTTTTGAGAGAAGTGACAGATTAGATCAAATGAAAGAGGTGTTTTTAACACTCCTTGATGAATAGCTTTTAAAATGAGTACTGAAAGCTGTGTAGAGAATGTACAGTCATTCAAATAAAATCCTCTGCACTCCAGAGCAGAAAGACGAAAGATTTTAATACAGTTTAATATGTTTAATATGTAAAAAGGTTAAGTTAATGTCAAATCTTTTTCTTGCTGTTTGCCTTTCTTCTGTTTTCATTGGTCACTATGCAGGAACAATCTTGTATTAACGTAACCTTTTCTGTATTTCTGTGAATTTGAAATTTTTTTTCTCTGTAGGCAGCATGTAGCTGATTTGATATTTCCTTTTCTTATAAAATATTATGTGCAAATAACTTGGGAAAGCTTAAAAAAAGGGCCAGCATCTTGGTTATGCGACTGGAGGGGAGAGAAAACAAGTTTCCAAAAATTAGGTGCTCTGAAATCTACATCAGAAAGGGTGAGACCAGAAGTATAATGAATAGTTGTAGGAGCAGTGGGTTAATTATGTTCCTTGCTTTTGTGTCTTGTGGCTGACTGATGTGCAGCTGAATTATACTGCCTTTGCAGCAGAAGCCCAGCTCTGATTAGATAAGAAAACAAGGAAGAGAAAAGTTGTCAGCACTCTTACCTAGAGAAAAGCTTCAATTAGACTTTACAATCATATTTGAAAATTCATATAAATGAAAAAGCCTGGCTGAGGAGTGGTTCCCTGTGTGTCATAAGGTACAAATCTTGGGGTTTTTTTCTGCAGTTAAACCTTGATAACCCCCCTTCCTTTCCCCTCATGTTGCAGATTTTCTTATGGCTGATATGGGAGGAAATCCTGCTGCATGTTTCCTCTTTGTGCAGGCATTCATATGTGCTTTCTCGCTCAACTTTTCTTTTGTGGAATCAATTTTTAGATTTGTGGAGCTATTTCTGTCTTTTCTAAATCCAGTGATTTTTTAAGAGGATCTTAGATATACCCACATATAGAAGATGCACCAAGATGGGGCCAGAGGTAATTGCATGCATAAAAGCAGTGTCTGTTACATGGGATCCTCATTTCTCTTTTTAGGATCAAAAGTTGACTTCTGCAGTTTATACAACACAGCATTTCTCTATACTTTTCTTCTGGATCCTTCCATGTCTGTTCACAGTCTCTAAACTAGAGCTATCATGAAGATGGGGGCAGGTAGAACAGATCAAAATGATAACATTCTTTCCACACTTACTACTAATAATAATTATAATAATAATATCAATAAATTTAATAATAATAATAATAATATAAATAAATTTAATAATAATAATAATAATAATAATAATTTGTTCCCAGAACAAATCCTTTGCCTTTTTGTAACACACCAGATTTGCAACTCATTGGCAAGTTTGGATTCTGAGATAATCCCCAGCAGTTATCTCCTATTTTATATTGTGCATCTGATTTCTCTGCCCTAAACTGAGCACAGTGCACCTTGGTGAATTTTATCAGACTGACTGCTTTAGCATGAAGTTTTTATTTTGAAATAGCCTGTTTCTCAAACTACTTTTAAAATCCCTATGAATAGTGACATACTGGCATCAGTAAATTTTATTTTATTATTTATCAGTAGGTCTCCAATTATTAATGGAACATTGAACTGAGTTGGTTTCATCCCAGACCCCCCAGAACCACACTTGTAATTACTATCAAGGAGCACACCATTCAGAGCAGCCTTTGAGAGGAATTATTGTCAGCAACCACTTTAAAAGACATTCCACCTTTTTCCTCAGCCTTTTAATGTGAATTTCATTGAAGGTACTGTTGAAAGGTGAAAAGAAGATTGTACATTCTCCTCCCCCTTTTTCCACTTAGAAATAAGAATGAAAATCATACATAAGAAAGAAAAATTAGACCAGTGTGACAAGATTTGCTTTCCACAATTCACGTCAGTGAACTTTCTCAACTATTTGATAACTTGTCACATTATTTCTGAGTACAAAAGTTAAAGGATATTTTCTATATTTGACTTTAAAAATAGGGCATACATTTTGCTTTCTCTAGTCTACTTCTAACTTCCTTGTCCTCCATGACTTCCTGGACATAATTACTAATAGTCTATAAATTTATTTCCCTTAGTCATTGAGCATACATGAACACCAGCAAGTTCTGCGAACTTGAATCTAAGTATGCTTTAAGCAGTTTTCTCCTTATTCTGATTTATATTAATTTTTCTTTGTTTATGTTTCTTCTGAACATCTCAATGCAGACTGATAAAAAGAAAACACTGAATATTTCAGCCATCTCCACATTCTCATCAGGTAGTGGACCTCTTTCTTCCAGTTCTTCATGTTTCTTTAAATTCATTTATGTTAGCTGTTCTTGTTCCTTTTTTACTTTCTTTGTGGCCTTTTTGGATATAACTCTGACACAGTAATCTTCCCTCTTCATCTAGTGGGTTACCAACCATCTAATAGGCGTTGCAGCATCAAGCTTTGAGTGTCTAAATGTTTTAGTGGGTATGACTCTGTGGCATTATTTCCTTTTGTGGAAAGTCACACATTTCAATATCAGACAGCTATTTTTAATAGGCATTTCAGCAGGCCACCTTTTGTGGACACATGTAGCATTTCAGATGAAACATCAGAAGACTTTAAAAGTATTGTTTAAAACTTCAGTGTAGCAACTTTATTGTTTTGCATGGAATTTAGGTCATGTTACAACTTTTGATTTCACTTCTGTTAAGAAATTAACAGAAAAAACAGTACTATTCCCTAAATCTGGAGAGATGGCCATCCCTATAATAGTACCTTCAGCTCCCATGCCATTCATGTACAGTGTTTGCATGACACCCTGAGAGGACACATGTATGCTAAACACCATGATTAAAACCCTCATGCAGCAGGGAAAGCATTTGAGAGCACAGCCACTGAGATGTAATATTTTAACCTCACAAAGCCACAGACTGCATTCACATTCTTTAATAAATATAAATAATAAACTTTAATTCAAAGCTGTCACAGCACAGGTTCTGTGGGCGGAGCTGTGATGAGCCCTTGGCAAGGCTGACATCTGTTGGGTGGCTGGTCATGTGAAACAGATGGATGGATCCTTTCCCAGCCCCAAGAGGCAAGCCCTGCATCTAGGGACACTCCCCAGACTGCCATCAGCTCTGGTTTGTAACCTTCCTGGCAAAGACTACAAAGCAGGACTGATCTACCTCTATGTCCTCCAGATGTTCTCAGCAGCTAAAGGTTGAAGAGTGTCGGCAAGACAGCCTGGGAAGCTTGCCTGGCTGCTGCCTGAGCTGTATTTATTCTGAAGAAACATGCTCTTTGCAGCTATGAATCTGGAAATTTTATACACACTGATTTTTTCATTGTGTTTCTTGCTTCCTAAAGAATATGACCATAGCTGAATTTCCATGCTGCTTGGGATAAATGCCTACCCAAACCCACTGGTTCTCCTCCTGACCCAATGTCACTTGGTAAGCAGAACGCTCCTCTATTCTGTTCTTACAATGGGCAAGCACAAAGTAAACACTGAATGCTTCAGACCCTTAAAGTTTTGAAATTTGAGTATTAATGAATTAAATGTAATTATGAAGGTAGTTTGTGTGTATGAAAAATGTTTCCTTAAAAAATCTGTTTCAGTTCAAGTTAATTCAGATGCTGCATCCATGTGTAAGAACAACTGAGCTATAAAATTGGGCAACATGTTTTCTGGCAATAATGAGAAGATAATATTCCTAAGGAATGTTTAAGTGACATCACTACTGATAGGTTAATTAGAGAGAAAATTGTAAAGCTTCTCCAAATCATTAGAATAAAGTGCCTCTAGTACATGTGGAGAGCCTTTGTTCTTATCTGCAGAGCCTTTGTTCTGGCCATATTTTATAGCAATTATTACTGGTCTTGTTAGAAAAAAGCTGGCTATACATACAAACAGAGTTTCAGAAACAGGGTGAACCAGAAGGGAAACACATAGAGCTTTAATGTAGTAAAGAGGCTTTTCCTTGCTTGAGTGTGCTTTTAAACTATGGATGAGAGCCTTGTGTATGTTTGCCTCCACTGGTGCATAAGGAACAGTCTCTAAGCAGGTGTATGGTTCCCAGTTGCATGAAATTAAATTAATTGTGTATGCACCTTTTCATTCTATGTTAAATCTAATGATAAAAGCAGCCTCAAATAATTTGTGTGGAGGGCATTGCTATCTGTCATTTCATTGATGCATTTTATAATTAAACCTCAGGAAAGAGACTAATCACAATTATTTTTATATGGGCATTTTATTTTTATAACTGAAACACTTTTTACATGTTACTTGTTGCTGTTGTTAGTGTCAATTGGTCCAAAAGGCTGAAAAATTGTCTGTACTTGGAGACCAAAATGGCAGCTCCAGAGTATCTATTCTGGTGAATTTCCAAGTACTGTCAAGCCCTAGTATCACTGCCTGGAGTCAGGCACAGGCTGGATATCTGCTGTGCAAATTTCTTCACAGCAGAGTATCTGTAGTGCCTGGAAATACCAGGTGTATTATGTAGCCTGAGCAAAGCTATGGGGTTTTGGTCATCTTGGACTCCCTCCAGTGCATTTTAGGTATGTGAGCTCAGATGTTTCAGCAGGAGACAAGGTATTTCTCTTTGGGGGAATTACAATAACGTGTCCCATGCTGCTTTTGAACCAACCACCCATAAAGGTTTAGAATGGAAATGTCTTTTTTTCTGTGGCCAACCAGCTATTTAAGCAGCTGTGGCTTCTTACCCCTGGAAATGCTGGGCCCTTTGTTCCCACAGAGACACAGTCTTGACTCCTGCCCAAAAGAAGGGGAAAAGAGGGGCAGAGCAAAGACATGGTGCAGAGCAAGAAAAGGCCTTCACACCATTTCTCAGAAGGAGCTCTAGCTTTTTTCTTTTCACTTTTTCTCTTTCCTGAGAGAGAGAGAAACAGTAGTGCTATTTGAGAAAGAGCTTGGAAAGAGGAAAATGTGCTTGCCTGATTGTCTGCAGAGAATAGGGAGTGCAAGAGGGAAAAATGGAGTTTGCAGTGGTGGTGGACTGACCAGACAGCAAAGTGGACTTCTGGTACTAGAGTACACTTGATGCCTTTCACAACTTTGCTGCAAAATAATCCATGTATATGTGAAATGTCTGTCAAAGATAAAACGAAAAAGCATTGTCCTCCTGGATTTGATATACTACTACTTTTTTAAAACAGAGGTGGGATAACTCAGTGTGGCATAATGTGATATAAATAACATGTCCTTCACATTTACAATCAGGGATGGGAACCAATAGAGACTATGAAAAAGGAAGAAGAAAATTTTCTGATGTCTTCTTGATTAGGCAGTTCCCATCAGGCTAAAGCAAATTCAAGAACTGACAAGTTGATTTTATAGATCCTACATAGAAACCTGGGCATGGAGATCGCTTCATCCAAAGTTTGCATCCATGCAGCAAAAGACAAAAGAACATAAACTCTGACAAGATAAAGATAAAACCACAAAAAGATTTTGAGGAGGAAAAGTGCTGAAAGGTAAGATCTAAGAAGGTATTTTCAAGCATACCAGAGGCACGGAGTCTGTCAGATGTCAAAAGACAGTTTGAGCACAAGGTAGAAAAGACTGCAGAAAACAGATTAATACTTTGCATCAATGTTCACTGAAGAGGAGGGCAGCAAAACCTGCAGAGGGTCTGCTCACTGCAGGGTTGAGTGAGGAACTGACTCCAACAGCAGGGTCAGTGGCAAAGATTTTATAACAGACTGATGAAATGGATAGTGAGAAACTACCAGAAGCAGATTACTTTTATCCTCAGTTCTAAAGGAATTTGGATATGAAGCTGCTCAACTAGTAGCTGTAGGATATAATCTACTGCTTAAATCAGTAAATTGCTGAATTTCAAAGGAATGGGAAGTGGCAAGTGTGACAGCAGTCTTTAAGAATGGTCTTGGAAAGTAACCAAGCGAGTCTCATGTTCAATTGAGCAGATGGAAGGAAGCAATAAGGATGGTGAGGCTTAGCTGGCACGTGGATAATGATGATATAGTGGGAAAGGGTCAGTGTGGCTATTGTAGAGGGAAGCCATTCCTCACAGATCTATTGCAGGTCACTGGAGCTCTCAATGACTATATAGATAAATGTGATCTGGTTAGAATACTGACATTTTCAGAGAGCTTTTAATAGTAAAGTCTTCAATAGAGGCTCTGCTGTGCGATGAAAAAGTATAGGGTCTTCTAGGCAGGAGATTAAATTCTAGGAAAAAAATGCTTTAAATAAGTCAATTTTCACAATCAAAAGACTTTACCACAGTGATTATTCTGTTCAGCATACTTGTAAATGGTGTGGGGAAGAGGGGATAGGATTTGCAGATGACACATTACCATGCAGTATAACCAAATCTAAAGTTAAAACTCTAAAAAAAGATGGCACAATCCTGTGTGCTAAAGCAGCATGTGAAATCCAGTGGTGCTGAGTGCTAAGCATCAAGTACGGTACATGTGGAAAACTACCTACAACATCACTCTAAGTCAGCCATCACCCCTCAAGAGACAGGTCCCACAGTCCTTGTGCTTAGCTTACTAAGCTGAAAATGTCAGCACAGCCAAAACCCCAAACAGAATACCAACTGTTAGAGGCAGAGTGGAGAATAAAGGAGAAGCCACCGCTGCGTCATTTAGGAGCACCAATATCATGAAAACTGCGGATTGTCCTGGTGCTTCCATCTCCAAAGGAATGTGATACATTAAGAAATGGTTTGGAGGAGGCCAATGAGGCTGGTCAGGGGTAAAGAACAGCTCCCTTTTGATGCAAGATGAAATAGACTGGTAAGGTTCAATGGAAAAACAGTAGATAAGATATAGGTCAATAGAATAAAGAATGACATGGAGAATGATGAAGCAAGCTTATTATATTGTAACTAAAAACAAGGAAAAGGTTTTTTTCCAAACAATGCAAGCATTTAGACTTGGAATCCATTGGCATAGCATATCTGGAATGTCCAAAGCATTAGTACATTCAAATAAATGGCTAAAAAATAGTCCCAACACTGAGTTCTTGCACAGAAAATCCATAAACTTCTGACTGCCAAGGTGTTGGATGTTATACGCAGTGAAGAATCATTTCATACTTGTCCTACATTCCTTTTCTAAGCATCTTTTACTTGTCCTTGGAGTGAGGATACTAGGCTGCTGGGCCATAGGAATGGGCCTCATATCTTTATCCTTTTACCTTCAGAGATGACCTCTCCCAACTTCCCCTTGTTGTGGTTTGGGAAAACACAAGAGGAGAAGCCGATGCCTATGTCATTCCTGTTGCTGGGCAAAGTGTTTTAGTTAACAGAGCAGCATCACGTGGTGTGCTCATTTTTTTTCTAACACTCTTGATTCTTAATTTTTAAGTTAGGGTTAATTAATTTTTTAGACCTGAAAACCTTAATAAATATTCCATAAACCTGAGATTTAAATACGATGCCTGCCTGACAACTAAGTATTTTAGTCTTAAAATTTAATACTAAACTATTTTTATTAAGATTATTAACTTGGTTTTTTTTCACAGCTGGCTTGAAAGATTTTGCTACTAGGCATAAAGTTACAAGGATGCTTTGAATGTGCCAAACTGAATACATTTTTGCAAGAAGGATGTTAATTAAGTGTGTGAGAGGAATACTTCTCCTCACCTTTCTGCAAACAAATTCTAAAAAACACACATAGATTTTTGGAGAAACGCTGAATAATAGTTCACCTACAGTTAATTTGCTCTCGATTTATTAAGCTTTTTTACTGTCAAAATATATTCAGGATCCCCGAGGGCCTCAGTTTGCATTTCTTTGTAGTGCAGACAGTAGAATGTTGATCAGCTTTATGTCTGCATGTCAATATATTCTTCCTTGAGTTCTGCCAATTACACTAACGCGGCATTGAGCTCCTCTTGCCACAGGCTAGCATCCAGCTCATATGCTTGAGTATCCCAGTTGAATTCTCTGAGTTCAGATCAATCACACCTAGTCTTACTATAAGTGAGGTTGGACAGTGATGTATGTAGTAGGGAATTGGAGTGTGAATTAGATTACCCCAAAGGGACATGCAATTCGGTGGGAAAGCACAGCTAACATCTTCCTGTACTGTTCAGATGGATCACAAATCACAGAATAAACGGATGGGAATAAGAATATCTTTGTCTTTTTGTTCCATTGTAATGACAGTGTTGACATTCACTGAATGCTTATTATGAAGGTAAGGTTTATATTACTGCATAAAGCAAGCCAGGTATGCTGCAGGTTTTAAGAGTAAGTGATACTTACGTAGAAAAGATGGGCTACTTAACTGGCATGAATCACTCTGTGGGCATTTGTCTTCCAGATGTGCGCACAGGACCTTAGTCAAGCTGCTGCTGGTGGAGCTCTGTATGCTCCTGGAGTGTACTTCTGCCTCTGATGTGTGGGATTATTCCAAATATTAGTGACTTTTCAGTGGGGTTTCCAACAGCCTTCTCAAGCCCTCACTCACATCAAGGGTTGAGCAGCTGAATCCCTACTGTGCCCAGCACACCATGTGCCCTTTCTGGCTCTTCAGACCTACCACTGCTCCTCCTACCTTTGTGTTTGCTGTGACTAGAGTAAACTTGCAAGAGGCTTTCCAACAGCCATATCCACTTTCCTCCAATATTCTGAACATAAGACTTCACTGTTTTTTAGGACCTGGAGAACCTGGGGATTTTCATGAGTCACTCAGCAGTATGTCAGTCTTGGGCTTTCTTTTCAATCCAAAATAGGGTTCCAGACTTTGGTATAGCAGAAATTAAAGATTAAACTGGTAAATACTTTGTTAATTTTTGGATACTGGGATTGCCCTAAATGTTTGAAAAAACTCATGACTGATCAAGCTATTCTTGCATTCTTCCCATTTCCTTGCTGCAGCTTCCTTGATTGGATAAAGAAATGTCTGTATCTGTCACCTACTCTCTCTACTGTGCAACAACCATTTCTCTTATTTTTAATGCATTTTGCTCTAATCACCCTCAAGCTGAGCTGAGCTACTTCTTTCTAACTGTACTTGCTGATTGCAACCTTAGGTGTTTTCCACTGCAGACTGTTGGAAATCATCCCTTAATTTGGGGCTAATCACTGATGGGGCATCCCAAATTGATGCTCTGCTCTTCATTAACAAGAAAATTTGGAGAGGCTCTACACAAGTGAGGAGTCAGTGCAGATTGTGGGGTCTGCATGGCAAAGTGCTCTCAAGGATTTCCATTTACTGCAGAGTAAGAAATTGTACATTCTTCCTTTTGAGCTTTGATTTGATGGTCACTGTCAGAACAATCAGTCCTGTTGATGATCAGTGCTTTTCCATATTTACCCATTTTCCATATTCCTTTAGAAACAGGACTAAGACCAGCTGAGATAACCCTGCAAAGACTTTGCTCTGGAGGGACCGAAGAAACACAAAAAGAATGCATGGAGACCAGAATCACAACGATTAGAAGGTTCCTGTATGTGAAACTACAGGAACTGCATGTGGTTTCTGGTACAAAATTTGGTTGTGCAATGGGAATCTCACAAAATATGATATGGCATCCCAGCCATTTCTGTTGGATTTTGTCATATCTGAGATGCAAGACAATGGCAACTAAAAAATAATTTTAAAAAAGATTAGGGATATTTTGCACATGTTAATATGGACTTAAAAGAAGTGTCTATGGAAGCTGTTTTATGTCCAAGCCTCAGAAAGGGAATGATTCCTTATTTGGTGGAAACAGGTGACTGATCCATTAAGAACCCAGAAACCAAGGGCTGCAAAAAAGGGATACAGTGATTAAGTGACTAGATGAACACCAACCTAAATCTGTGCAACACCTAACAATAAGTAAAGGTGAAATGGAAAAAAATAACATGATGAAAACAAGAGAGAGACTTCTCTTTTGCATGGTATAAAAGACTTTCCAAATACTGTAGGGACATAATTAACACATCTCTGTCTATCTATCCACTGAACCCAGAACAATTTAATTGATTTTGGGGTGCCCTGACTTGAGATGTTTGGAAATGTTATACTCCAGGGAGACAGGTTCACGTTACCTTGTTAAACTCCATAGTTATACAGCATTTACATAGCCCAGATGCCTACATACTACCTGTTCCTTTGAGAAGACTGAAGAGTCTTAATGGTAACAAATTTACTCTGTGAGACACAGTCAGCAACAGGCAACTATTACATGCCACCCTACTGTTCAGAGGCCTGGACTCCAGACTTTTCTAAGGGGACTTAAAGTAATGTCTCTTATGGCTCAAGAGAGGGATTTAATACCAGATTACGAGTTTCATAGGCACTCTGTCACTCTTTTGCACATACAATTTAGGACACATACAAAGAGGAAAATGTCAATTTTGAATGTTGTTGAATCCTCATACATGGGTTTTGATGGTAGTTTTAAATGCAATACTTATGTCCTTTGTGATTTGAAACTTTAGTTCTGTTTCCTTCCAAGTAAGAGACAGACTCTCTTTTTGCCTGCCTTTTTTGACCCCTGGCTCTTGAATAGCCAACTCTCCCCTTTTGCTAGGAACAATTCTTGGTGTGGGTGGATGAAGGTTTCTGAACAACCACAAATAAGGTTGGTATGAGCTTTATTATTATGGGAAATTATTAAATACACAAACTGTACTGGTTTGCAGAAAGCCATGAACCTGACCACAGCATAGATTGCTTTCTGGTGTGAGCATCACCATGCTGCTCACTCGGCAAGCTGGAACAACCAAGCAAGGCCAAACAGACTCTTCTGCAACAACGCAGAAGCTCGTAATTGACACTGTAGGAGCCTCCTGTCCATTGTGCCTGGTTTTATCTCCAGCTGTGTACAACTAAAACAAAAAGAGGAATGCAAACCACAGAAAGCAACAAACAGGAAAAAAGACTGAAGAGTCAAAGCAGGACTGCAGAGCATGAAAAATACAGAATTCTGCTGTGCCTGGATTTCAGATGTCTGTCCTGCAAAAATATAAGAAAAATGTACAATAAAATGAGAAAAATAATGTAGTATAAGGAGATATGAGGAAGCTGGAGATAGGGCTAAATGGTGCATGAGGACTGAGAAAAATGAGTTGACAAGACAATGAAACTAGAGATGTCAGAGATGAGATGTATGGCTTTTGTGGAAGATGTGAAAAAAAGGATGTAACTCACAAAGTGACAAAATGACACAGATGTACACTGCCTATAAAAAAAAGCACATTTCACCCTCATGCTTCAAGAATTTCATGTTATTCTGTACCTTTGCAGCCCTCAGCCACAGGCTGTTTGTTTGACACTGGTTTCAATAAACATGCTGGCTGCTGGAGATATCATTCAAGGCAATAAGAGACCTATTGATCATATCTCATATCTAGCAAACACTACGACCATACTTAACAATTCTCCTGAGAATGTAAGGAACTTAGCCCTTCCTTCTAAGACAGGAAGGGATAGAGATCTGCAAGCAGAGCTCTGCTAATCATTGTCCTCAACATGAGGCAAGAATAAAATATGTTAGCACCAGCTTTATCTAAATAGACTTGTAAAATTGTTTCCAGCAGTGTCTGAATCTTCAAAGGCTGTGGGGACTGTGCTCCACATTGTCTGTGTTGTGTCCCTTGTCTCTGGTGACAGATTCAACTCAATATGACTGTCACTGACGGTGTGTGTGCCATGTTCTTGCCCTACTCTGAGACTGGGCCTTGCAGCTTTATTCTTAATATTGCCATCACCAACTAGTTTCAATGTTTTTCCCTGATGTTAGGATTGCTTAAGAAATGGAATCCTGATGTGCTCAGACTTCTGCCAGTCTGGAAAAAGGTATGAAAGGTACTAATAATTTTCTGAACTTTTTTCATGGTTATTTTAAAATGTCCTTGTCTTATGGAGCACAGACATAGATAGGTTTTTCAGAATTCACCATTGTAGCTTGGTCTCTGCTCAGCTGTCAGAATAAAGTCCGTGTTTACGTATATTAGATACATTTTATGTATTTATATAAACTACACTGTCAGTATTTAATTCCAGTGTAGTGATGAGGTTCTCCCTTATACCAGTCTCCTGTGAGGAGCCACCATATATCTTATCCATAAACTGCAGTAAAATCTCACCACAGTTAATTGTGGTGCATGACCTGACATATGATTTCATATGAAGCTGCACTTACAGCTGTGGGTTTCCAACACTGGTTGAGAATAGTTTAACAACCATGTGGGCAGAGGATGCATGTGAAAAATCAGTTTCCTGTAGACCTCTGGGTCCTTTGATGGGCATTTCCTTCCCATGTCTAGTGAGAGATGAATCCAAGTTAAACTAAGGCATATGCTTGGGCTTTCTGCAGAGTCTACGGGCTCAAATCAAAGTCTCAGTGCATGTGAAGGTGCCATGACTGAGTGTAACAAGACCATGAATGTTTTAAAACTGCTTTTACGGGAATAATTTGTTGAACTTCAAGACTTAATGCAGTGTCTATCTAGGTTGGCAAAAAGGGGTCCCTGAGAAGAAAAGCAATATGCTGGGAAACCTGATGAACTCTGTATGCCATCAACTCACTGCTCTTCCACCTTTCCAGTTCTCAGAATTCTGCAGAAAAACAAAGTAGAAAGCTTCATCTGTCATTAAGTGCAATTAAAGACTATTTTAGATCTTGTAGTCCTAAATCGGGTTGTTCCTTGGTGAATTTGTTTCCAGAATAACCACAAGGTGCCTAGCATGCCATCCCCAGTGGGAAGGGAGACCAGGACTTATGATTGGAAATGGTAATGTGATAATGAACTTCATTAAACTTTTTTCCCTCTTACATCAATATCTACAAATCCAGACAGTTTTGGCAGGGCCAGTGGATGATCATCATTCTTGGGCTTTTTCTATGAGTCTGTTCTCTGTATCTCAAGTCTCACTGAAGTTCATAAAAGCCTGAAGATCAAACTGAAATTTTCATGAGGATGTCCTGAATTTGATGTCACTTTCTTCATCTTGTTTCATCATTTCTTTCTTGTTCAATTTCTCTTTGCTCCTATTATTGGTATACTGTACTCCTTCCACACTTACCTTCCTCAGTAATGGATCTACTGTTTTTTCTTTTACAAGAGAAAATCGTAAATTAGGTCCATTCCAGTTCTTTATTTACGTCTGTTTTCCTATAATCATAGCTTTTATTTTAATATACTCTGCATCTGTAATGCTTAACACTTTTAAATGTATCTAGACCTTAGAATCTTTTGAATGTGTGGTGGTAGACTCTCAGATTTTTTAACATGTCTCCCAAGTGCTGTTAGTGTTAGCTGTTGGGAGTCATCCCATCACTGTGGTTTTTCAGTGCCCACTAACAGAGTAGACATCCAGACTTCGACTTCCCTACCTGGAGCTGTCTTCAATTTGAGATTTCATTTCTTCAGTTATATAATTCTAAAAACCTATTAGCTCTAGCTATCAAGCTATAGCTTCGGCTCTATTATTGTAAGGTAATTATTTTATTCGGTAAAATAGGGAGCTTTATATGGATATGAATGAGTCTGTATGAGGGCTTTCGCTGGCTATGCATAGATTGAACACAAAATGTTATTTGTGGAATATGTTTGCTTATTACCTCTAAGTGCTCTACAGGTAACATGTTTCATTGTATGATCTATTTTTTGCAACAACTTAGCTGGTTTTATTTTTCTTTTCTTGGTTTCGTGAGTTGGAATAGCAGTGGAGCTATGTGCATTATTTCTTTTTATAAGCATGATCTGCACCTTGTGTTATCTGCTTCAATGTTTCTCTGTAAAGCCTCAGTTAAATTAAAAAAGGCTGTTCAAGGAGGAGGAAACAGGAAGCAAAACAATAATAGGGACAAGAAGATCATCAGAAGGACTCTTTGCTGGAAAGTGTTCAGATAACATCCTACCACAAAAGTGTGGTCTGCCATTCCCAGTGCTGAAAGCCTAGGATCAGAGAACTGTGAATTTAATGATGATGGTATCTAAAGCAAGAAGCACTGCTCTGATTTTTGCATGTTTTGCTGTAGAGATTCACCTGTGAAACAGAGAGATGCAGAGATGCAACAAGCAGCTTGGTGGTCCCAGCCAAGAAACGTGAATGAACCTGCATTGTCAACACCTGATGTAAACTTAGGAAAGGAGATGTGGGTACAGAACTCTGCTTCCTTTGCTCATCTTCCTATGTAATGTATTTCTTTCAACATTTTTTTCTACTTTTGTTTTGAAGCTGTTTCTTGAGCTTCTGCTGTCCATCAGTCACAGGTCACTGAATAGAAGAATCTTTCAAGTTCCAAACCCATTTGTCAGGTTAAAATGTCTGTTAAGCAGGAGCATAAAAGAGAAGACTCTGTGACAAGGATACATGGTAGAACTGGTTCCAAAGAATGATGCTTTTAAAAGGGAGAAAAAAACCCCAATGACAACTATCTGGCCAGAATAACATTTGACTATATGTTGTGGCCACTACAATGGAAAAGCTTTAGCCCAAGTTATTTTAGAAACTGTATTAGCAGTGTTCCTTAAAACATACAGAACTTTTCTTAATGCAATTGGAAAAATTCCCCATATTCATGTTAAATACTTTCTATATTTTGGCTATTCACAGAGTGGGTAGTCTAACTTCATTCCTTAGTACTAGTTTGCTTGAACGATGCACAGATTTTAATGTTAGTTTTCTACCTAATACAGGTTATTATTTGAAATGAACCCTCTTCAAAGGTGTTCTTTTTTTTTCCTGTATTCTTAGCCATAGGTTTCCAAATATGTGACTCCAGAGCTTATTAAAAGCACAACTTTTTCTCCATCTTTAATCACATTATAGCTACTCATGTACATCTTGCATATGGCTTCTCATTAAAAGCAACTGACAACGATAATGCTACAGTAAAGGAAAGAATGAAGACCAGAGAAGATATTCTTAAGCTAAAGTTCTAGCTGCGCACAGAATCACCTATACTTCACACAAAAAAGGCAGTGGGAGTATTTCTCAGTTATCAGTTGCCCGTCCGACTACCCCACCGGCTTTCCTGACACCGGGACTGCTTCTGCCACCACTGCCAGTGCCAGGGGCTTGCACTCCATGATACAACTGGGGACTGACTGAATTTTGCAATGCTACAAAGTGACCAAGTAAAGAGTGATTTGAAGCACAGCAAAACTCCTGAGTTATGCACAGAAAGAGAGTGCTCTTTCAGTAAGACACCAAATTTGATCAGATTGTTAGGACTGTGAAACAGAATATGTGTAACCACCATGACATTTGTAAAATCTACTCTAACCACTGTACAGAACACAATTTTCGTTGCCCATCTTTAAAATTAAATATTGTTTGAACATGACTGCACTAATTAGATGCATAAACAACTTTTCATGTTGACTCTTGGTAGTCTTGCCTATGTTCTTTCCTTCTCCTTTTTGTGTACTCACAGTTCTGCAAAGTATCAGCAAGCCTGGATGAGTTTATACCTTGTCTTTATCACAACTGGACAGATTAACTGCCTCTATTTTTGATAAGGTTATTTTTCCTACATAAAGCTGGTGTTTACATTTTTTAGATCATGATCTCTATGAACAAGATTGAATAATATCAATAAACAAATTTAGCAAACATTACAAAGGCAACTTGCTTAAATTAGTAAAATAACACAGATGAGGTTTTAGGTTTCATAGTTATCTAATGAGTGTCATACAGTTATCACTTTGCTTTTGTGATTAGAGACTCAAAAGTTAATTATGTTATTATTATCTAACAAACATCAAACTTTGTCTGAGATTTTTAAATTTCTTAGATAAGAGTGAAAATGATAATGGCAAAAACATGGTAAAAGCTATTACCAATCAGAAGTAATACATGTATTTGTGAAGAAACTACACAGATCTACCATATTTATCAACTAATTTCTTCAGCTCCTACAGAACGAGTTTATTTTATAAAAGGCATTTGGCATCTTTTCTTTAAAACCTGACCAGAGGTGAAAAAAAGGTTCCTCTCTGACCCCATCACCAAACATCTCTAAATGTCGAAAAAAAATGTCACAAGGCATTTTACTCACCCTCATCCTTCCATTTCTTATTGCTGGCCCATCTTCTGCTAACCTCAACACATACAAATCCATTTTGTACTCCCTTCCTCCTCGAATACTAAACCCAAACCCTTTGGCTCCTTTCTCCAAATCAACGGTGAAATAATCAAAGTCCTGTACAGAGAAATACAAAATGAAAGAAAATTAACTATATGAACATTGTGGTATGCATTCAATAGACTTTAAAATAAATCTCTTCAAAAATGTGTTGATATTAGCAAAGCTCTGTAGAGGGATCTGGGAGGGAAATTGCTATGTAGCTTCTGATCCATTGTCAGCCAAGAGGACAAGATCCATGGGAGCAGGAGAAAATAAAGAGCAAGCTTGGGTTGTGCAGTCTAGTAATCAGAGAATTAAACTGGAAATGCTGAGAAACAGCCAGTCCAAGCATCTCTCTAGACGCTAAGAAGCATCTTATAAGTTATGCACATGGGGACAGGGATTTGCTATTTAGATACTGCAATGCACAATATTTTCATAGGGTTCTCTGGATCCCATTTAGGAATTCCAGTATTTTTCCTGATATGGTTTATGTGTCTGGTTTTTAAAATATGTACATACAAACCACCTATACATGGTTCCAGCATATAGTGTTCAGAAGTTTACATTCACTTATTTGTTATTTTCTGACCTCTGTTTTTCCTGCCTTTATGTAAGGAGAAAGGAAGGTTTTTTCAAAGTCTAAACTTTAAGCTAAATCCTCAACCTTCAAAACTGTCAGTAAATATCTGTCATCAGAGGAGTCTTGTCCAAGGTACCATAACTCTTCATCTAACTCATTATCTCTTTGAATTTGTCAGATCATGCTTGATGTCAAAGAAACTAGTTGCATGAGCTAGTTTCTACTCATCCAGACTATTACCAATAGAAATGCAATTTTATCAGTCAGGATTTTAATTCATTTATGTATTTATTCTGATTAGATAAAATCTTAATTTTTAAGAATGCTGTAGAAATGCAGTCTGACCTAAGTACACCCACCATTTGATGACTATGTCTCAAGAATGAAAAAATTCCTCTGCTGATGAAAGGGCTTTTTATGTTTGAATTTTCATTTCAGTTCTTCAGTACCTTAAAAACAGCATTTATTTAACATTACAGTTACACAATTATAAATGTAATGTTAATTTACAGATCACACAGTTATACATTGATATTAATGGTTTGGAACGAATTTCCTCTACAGAGAAATAGTAACTCAGAGTAAAACTCATTAATGTGTCTTTTCCTTCCATAGTATCACCTTCCTTAGCAATACCCATGACCTGACCCTACAGACCCCGATGCCTTCTGTGAGGGAGTGCTGCGAGTGTGTCTGTTGGTACCTGGGGCTGCCTGTACTCGGACAGGGGGTACTGCCTGGTGTCGGGGGAGTGCTGCCTGTAGTCCATCAGAGGTGGCTGCCTGTAGTCGAGCGGCGGTGGCTGCTGGTAGTCCATCACCGGGGGGTGCCGGTAGTCCAGCGGGGGCTGCCGGTAGTCCGTGGAGGACTGCCTGTAGTCTGTAAACGGGGGTTGCCGGATGTCAGGCTTCACATCCTGCCTGGCTTTTACTTCTGACCTATAACTGAGGAAGGCACAGTGGCTTAGTTTCAGAGAGTAGCAAACCATTAAGAATATGCATTGCATGCAATACTGAGGAGCGAAAATGAGCTGCCTGATCGCAAAATTGCATGAAACAAATTTTCACAGAGAAGCAAAACTCTCAAGGGTAAATAGTCGGAGGCATCCAAAACCAGTGAGCGCCTTTGGAACACGGGCATAAGCAATTTTCCCTCAGGTCATACTATGCAATTTTCCAGCTTGTATCAGTGAGATCAGGGTTAAATTCAAAGGGACAGGAACAGAAAAAGCATCTTGATTCCCACTTACCTTGCCTATTTGGAAGATGAAACTGCATGTGAAAACACCTACTATACTCACTACAAAATAATTCACTGAGTTTATAAAGTGCTTTCTTCCAGAATTAATATTTCTATAGAATAAGTGGAATATCAGTGCAGTTTATATCCTCTTTCATAGACAAAAAATATTATTATTATCATGAGCTTCTTAAGGTTAAAAAAGGATAAATTCTTTGTCTTAGCTGTTATCTTTTTAATGAAAGGTATTCTTTGATACATCTGTTAATATAGTGTGTATTATTTTTATTATACACTCCCTCTGATGTTATTTGGTTAAAAACTATGTCAGTAAAGTCATGTCAGTAGTTATGCACAGAAATAACACAAGGTAAAAAGAAAAAAAATTGGTGATGAGGAACTAATAACAATTAAAATATTGCTTTAGCTGTTTACAGGGAGATGGGTCCTAAAATTTGAAAGAAAATGTGACTTTCTGATGTAAAGTGACTAGTTATTTACTTTATTCAGATGGGAATTTCCCTTAGCACATGGAAATCAGCACATAATAGCATTTCACACTTAAGGGTGAAGTAAAGAACACTTCTTATTGCAAACATCCATACCTCAGCCATGTGGTGTGCTAAAGAGACACAAAGTCCTTAACTCTTTTAGCAAGGTAATTCTGTGATAGTGGTTTGGGTTAGATTTTAGCAAAAATGTTCACATAGTGGATGTTCTTACACAATTCCCTAGGTGCCAAAGAATACTTCTTTCCTGTACAGGAAATAGACATTTCAAACTCTGCTTTAATAATGGACTGGAAGTTTTTAGTCAAGCAAGTGAGCGTGTCTGTACATGGGCACATACAGATACACAGACACATATAGACATATAGTGAGAGGGATTTTGAAAGGCACTTAATGATTACAAAAAATTACACTCTGAAAAAATGACAGCATTGTTTTCGATTATGTTGATTTACATATAAAAAGGTAATCTGAATCTAAATGTTTCAAAATGCCTGATATGTTTCAAAACTTCATTATTTTATTAATATAGTTACAGTAACATTATGTCAAATCTTCCTGTACAATAATTTTAATAATCTGAATGTCTAACCAGACACAAAAATGTCAGAACTATTTCCCTTTGAGTTTTCTGAGAAGATTAAAATAGACTGCTGCCACGTGTTCTTTTAAAACCTGTACATGGCATCTATAATAAGACCTGCATGCATACATGCAATCCTCTTACTTTCTTTCCTCAGTATCATGATCCTGTAAAAAGAAGATAAGGACAAACAGGCTTACTGTGATACCAAGCCTTATTAATATTGGAAGTAAAAAAAAATAGTTAATATTCCCAAGAGTTTTAAAAACTTGTTTTGGTAAAGAAACAATGTATGTGTCTATACAAACTCTGTAATCTAGTTTATAAAATCTAGTGAAAAATAATACTATATGAACTTGCAGTAGTTGACCTTTTTCTGAAATAAGTCACCTTTAGGCAGGTTCCCAATACATGGCCACAGCTGCATATCAGATGATGTTTTTATTCACAGAGGGAGGCACCATAATTTTTGCTGAATATGTAAATGGTGACATAAGGAATTATAGTTTACACTTTTCAGTAAAATTATTGCAGAATTTCTTTCTGGAACTTTAATTAATATCATTCGCTGGTCCCATCTGAAAATTCCCAGTTTAAAAGATATTTAATACTGACTTCCAACAGCACAGAATGAATTTTGTGAAAACTTTGTATTGAATTTCATCAGAAACACGTGTCTCCCAGAAGGTGATCACTTTTGGAAAAAGTACCCAATGAAATACAAAGGCAAAGTAATTTTCCTAATTACTAATGGAAAGAAAATCTGGGCAAGCGAAAGTACTACATCTGTTAAGCAAAGAAAATTAGAGGGTATAGCATCTAAATCATAACTGAACTCAAGTATTTTCAGAAGAGAAAAGTTACAATCCTGTAACCAGCATCATTTGGGGAAGAGGATCTTGATGATATGTGTTGGTCACTGAAGATTAGCATAAAGACAGTCAGTGCAATCAGCCTTGTTTAACATGCTAAAAAATAATCCAAAGACTAAATAGTGCTGATTGGAGGTCACAGAAAGTTGTATCATCCCACAGCCTGAGTGTGCTTTTTCTATAAAGAGCTTTTCATAATAAAGCTGGTCACAAAGTTTCTGTCCCCCTACCATTTAATTTCCATTGCAGATAAATTTGCTAATGTATATGCATAAATTACACATGAGAAATTGGCTGGTAAATGATACACCAGAGATAAAACCCACCATAAAAATATCTTCCTGACTCCAGACTAATATACAAGGAAAAAAAAAAAAGAGCATTAAGAAAATGAAAAACCTGTTCTCGTGTCCCTGTGGCTGGAGGGGCTGTGGAGGCGGAGGCTGGGCCACGGGGCTCTGCTGGGCGACGGGGCTCTGCTGTGCCAGGGGACTCTGCTGGGCCATGGGGCTGTGCTGCTGGGCCATGGGGCTCTGCTTCTCCGAGCTGGGTGCCGAGGCTGGGCTGTTCAGCTCTGCATAATGGGGAGATGGAGATTAAAGACCTATCACAGTGCAGCATTTAATAAAGGGCAAAGGTACACAATAATAATTTTCGGTCACACACTACCGCTGCAAATTTATGCTTTGTCGCTTTTACTCTCTCAGGTTATAATTAGATTTTAACACATTTGAACCTAGTGGTGTCCTTCTGATAGTCTCTGGGATCCAAAATCTTGGTCACTTCTATAATTCTGGTTGACACTGTCATTATTTAAAACACAATTGAACAAGGGAAATTGCTTCCATGTTCCACATATTCTTTTAAAGCATAGAAATACTGATCACAGAATGACAGAATGAGAGGATCATAGAATAGTTTGGGTTGGAAAGGACACTTTAAGATCATCTAGTCCAACCACCCTGCAAATGAACAGGGACATCTTCAAAAAGGCCAAGCTGCTCAGAGCTCTGTCCAGTCTGGCCTCAAATTTTGACAGGAATGCCAGGATGGGGCATCTACCACCTCTCTGGGCAATCTCTTCCAGCATTTCATTACCCTCATCACAAAAAACCCCTCTTTTTAATATCTGTCTGAACCTACCCTTCTTTAGTTCAAAGCTACCCTTGTCCTATCACAACAGGCCCTGCTAAAAATTCTCTTCCCATATTTCTTACAAGCACCCTTTAATTAATGCAAGGCCACAATAAGGTCTCCTTGGAACCTTCTCTTCTCCAGGCTGAATAGCACCAACTCTCTCAGCCTCTCCTCACAGGAGAGATGATCCAGCCCTCTGATCATCTTCATGACCCTCTTTTGGAGTGGTTCAAACACATCTAGAGGACCCCACAGCTGGATGCAGAACTCCAGGTGGGGTCCCATTAGAGCAGAGTAGAGGGGCAGAATCACCTCCTTCAACCTGCTCATCCATCGAACAGTCCCCCCATCAAATTAATCTCTCTCCAATTTAGAGAGAAGGATGCTGTGGGGTACCATGTCAAAGGCCTTATAGAAGCCCAGATAGGTGAGATCCATAGCTCATCCCTTGTCCATTGTTGTCCACTGATGTAGTTACTTCACTGTAGAAGGCCACTAGGTTGGTCAGGCAGGACTTGCCCTTGGTGAAGCTGGGCTGGCTGTCCTGAATCACCTCCGTGTCCTCCATGTGCCTTAGCACAGCTACCAGACATTCAAAATGCTTTCTACTTAGAAAAAAAAATCATTTTGAGAGCATGAAAGCATTTTACTGCTTTCTTCGCTGTTTGGGATGATAGATCTGTCACAAAAGCTAAAACACTGGTGTCCTTATGTTAGCTCCTGCTTTCTTTGAGCTCATCAAGAGTTTCCTGTCTTTTTAAATTTTGGGGGACCGTGAACAGTAAAACAGTAAACCCAATCTCAATAAATTCTGACTAACCATTTAAGCCGATGTTTTATTTCCCTGTATTGTGTCAAATGACCAGGTTTTCACATAGGAACACTGCAGAAAAACAGAATCCTTCTTTCCAAACAACACAAAATACAAAACGACAGAGACTGGCATAGGAAATATGGTTTCATTGCTTTGTTACAAATAAAGGATGCCAATCTTCATTCAGGCTTCCTGCTGGACTTGGGGGAAGACACATTTGGCACTGAGCTCATATCAAATATATTTCTTCCAATACACTGGCACAGTCCTCTTGCTCACCATTTACCCATTTGGAAGCATAAATGAGAGAGAGTCCACCCACAGGAGGACAGAGCACTGTAGAAGTTCTTGCATTATCAACAGCAAAGGCAAATATTGTATTTTTTTTATTCCTGCTTGCAACAGAAGGAGTGAGGCCAGTGTGGCATGGTGCAGAACAACCAAAATGGACACACGTATGGCTGAGCATCCCTAACAGCAATAGCTACACATGATACAGATCTTGCCTAGTTTTACATTTGAATCTAAATCTAGTTTTAATTTTTAATTGTTTTATTTTTAGGTTTTTAACATACAAAACAGGGTGAGTTTTAAAACAGGGTGAGTTTTTCCCTCTGGCTGCACATTCCTAATGGCTCTCTACTCATCTAATTTATGCTCACAATTATTATAAAAATTTTGGCTACTTTATTAAAAATATTTTAAATTTAGGATTAATTGTCAAAAAAAGCTTGTATATTTGCACTTAAAACACTCCTCATGCAGGCATAAGCAATACTTGTCTGTGTAATAACTATGCTTAAGGCTGTAATTGCCCATTTTGCATCTGTGAGTCTCTTTTGTTCTGGAAGTTTTAGAGAGGAAGATTGGAAATGTTGTCCTTCATTTCTCCATTACTCTCATAACTATGGATGAACTGGTCAAATCAAGAGCTGCTTCTAAAACTGCTTTGCATTTATATGGTATTTTTTACCTGAAAGTATATTACAGAGGTATTAGATTTTTTCCCAATTTTTGTAAGCTGGGAAGCTAATATCAGAAGGCAAATGAGGTGTCCAGTGTCACACAGTCACACAGGGAAGCTGTGCCTTGGGCACAGATCATTTCTCACCACTTGCACCTGAGAACATCTTGTAGCACTACAACTCAGCTGCACCTCTGCTTTCTTTCTAATTTAATGTATCCTTGTCTAAAACTGAACTATTAATGATGTTATTTAACCTGGATACCAGAGAGGCTTAAACAAACTTCATGGACTATATGAAGTATCACACTTGTTTTAGATGCTTGCAAAGCTGACCCCCAGTAATTACACAGATGCTAATTGATGTGAATTCTAAATTTGTGTATGTTTTTGTTTTTCCCTTCACTGAATTAATTTAACAAAGTAGTTGAGTTCCCTCAGTTGCAGTCCATGACCAGTGTCAGACTATTTCCCTGTCCGTTGCTGGATGCAGCAGCAGAAGGTGAAGGTCATCTAACTGGACCGAGGATCATTAGGTAATTCCATTACTTTCTGTGTGTCATTCCCAGCTCTAGTGGTATTTGTTGCTGAGATACAAAGACACAGTCTCATTATTGTGGTACAATTCATGCAGCAGTGCAGCACATTGTTAAACTAAGAAAAGCCCTGAATCAACCCCAAACCCCATGGAACCAACATCAAAAGATCTTCACTGATCAGATGTGGAGCAATGACCAGAATAATGAGTCTATCCCGTTATCCTCACCCTACAAATGAGATAATCCAGGCTTCAGTTCTTCCTGCCTTGTGCATTTACAGCAATGTTATCACTATATGATAGTGATGGAGGACACTGCCAAATCTGAACTCTTCCTTCACATCACTTTTTGTCACATGTAGCTGGTAGCTGAACATGCCTGGTGACAGCCATTGCAGTCTCTTGTGAATCCCTTTGTCAAACTTTAGCTTGGCTTATAGCAAGATGTAAGGGGAAGGACTCAAAACTTGGCTCTCTTGCAGAGTGCTTTTCCATGCAGAAGACAATTCTTACAAAAGACATTAACATCCTCTTTCTCTCCCTCTCAGGTTTCTCCAGGTTTGCTTTAAATATCCTTTTTATAATTTGAAACCATTTCAAGAATTCAGATCCTATCCAAGCTAGTTCTGAGCTCGTAATTCTGGTGTGCTGCATGTTACAGCTGAGGAAGGAGAACAAAAGATGCTCTTTCAAGTGGTGACATAATTTAAGCTAATTGGAGGCTACTTAAAATTTTCTTCCTGTTTTTAAGGGCCATTGACTTACCCTCCTGAGGAATGATGCGAAGAGTTACGCTGAGACCTGCATCTTTAATTAGCTTCACAATATCTGCATGAGGCATGTTAATAATAGACTGGCCATTCACAGCTAAGATCCGGTCTCCAACTTTAAGTTTTGCACAGCGATCCGCAGGACTTCCATCAATTATCCGCCCTATTTTATGGGGTACAGCTACACAAAAAACAATAGACACAGTAAACATATGCTGAAACAAGTGGTGATGTTCACAAGCGAAAGAAAATGAGTTCATTTTGGAAGAAAGTTCTATAATGAATTAAAAAACAGCTTGTGTAAAAGCATATAAGACTATAAATTCTTATGCAATGTCATTTGCATTAACACAGTGCTGTGCTTTTACACTAAAAATTCAGAATCCAAATGCATACATACACATGGCATATACATATGAAGTCCAAAATCAGTTTATAATTCAGCTATTTTGCAAACCTGGCATGAAACCACCTAATAAGCAGATCAGGAAAACAATAAGGCATTAAAACAGGTAAAAGGGATAAATTTGCACAACAAGTAGCAGTCATAAATTGTCTCACACCTCCTGGTTTACAGAATTTCTTTATTTGTATGTTTCAATAGACACACTAAAAACATTATTTATTTTATATACAAAAAAATGTTACCAAAAATGCCCAGGGTACATGAAATTGTTCTCCTCCACTCAAATGTGTTTATTGATAAGTAGAATTAATACTGAAGATTTATTGAGATGTGCAGTTCTCTAATTAGATATGAATAATAAATGAATAGAATCGAATTGACATTTAACTATGAGCACATAGAATGTACAACATCAAAACATCTCAGCCCCCTTCTCAGACCATTACAGAACAAAGTTTCTCCTTTTGTTCTTCTCTGTGGTTCTTCACCTTTCTGTTTGCTCCATCCATGCTCTTGTTCCGTCTTTTCCCTCATTTTTGACTGAATTTTCTAAATATTATTTGTGATTTTTTTGCCCATTGTTTCTACCCTCTTATCCTCTGTTTTTTAACTAAATGCATATGCTATAGCTGACTCTTTTCTCCAGGCTCCCCAAAGACCATGCTACTTTCCTTTCTCCCAGCTAGTCATAAATATGCTTATCACAATTAAATTTGACTATATAATCTATTAATATACTAATGGTGTTTGAGTATTCCTCCGCAGTCCCACACTTCAGTCTTGGAAAACTTAGCACAAAGCAGCTCAGCCCCACTATCCACCTTTAAACTGGTGTTTAAAAACAGTGTGCTTATTTTTTAAAAATAATATAACCTTAACATTTTATTGTCTACAGAGAACTTGGAAAAATGAAAGCTTGTTCAAACACTTTTTGGGAAATATCTAGGCTATCAATGCTTATACAAACCAAAGCTCTAACAGGAGATGTGTTCAGAATACATTGTTGCAGAACAAATTTCTCAGCACCCTGATAAAGATTTACCGAAGGTTTTGGTGACTTACACAGACCTGCACATCTGATATAAAGTCACAATACACACACCTCAAAGTGACTTTTGTTTCTAGTATGGATGTAAGTGTTGTTTACAGTGTTATAAATTAGTTTTCTGAAAACTGAAAATATAAGTGAGAAGTCTGAAATGCAAGCCATAATCAAACTGCATGCTTCTTTACCACTATAGTCCACACAAGAATATAAATTAAAACATGGCTTTAGTAATACAGACACAACTAATGTACTGCAAAAATGTCTCGTTGCTTAGGAAATAAGCACCTAATTTTTGTCACAATGTCTAACCATTTCTCTTTTAAAATATACTAAATATGTACAGCTACACGTTCTACAAAAATTGTGTTTACTTTGCCCTTAATGCAGGCGTATAACTGCCATGCATACATATCAGTGAGCAAACAAATAAAAGAGTAACTTGACTCTTAAACAGTTTATGTTCACACAGAGCCTTTTTCATCAAATCAGTTCTTAAAGCATCACCAAGAATCATTTAAACTAATACTAAAACATGCCTGTTTCTGGCATATGAAATAAAAGATCTGTCTGAAATTGTCATGTCTTTACTATATATTAGTGGAGACCTGAAAATGAGACTGTCTTATGTAAAAAAAATAAGAAACGTGGTGGTAAGAAAGAAGGGGAAATATGGCAGAAATGCCACAGCTACAATTTCCATGCTTGCCATTTCTAACCCTAAAGATGGTTTTGCTAGCCTAAATATTTAAGTAGAGACATCATTTCAGTAGTAAGGGGTGTGGGAGGGTGGGGGGGTGGAAAGTCCTATTATGTTGCCAGAAATTTTTTTTTGTTGGACTTCTTGTACCTGACAAGTGAATAGAGCAGATGTCTGCATGTTTGAGATGTCTGCTGAAATCAAAGCTGGAGGTGGGAGAGCCACGAGAGTCTAATTCGGATCCAAACCCTGAGAAAAGGGAAAGGAGGGAGAAAGAGGAGGAACTTGGTGTTCTTTTCTTCTTCCCTTTAAGCCTAATGGCCTTCACCTTCCTGATAAAGGTATCTACTCTAAATGTTTTGGTATTCCTGAACTCCCTTCATTCTGTTGTGTTACAAAAGGATCAACAGCAGGTGACCATCAGAACAAAGCTTGTGTCTGTCAAGGTACCTTTTCTACTCCACTCTGGTATTTGAGGATTTAATGCTCCTCTTCTCAGGCTGAATTGGTGCCATGTGTTGCCATTTGATCTTGCTGTGAAGCAGGGTCTGGGAATATTTTGCAGAAGGAATCTGAGCCTCTCTTGGATTCAAGGTTATGCTGTTATGCTCTATAGGGTTTTATGGGCAAATCTAGTGACTTACTAATGGAGCTCATGGCCACTCAGCAGAAACTGGTTCATGCACATTTCTAGATAATATGAGGAGAAGTTTATCTCCTGGCTCCTTCCCTCCCAGTAATATTATCCTGAGGAGTTTCTGCTCTTTGCTTCTCTTCTCAGTGGAGCTCTGCCTGAAAGCCCTCCTAAGCCACAATATACTGGCTACCATGGTCCCAACTGCTTTCTTGGGAAGGGAGGATTTATTTAAGGCTTTATTTACAAGCATGAGTGCTTCTAAGGGATGCAGATTATCTGATGTGCAGGTTGTTCACAAAACAACAACCATGTTAAAATATGTTAGAAAACTTACAATTTTTAGAGAAAGCCTTTGGTGGTGAAATACTTACTTTGAAGGGATAAGAAGGAGCCACTCTCATAGGGAATTAATTAGGTAAAATCTCAGGAACAAAGGTAGAAATGAACTGTGAATTTCCATAATTGAGAATTTTTTATCATTCAGAATGGTCACACCTAAAACAAGTGTGGAAGAGCTGTAAATTGTCAGTAGGGAGTGGGTTGACTCAAGTGGCAGACAAGATCTCAGGAAAAGAAATGCAGGATGATGCATGTAAGGAAAAAATAACCCTGCCTAAGATTAAGCAGAGATGAGCCCCAAATTAATTATTATCACTCAAGAGACCTTGAAATGCATGCCTACTTCTCTAAAACCATAAACTCATTAAAACAGTCAATATAACATTATGAGTTAGAAAAGAAATAACAAATGAAAGAAACTATTGCTAGTTACTGCTGTGCACCTAAAGTCTGAGTATTGCTGATAGTTTCAGTATCCTCATCTCAAAAATCATAGCAATGAACTCAAAAAGATTCAGCGAAGGGAAGCATGGAAGTCAGAAGCAGAAAACAGCCTCTGCTCAAAGGAGTTGTCCATGAACTCACTGTCTACAGCTTGGGAAAGAGAAGCTGGGGCAACCTTTCAGAGGGGCAAAAGAATAAAAGGATTCAAAAAGGGATTAGACAAATTTATAGGGAGGGACCCACTGCTGATTAAATCAGAAAGTCTTGGCTGTGAAAGCCGAGGTGACGCCTGGGAAAAGTCCTGTCTGCTGCAGGTGCTGTCCTCTCTGTCACTGGTCACGGCCAAGGGACAGCATGGAGCTGTGTGGCTACTTGGTCTCTCCCAGCATGGAAGATCTCTTCCTGGGAAGAAACCTCCCCTGTCTGGAATTTCATAAGGGTTTTGTTGACATATATTATTTTTTTTCTTAAATTGCATCTTTGCTGTTTTACTTTTATCTAAGCAGAGCATTTAATAATGTAACCTTTTAAAGGAAGTCCCAGATCACTCGGCTGGTGATAAATGTTTCTACCACCCTTAAAAATTTTTACTAATCTATTCATGCTTCTTTTAAGAATTTGCCACAAGCTGTTCTCCAAACATATGTACATATTGAACAGTGGCTGCATGTGCCTGGATGAGACTTTGCAGAGAATTTGATCCACTCACTTCAAAACAGAGTTACCTCAGCAGCATTTAATATTAGCAGGCTATATGAAAGACTTGAGTTAGTGGCTTTTTTATTCAAGAAACCCATTGTTCTTGCTAAAAGTGAGCACAGAAAGCAAGCTGTCCCTTTGCAGAACAATAATTTCTTGGTTCTCTCAGACTACAAGATGAATGAGACTGTAAGGGAAAAAAATATTGTAAACAGGGATTAATACATATTTTTTAGCTGTTGAAAACATGGGAAATTAGTAAGAATGAATTTATATTTATACAGACCACACAGACCTTCAAAATAGACATAAAGGGTCTTTTTCTCCAATATTATCAAGTCATGCAAAATGTGATACTCAGGAGTGATATAGTTGGATATCTACATTAAGATAAAAGTAAACCTTCCAAGGCATAATCCTAGACCCAAAATAATCTAGCAGAGAGCAGCAATGCTGCAGAAACCTTACCTAACAAAAGGTCTTACAATGGGATGTAACTTTTCTGCAGTGTATTTTTCAAAATTTCATGACTTGGGGAAGATTTGAATCCTGAGAGCACCAAAGCTTCTATGATATTTGAAGTCATTAATCTCTCCTCCTAAATCTTGCTCAGATATTTACAGCATTACAGCACAAACTGACCCAGAGTTGGCATGTAGCAGCTGATGCTTTCCCAGAAGGTAGTTAATTGTGCAACGATCAGCTCTTAGCTCATTAAAGAGAAATTAAATAAAAAACTTAAAAGACAAAATGATTTAAAACCAATCTTTGCATTTAAAAAGTGGATAAGGTCTGCTTTCAGAAACTTACTGATAACTAAAAATTTACATTTTCCTCTATATTAATATTTTTATTTGATGAAAATCACCCACCTTTACTCTCCATGAATCTAATTAATATCCTTACCACACCTTCATGTCACAGAACAGAGAACAAATTTTGTGTCATTACACCTGAGTGTCCATATGCTTGGGTCAGCTGTACACAAACCCAGAACAGTTGCTGAATACAGATACTGCTTCAAATATCATGTATCACAGAAACACTGAAGGGCTGGGGTTTCAAGGGACCTCTGGAGGCCACATAGTTCAACCTCCTGCTAAAGCAGGTTCACCCAGAGCAAATTGCCCAGGACTGAGTCAGGTGGGTTTTGAATACCTCTGGCAAAGGAGACTTCACCACCTTTCGGGGGGCCTGGTCCAGTGCGCAGTCACCTCCAAAGGAAAGAAACTTTCCAGAATGAACTTTCTGTATCTCAGTTTGTGCCAAATGCCCATTTCTGGCTCTGCTCTCTTGACACCCACCCTTAAGATATTTTCATGCTGTGATGAGTCCCTCTCAGCCACCTCTTCTCCAGGCAGAACAGACCCAGCTCCCTCAGCCTTTCCTTTATATGGAGGAGCCCAGAACTGGGCACAGCACTCCACATGTGGCCTCACTAGGGCTGAGTAGAGGGACAGGACCACCTCCCTCGACCTCCTGCCAGTGCTCTCCTAATGCTCCCCAGGACACCACTGTCCTTCTTGGCCACAGGGACACAGTGCCAGCTCATGGACAGCTCACTGTCCAGCAGGACCCCCAGGTCCTTCTCTGCAGAGCTGCTTTCCACATGGCAGACTGAGCCTGTGCTGGTGGCCGGGGTCATTCCTCCTGCAACTCTTCAGCCTCTCCTCCCAGGTCTGGCCTGAGCTTTCAGGTGTATCAGCCACTCCTCCCAGTTTTGCAACATCACCAAACTTGCTGAGGGCACACTCTGTCCTTTCACCCAGACCACTGATGAATAAGTTAAACAAGACTGATATATCTATCAGCCTCTTGCTTTTTGGATATGAAAATAATTTCTCCTCATTTGAAAGACCCACAAACTAAAAAGAGTGGATTCTAGGAAAATAGTACCACAAATAAGGCTTTTCTTATTTACATCAGTAATTTTTTTACATCTATTCAGTACTTCCAGATGTAACTGTTGAGACGATGTTCTTTAGACAGCAGCTTTCCAGTTTTTCCCCTGTATATAGTAGTTAAGTGTCAAAAAGTATCAGTTAAGGGGAAAAAAATCAAACCTCTTCTTTATCTATTAAAACCCTCTGGCAGATAAATTCTTGTAATGGTTTCTAATGTTAACAGATATAGACAGTAAATCAAGCAAATGAGCCTTCCTCAGCCAGCTGTCCTTTTCAATGTTATACAGTGACCAAATGAATATTTATTATATTTTAAATTTTCTAAACATGCAAGAGTTTTCATTCAACCAGCAGGTTCCAGCAGATCAGATTTTAATTGGAAGAATATATTAAAAATAAGCATCTGTAATTTTATTGCTATGGAAATATCTAAAATTTGGAAAACTTGAGTATGGTAAACTTGCCATCAGGAATAAAAAATATTTTCCTGATATCGGTAGGGTATTTTATGTGCCACTTATTTGGAAGATAGAAATCTGTGGCATACTGCATACTTGCAGGTGAAAATAATCCCTTTTCTTTATAAGATTAATGAATCTATGAATGGAAACGTTCCATTGTGGGCTGACATGGAGCATATTTGCTTGCATAGCACATGCATAGGAAGCTAGGTGGGAAGGAGTGCACATACCTTAGAAAGCTGAAGATCTAAGAAAGAATAATGGAACTTATAAACTTTAATTCAAGCTTCTAATGAAAACAAAATGGGCCCTGTGGAATTACTAGAAAAACCTCGATTCCCTTCATGGGTTTGTGCTAAGAAAACTCACAATGGTTTTTCCTTGAAAACACATGAGCAGCACCTGTAGGTCCAAATGATGTATTCAGAAACATGCTGGAGGACAGAAATCATCTAGAGAGGGGAGTAATGCAGTTAAGATCCTCCATTCTGTATCTCCAAAAAATATCAAATAGAGAATTGGGTATTTCATGTCTGCAAACTGCAGCAATGTATTCTGATGATATTAAAAACCTCTTAAGGTTATTTCACTATGATTAATTGCTTATGTTGATTTACAAAACTAAATCATATAGAAATTTCTTTCAGCTGCAGGTTTTACTATCACTTAAACATACTTAGAAAGTGTGATTTTGTAGCTGAAGAGGCAGAACAGCTCAAACCTGAATATCAAAGCTACATAGAAATGAGAATCCAGATTCCTTGCCCACAAGTTGCAAATATCTTCCATGGGGGACTCACACTGTGGGTGGGTTTTCACTGCTATGCTCCAAAAATGTCCTAGGTGGGGTAGACAAACATCCTAATTTCCAAAGCCCTGTTTTCTTTAGAATGTGGAGATTGGTCACAGAAAATTATGTTGCCCTAGGCAACATCTTACCCAGGAAAAGCATGGGTGAAATTGCTGGACAAACAACTCAGATCACACAGTTATCACTGATCGATAAACTGGTTTTTATCTCTTAAACTGTAAGGAGATCAAAGAAACTCTGGGCTGAATGGGACTTATTCAGAATGCTGTTTTCTGCAGTCAGCAGAGGCTTATCATGGATTTATGTTTTTTAGTTAAGACTGCATATTTTGAGAAATGAAAGAAACTTCTTTCATTAGACTCGGTTTTATCATGTTTCGAAAATCCAGCAGGCACTGGCATATGCAGTGTAGGGGTAAATTAATCTACAACTCCTCCTTTGTGAAGCAGGAGGAAGATCATAACAAGTATGCAGAGTCATCTGCCTTTAATTTTTTGAAAGTTGTTTATTGATTATGCTTGTATTTTCAGGTTTTTTTACACTTCATAACTGTGCTAATTGACAGTACCTGCTACAGTAAAATTCATGGACATATTGCCAATTTTCCAATTTCACTGGAAGTTGGAAGTTAACAAGGTCTGTTTACAACACATGGTTTCTCTCTACAAAAATCAGGATGTAAAAAGATTTACAGGGAATCACAAGTACTTCTTCTAGATGAAGCTGCATCCCAAACACATAAAGTAAAAGCAGCAGGAAGATATGAAATAGGCAGGGAAAATTTTACTCCATAAAACTCTGGGCCACATTCATCCAGATATCTCACTCTGCCCCTTTCCAGAAAGCTGCAAGTGCTTTTCCATGGGCTGCAGATAGTCAATTTATCTTGACCCTAAAAATATTCCCCTAAATTTAATGCAAAGTGTAGATTAATTACTTAAATTTAAGTATTTTAGCTGCAATTTCTCATGTGTGGAGAAGGGATGAGAGCCACATCCTCCTTTAATGTTGGAACAGGATCTGGGGGAAGGCACAATAGTATACTTTAGAGGGAGTGGAAGTTAATCCTTTCATTAGAAATAGGTCAGGATCCTGGACAGGTGTATTTTCTTTTCTTAATCTCTTAGCACTCTAAGATCCACTGTGTGCTGCACTAGGCAAAATGACTTGCTCCTGGATATACCACTCAAGCACAGCTCTTTATTTATCCACTTTATCTCCTTTTACTGATACAATTTTGAAGCATGGCTGACCTTTTCTATGCCCCTGCTTTGCCCTGAAAAATCTCTTCATTCAATCCTTGTCATTCATTTTCCACTCCTGATCTCCCCACATCAGAACTGTAGTTCAGCACGAGATAATCCCCCGCACTGGATTAGAGAACATCCCAAGCAAAGCTTTGACAAAAGGGAAACAAAATTTCTACCATTACAGACACAGGAAAATAAATGTGCCACAAGAATTGGATGTTTAAGCAACACCAGTAAGGACATGACATTCAGATCTAAAGGCTGACTCCAAACTACTTAACGTTAATTTATTAAAATGACAGCTATTACAGTGCTGCCCATCACAAAATGTGAAAAAATAGTCTGTTCCCTAATTATGGCTGTAGTCTGTCCTCACCCATCAATAGTGAAAAAAACCGCATTTATTATTTTGAAAATTTCTGCAAGGAAAAGGCAGGCCTGTAAATCAACAGTAACAACAAACCCCTTGCAAAACACATTGAGGGAAAAGCTGGCCAAGACACTTAACCTCTTGGAAAAAGAGTTACATCTCTAATTCTGGGAGCTCCTGAACCTTTCATGGTTCATTCTCAGGTTAGAAGGAGCATGAAGCACTCCTAAGAGGCTGTGTGGGAGCAGAGCAGCCCACACCCCCTGAGAGGGTGGAAAAGGGATTTGGGACTCAGCTGGAGCACTGCTATTGTGACTTCCTGGGATTGTCCTACAGCTTCACAGACAGATCAAACTCCCCTGGCAAAGAGAGAGTGAGCTTTTGTGCAAACCCTTCAGCTTCAGGCCAACTGTGAAGCAGCAAACTAATGAACCTGCAGCTCTGTAGCCAGTAACAACTTTGCTGGAATGACTGCTTCAGTTTTAACAGGGCTTGAAGCACAGGCAGTGACACAAAAGGCTTGCTCCTGTACTCAGCAAGAACTGTTGTAATCTGTTGGACTGCAAAACATAGTTTGTAAGTGTGATTTCAAGAACAAGGAAAATACTTCTAGTGTCTAAATAATTGCCTTCCTGAGCCAAAGTGGTGATGATACTCATACTTCCAAGACCCCAAGTCTTTTGCTTTTGCAAGAAAGTAGAGGAGGGAATAGAGTTATTGAAATAAACATTCTTAAATAAAAGGAACCCTTCTTCACTTTCCCCCAAGGATGCTCCTAGTGAGACAACTTCCTGGGCGATGCTCTTCCTAGCAGAGTCTGGCACTACATGATACTACCTTTTTTGACCTATTTTGCCCATTTTGATTTTTTCAGAATTTCTTTGCAAGTACAACATTAATGTTTCACTGTGCATGCATGTCTGCATAACACCATTCTCCTCCACATGGGGATGCAGGAACTGGCAACAAGTGCACTGGCTCTGAAACAAGGGACACTGGAACCAGAGTACAACATTTCACCCGATTAACATATTACTGCTATGAGAAGTGAGTAACTACCAAGGTATTAACATGGTCCCATGCAGGTTCACACTTCAGTAGTGATGTATCACATATTTTGGACATTGCACTTCCTATATCCATTCAATACTTTCCTACTGTTGGTATGCTTTCTACCCCTGATTGTGCATTTCAATAAAATTTGTGTTACTTCAATCTAGCAGGTACCTCAGGACAGTTTCCCTGTTCTGTTTTCTACCAAAGGGCCCAAAACTTGGATGCTGTATTCTGATTGAATGCCAGTGTGTGCTGAGTAAAAGGGGATAATAGTTTCCCTCAATCTACTTGCTATGCTCCTGTTAATAAAGCTCAAATTACTTCACCCAAATAAATATTAAGTAGAGAAAAAAACCTCTTTTACTCTAGAAAGAGTCAATAATTTTTAGATTGTTTTCATAACTGATGACAGATCATGTAATTTTCAGCATATTTTTTTTACTACAGTTTTGTAACAGAATTCATATAGAAAGGGTATTTTCTTCTCTTTCCTGTCACTATCTAAAGCAAATGTAATTTTTTGTTCACTGCTGTTCTTGTAAACTTGTAGGATTTGGCGCTTTTTGGGATCACTGAAATTCAATGCAGTTATTATTTGAATAAATTCTCTTGTCACTTCCACAGCAGACTGTCATTTCCCTTTACTATGGGAGATGTTCAACTGAGTGTCAAAAACGACTACTTTTGTAGTTGCTTGTGGAGAAAGAAAAGTACTGAAAGAACATGTTGGAGGGTAGGAGGCAAAGCAGGATCTTGCACCTGGGTCTGTAATTTTCAAGGGAATATTTCAGTCACAGGATTTTTGGTTGCTGAAGCATTTTCTCTTTTTCTTCCTCTCCCCTTTTCCTCTCCATCCGACCCAACCATAAACTCTCTCCATTAAATAATTTTCTTGAAAAAATCATGACTGACTTAACTGATTAACATGTATGTACTCAATGGATTTTTTTTTTGTTTTGTTTTCTGATCTTCTGCAAAGAACTTCCAGTTCTTTGGCTATTATATTCAGTAATGTGAAAACTCAGTGTCCCAAGAGGCTAATTAGCTATGGTTTTGTTACAATATTAATTCTGGCAATCATGGAGTTTTAAAATTCAGGTGAGGTAACATGAAAAACAACTCTTTTAATAACTGCATGATCATGAAATACTGCAAAAAAGTTTTCTGAGATAATTTGCTGTTGTGAGATAAACTTTTCCCAATACTTTCGTAGCTGCTTTTCAGGTATGAGTTTAGAAGAGTGATGTTTGGCCCCTAAAACTTGAAACTGTTATTTTATTTTGTCAGGAACCAGTTTCAGGCAAAAGAACAGTTCCTTCAAAACATGTTTTAATGCAGGGAAAGCATCGATTTAGGCTGCAACTTGCAAAACAATAAATATTCTCACTTCTCTTGGTTTTTCAGCTGTGGTTAGCATTATTTGGTGGGGCATGTGGATGTCTCTCAACATAAAGCCTTTTAACTTCCTTCTTCCAGAAGGCTCAGCTCTCATTTGGTTGAAATTGGAAAGACCCAAGGGTGCCCCTGTGCCTCCAGCTGCCACTACCAGGGTTTGAGTCTTCTGTAGGTCCTATGTCACATCTGCCTGGTCTCTCCCTGGATATATCCAGGACAGCTCAAGTGGCACCGGATGTTTATACTAAGGCAATAAAATTGACCCACAGAACAAATTAGTTTTCTGAACAGAAAGTGAGCTATAATTATCAAGGGCAGATCTTGCCACCTGAGTACTACTGAGTACAGAGAGATACACCTATCCCCCTGTACTCAGCTGTAATTTTTATGCTGCCTATTCTCCAGCCATTTAAATCAGCCTCTCTGCACCTGCATCTAACATGTTTTCCCAATTTCCAGTTGCTTCTGCAGTCCCATAGGTGGACAGCTTTTGTCATAGGGTTTGCTGTGATCTGAGATTTTTTTCAACTTGCTGAACTTCATCTTGATTTGTTAAAAAAAAAGTCTAATTCAGTTGCATGTGGGAGAATAATTTATTCACATAACCCTACTGGTTACTTACAGAGCCTCTTTGAGACATAATAACAGAGAAAATCTACTTTATGGGTGAATCCTCTATTACTCTGATAGTCAAGGAAGTGTGGGAAGCACAGAGCTCGAGAGGCCAGAATAACCTTTGGTTTTGTCCAAGACACAACAGACAAACAGTGTCCCTGAATCAACATTGAAAGTAAAGTATCTTCAGTTTAAATCTCTGCAGTGATAAATTATTAGCACATAGATTTAAATTAATTATTGTTTTTTTATTGTTTTATTTTTATTTTTATTGAAGGTTTTTTATTTGGGGCAAAGCTGGAGAGAAAAGAGCTGAAAAACATGATTTACTTACTTATTGTGGACCCAGATTCAGGCCTGTTCAGGGAGCTGATGATGACGAAGCCAAAGCCTTCGTTCTCCTTGCGATGGATCACCACGTCACTGGTTTGCAGGCTGTGGGACGCGAAGCCCTCGGGGGGTGTAGCATTGCTGCTGGAGACAGCGTGATTGCTGTTGGCATAAGTCGTGTAGTCGCTTCTTGGAGAACTGTGGTGCGTAGACACCGAGCCTGGGCTTCTGCCATTCTCTGGGCAGGGTTCTCCTACAACGTAAATCACACCAGTGTCACAGTCTGACTTGCTCAGTGGCTCTGTGACTTACAGTACATTTGCTAATGCAACATGAATACAGTTGACTGTCTACAGACCAGACTACCCCGAGTTTTAAACTAGGAGCTGTAATAGATGCAGAGAGACAGGAATCTACACAATTATGCAGAACGTTCAAGGGCAATCAGATAAAGCAAGCATGAACACTGACTGCTAAGCTAGCTACAAGAGAGGAAAGGAAAGTAAGAAACAGTGTCTATGTGGATTGCAAAAACATTAGCAAGCACTAATTCCCTTGTCTGCTAGCTGATCTGTCATCAAGAGGAAAATGTGACTGTCTAATCCAATAAAAAATTATTTGTGTTTGGATTACAAGAATTTAAGCTGGGAGCTAACAGAGTAATTAGGATTAGCTGCATAATGTTCTTCTTACAAGTTGATTAGCATGTTCAAAAGATGTTCACCGAACAGAGCTGTTATATATTGAAAAATGATCACAAGTAGTTTTTCTGTGGGCGTCACGGCAGAAGCAGTGGTCATTTAAAGGTTTGGAGATGCTCTTGTTTGGCAAGTTCAGAAGAACAGAAGTGAAAATGGAGTCCATGTACACTTTAGTATTGCTTTACAGTAACAAGAACAGGAAACAAGTTAAAACTTGTGGGATTGCACATTTTTTAGTGCGAGCATTTTGGCAATTGAAAACAGTAAAGTTACACCTCCAGATGGGAAAAAAAGATCTATATTCCTTGTAGATCTAAGTTGCTTACACAAATCAGCACTTATTGACAGTTTTAATACAGAACTTTCAGATAAATGTAAGTAATATGTTTTCTGTTTGGAGCAATAAGAGTGGTGGAGTCATTTTACTGAACATGTGAGGAGCTCCCACATACACACATATATCCTAGGTAGAGAGTTTGCAAATTAGACCTTCAGTGTGTGTATATATTAATAAAATAAACAGTAACCAAGGACAAGCTGTTGTTTTCTCAGTCAGGTGTGTCCTTTAGCAGTCCTTCTGCAACTATGAAATAAAGTAATTAGAGAGTATAAAGAGGAAGAAAAACAATTATTATACTCCTGATTTAAAACTGAAAATCTCTAAGAGTTATGGAACCAAATCTGCAACTAAATGCCATAGTCAGTGACAAGAGAGTTCTCATTTTCTGGCTGTCATGTTTCAGAAAGCTAAATATTGTTTATGTTAGTATGGCTGCAACAGAAAGGACATTATCTTACCCTGTAGGATGACCAAGAAATGGCTTGGCCATAAAAGAATGCAACTGAATGCCATTAAATATAGGAAAAGAAACATAAAGGAGGAAAAGCTTAAATGGCCAGTCAACGGTCAACTGTACAATAGATATTCATCAGAAAAATAACATTTTGCTTCTGCCTGTGAAAAAATGGCATTTTAATCCATGTTGTTCCAAATATCACATTTTCCTAATGAAATGGTTTTCCAGAGCTTGTGAACTGTGATTTTCTGTTCCAGATCTATGTAAGTATACGTACAAAATGGTAATTCCAGGTGAGGGCTAAGATATGTATATCAGCTATAGACAGGTAAGGAAAGTCCCAGATTGCCCTGTTGTATACATTCACACTAGTGAGAAATTCCCATGAAATTAATTGGCCTGATTTATTAGTATAGCATTTTTCAGTCACGCCCAACATCAGTAGTTTCAAATTTTTCCACAAAGCTTATGTTGTAACGCACCACATTAAAATCCAGTTCAGCTCCTGAAATGCCTAAACATTAATGAGCTATATGCTACATTCCCTGGTGTGGCACTCTCGAGGCCCAAGAATAACTTCAGGTGTTTTACCAGATTGCTTCATTGTCTGCACCAGGAGCCCAGGCTGGCTAGCAGACCCTTTAATGTTTAACGAGCAGCAGCGAAGGCTGGCATCCACTCTGTGCTAGTTTTGCCTGCAGTGTGCACAGCGGCTGACCCGGGAGGGGTGCTGGCGGCGAGGACTCGGCATTACCTTGGTTATTGGCCATTTTCCTCGCGCTGGGGGAGCTGCGAGGGGGCGTCGCACCAGGCGCAGGGGCACCTTTCTGGCTGGAGGACTCTGGAGTCAGTAACAGAAGAAAGTCAGTCCTGCGGGAGCATGGCTGGCAGGGAGCTGCGCTGCCGCAGTGGGAGGGGGACTGCGAGGACGAATGTGAGTGGGAGGGCGGATTTTTGGCACAGGAGCGAAGGGGAACGGCGCAGGCAGTGACAGTGGATCTAGGGCACGGGCAGGCAGAAGACAGGACAGGCTGGGAATGTGGTTTTGCTCATTTCTGGTACCTCAGTGAAGTGTACTCACCAAAAACATTTTAAAAGTTCTTAAATAAGCTTCTTTCCTCAAGTAAGCAAAGGTTGTAATGGAAGGGCATCGAATTCTCCCATTAAAGCTTTAATAGATGTTGCCATACATTTTTCAAGGGTCTGATGTTTTTGAGCAACTGAGACTGAGCTAGTCTAAATGTCTAATTTACTACAAGTACTCCATATTGTTTTAGGTTCATTTTCGGAATGTGTCTGCTTGACGGAAGAATCCGGCCCTGTTCCTAGGAGCCACTTGTGCCGTACAGAAGATTTTCAGCCAGCTTGCATTGCAGTTCAGTGGGAAATTCCAGATGACATCAGTGAGACCAGAAATGGGCTTTTAACACAAACAAGAGTGAAATGAGTTCCTGCCCTGAACAGTTAACAGTCTTTGAGCCTTTCTCTTATTGACATAGTCAGCTCAAATGGCTTTAACTTAGGTGAATGTTTAGTCCCAAAAGAGGACAAGAGGAGACAGCACAGACCAAGACAGCATGGAACAAATCCAGAGCACTTATGATCACCACACCAGGGTTGCCAACATGTTTCCACTTCTGAAGGAAACAACACTCAGTTGTAGTATTTTTGTCAGAGAAACACATATTTACAATTATGCTTTCCTCAAAATGACACAAACATTCACTTTGATTTCCTCTATTTTTTTTAAAACAGCACTTGCTTGTGCTGCCAGCATTGGGATCTGTTTTTCCTTTCACCTTTCCCAGCCTTCACTCACCCGTGGGTAGCACCTTTCTCCTCACAGTAAGATTCACCTGCCCGTTTCGGGCAGCATTATGCATAAGATCAATCACATATCGGTGGGTTTTCCCGGCCACTGGAATCCCATCTACATACACCAGCTCATCACCAGGATGGAGACGACCATCTCGGTCTGCTGAGCCCATGGCAATTACTGCTCCGATGAGAATCTAGGCAGCAAAGAAACAAAATCCTGTCATATATTATACTGAGCCTCCAATTTAGTGACAAGAATGTTGCAGTGATTTTCCTTTTCTTCTGAAATTAAGCTACTGATTTAGCACAGGTGAAGAGATCTGTGTGTGTCTGAAAGCTGTGCTGTCCTCTCGTGGCTATGACTGAAGATGCTTCCTTTGGTAGGAAGGTGTTTCCTACCTGCATAGGAGAGATACACTGGGGAATCCTACTCTGAGTTCTGCTTGATATGTTCAAACCAGGATAACCTGTCTCTAAGGAGTGTTGAGTTTCTATAGACTACGTCATCCAGATGACTTAAAAAGATTAATTCCATGTAGGGATCTTTTTGATTTAAAATTAGCAAGTCTGCATACTTCTTGTTGAAGGTTCTTCACTGCTGTGTGATTTAGGCACCTGGAGTAATATACCTGAGGTCAGCAGTGGAAGTGACCCCCTACACAGAGTTCACTTTGGGACGCTTTAGGGGAAAAGAAGTATCATATTAAATGTTGTTACTCATAATGAATGATTGCTCAGGTAGTGGTTGATTAAAATGGAAAGAAGAGGAAAAAAATGTCAGCTTGCTCTGGGCAGATGTTGTTTTCCCAAATAAACACTTAAATGTAGCTTGTATGGGACGTATAAACTAGCAAAAAATCTGTCTAAAACCTCTTAATGACTTTCTCCGCTTTCTATGCAGATAACATCACATAATTTATTACAAGAAGACGTATATATTTTCCCTGTGGAATAACTGGTAGAACAGTTGAGATTGATTCAAACAAAACCTGCTTTCTTTGAAAGGATATTAAAGCACTCACAGAGCGTGTTCCAAATTTTCTTTTCTCTTTTTGAGTGTGAGAGTGAGCACCAAATGATGGATGTGACATGCCATGTGACAATCTGCTTTAAATAATAAAAGGTAAAAGCTATGAAGCATTGCTTTTCATGATGAATTGCAAAGGCTAGATGTGGTAGTCACACAGGTGGGCCTGTGGTTTTTTTTGTGGTCTTAGCTGCAGAGTTGCAAGTATCTCAGCAGAGTGTTTCAATGAAACCCCATGTGGAGCCTGGAGAATTTTCCCCAGTTTTTAGCCTCCCTTTGGCTTACTTTTGCTTTCAAAACTTAGCAAAGAGAGAATGTGATGCTGCTTCTTCCTGCTCTCTGGTATTCCTGGGATCCTGTTAAGCTGTGCCAGGCTGAGTGGCTGGAGAGGCTGTTTCAGGTTCTCCATTCTGTTCTTCAAACAGTGAAAGAATATACCTCAAAGCTTTGGAAAATACTTTGTGCAAAATTCAACTACGAAATATGTGTTTATGCTCCTTTACTGGTCAGAAGAAAAGTTCTCCAAGGCTATGTTTATCTAGATCTACACAAAGTATTCTCAAAACGTTTGAGAACTAGGCATCTTACATGAGTAAGAATTTCTTCCTAGTTATTTTGGGAAGAGATGGGTGATAACCCTCTGCAGCTTGGGAGATTGTAAGGACTGGCTTCCTCCTTTTGGTTTTATTGAGCATTTGCAGTTTCTTCATAATTTTCTGACAAAATATTAAAAAATTTGAGCATCTTTAGCCTTTGGAAAAACACAAATGCAGATCACAGCATGGTAGGTCATCAGTGTACACAACAAACTGGAAAAACTTTTTCTAATTCTGACTAATTAAGTAATTATTGCTGATATTTCATATGTCCACCGTGGAATGTGATTGTGCTACTCATCTCGTTGGACTCCTAACATAAGCAGCAGAGTCATACTTTAAACAGTACAGCTAGGTGTGTTTGTCAAGATGATGGCCATCATATCTGTTATTTGGTATATTTAATAGCAAGAATAACTTAATTTTCCTACTTTTTCATTTTCTGTGTCTGAATTTGTTTCTTATCCAGTATCTGCTCTCATTTCATGGCTGAGTAGTTGCCATAATAGTTGTCAATTCTACACGTAAAACACAAATTGGAAAAATATATATCAGGATTATATTACCTCTGAAATGCAGTTTCATACTGGCACGAGACTGCTTTGAATGTGTGAGGAAAAGAATGATGACATGTAAGCAATAACAAATGTGTTGTAGAGAAAAAGAAAATTTTCTCCCATTGTTTGAGATTAAACATGAGAAATTCTGGGTTAGGATGACTGTGGCGGAGCATAATCTGAAACTAAAGCCTGTGTTTATTAATTTATACAGGTTAATCTGTGTTGATACTGACCTTGTGATTCTTGGTAATTATTTGATTTTTTGTTTTAGTTTCTCTGAATATAACACAGTAGCTTCACAGGCACATAGCAAAATTTAAGTATATACACATAAAAGGTGATTCACCTAATTTTGAGTGTCAGGGATGTCTAAATCCAAGTTAATCATCTGAACTCTGTCTAATCACTGCTAAAATAGGACTTCCCAGGGCATGGTCTTATCCCAGCATTTTGCTGTATGGATATCTATGTCTTAGAAATGTATAAAGATACTTAGAATGTATCTTGGCATTGATAATAAAAAGAATACAGACATACATCTTGCAGACATTTTGCAGAAAAATCCCCGTCCATCTGTGTTGAAAAGGTAAAACTCTTAGAGAAATTATGTACGTGTTCCTGTGATTCTGAGTTTGAGCTGCACAAATGTATGCTAAATATATCTCCCCTTTGGGACAGCAATTTGCAACTTCAGTGAAGTTCCAATTTATGTGTTTTTGCAACCTTTCAGTGGTATTATAATTCACTGTAACAGAGGCAGATTACCCCTAAATCCTCAAGTTACCTGCAGATGTGATAAATAGCTGCTGTATTATAATATTATAGGATTTGAGAGGTGATTGGAATCGGAACAACCCACAGTCTTGATATTTGAAATTTCTCAATAAATTCAAGTATTTCCTTTCAAAATCATCTTTATGCTTACAAATATGGAAAGTGGAGTAGTACAGCAGCACTTTCTCCTTCTACGGTGCCAGGTAGCTGATATACCCAGAAGGAAACTAAGCTACAGTCCCTCTATAGTGTCAGTATTATCCTTCTAAAATAACTTTATTTGGATTCCGCTTCTTTGAAAAAGTTATTGCCTTATGCTGAAGAATCCATATTCCTTTTTAGAAATCAAACCACAAAGACAAAAGCTTCCTTTTGTTCTGTGTTACCTGACTGCACAGCAGGAGAGCTGAAACAAAAATTTCAAAGCATCTCAGTTCTTATTTCATAGGAAAGGCAGGGGTTTAGAGAACAGGCAAAAACTGCTTCTCCTTTTCTGGAGGTGAAAGGAATGGGAGGCTGCAGGTGGGCTGTCCATGGGGGAGCAGGGAAGCAGTGGAGGAGAGAGAACAGAGTTAAGAAGTCTTGTACTTTGAATACAAAATAGAGGGACACTAAAAAAAATACATCTGTTGTGTTTATTGGTGTTGAATTTGAGCAGTGAAAACAAGAAGATGGGCTGCAATGAGGGAGTGAGAATTGAAAACTTCAGCACTGCAACACTTAGTTCTAAGAAGGCGCCTTTTGCCTTGTACAATCCTCAGCTTCAAGTTAGGATCTAATTAACTCCTGAGGACTTTGAGAAATGTTTGCGAAGAAACATAAACCCCAGTGGATTGATAAGTCTTGGGGAAAATGCTTTTGCATGTGCAAACCATGAAATAGAGACAGCAACCTGGGGGCTAAGAGCAGGCTGGGAGCAACTGTTTAACAGGAGAGTGAAATGTGTTAGAGGGTAGGTCACAAAGGGCAGCGTTTTTGGTCCTGCTCTCCAAAAATAGCAAGGTGCTTATCTCTGCACTTGGTATCCAGCTATGGCTCTTTGACTTCAGACAGTAAAGTCAGGTCAGTCCTTTGTTGAAAAGACACTAGAAAGAACTCATCCTCTGTAACACTTCAGTGCATAATGCATGTAGCTGCAGGGCAAAAGGCTTGTTTCAGAATTTCCTTTCTACTGGATTGCTGAGCAGAGACTCAAGTGTCGCACAAGTCTGGCATGTTTTATGAATACGAACTATCAGAAACTCAGATGTTCTACATGAGTTTTCTCTTAGTCCTTTAGGTTGAAATCATTCAGTTTTATATAAATAATCATCTTTTAGATAAGGCATTTGAGCTGCACTTTTCCCCATGAGATTGTCATAAAACTCCAACAAGCAGAGCCAGTCAGATGCTTAGTCTGTGACTGCTTCATTATCGATTTGTAACGAAAAAAGCACTAAAGGAGACACCAAGAGAGCCTCTCACAAAATGCTGAGCAGCCTTTTAGGCAGGGACACGTTCCTGGGAGAAAGGAAATGCCATGAGACGTTACTGTCCAGAGCAGGTAGAAGGAGATTGCCAAATCTTCATAGAATCATAGAATGGTTTGGGTTGAAAAGGACATTCAAAATCCTCTAGTTCCAATCTCCCTGCTATGGGCAGGGACACTTTCCACTACACCATGTTGCTCAAAGCTCCATCCAACCTGGAGTTAGAGGTAGTGCCTTTCTAGTGCCATTTCCTAACAGTATAAAAAGATAAAATGGAGCATTTCCACTACCACCTAACAGATTTCCTTTTTGGCTTCACCCAGTAGGTGTGCCTTGAGAACCTATACTGAGTGGGCCATCCAGAAGGGACAGAAAAAATGCTTAGTGGGGACTGTGCAGATGATGGCTCAGTGGCCTCCTTTTATGTGCACTGGGACATATTCCACAGAAGGAAGTTAATATTAGGGGGGCTTTAGGCACACTGAAAGTATAGAGGATGAAGCACTGTTGTTTTGGAGTCCTTCTGGGCAGCTGTACTTTATATTTGAAAAACCATTCAAAATGCTTATTCTAAACTAGGCTGCATTTCAAACAGCATTTGAAGATCTTTTTTAGAATACACTGCATTCTTTTCATTTTATGGGAGAAATCAGTAAAGAATTAAGATTTATCAGTACTTCGACAGATGTTGACAATTTTAAAATATAAGAGCTTCTTTGTTTCTCAAAGCTATGTGCTGGTTAACCTTAAGGCCTGAAAGAAAAATATACTATTCTGTATTAACTTGAATATGGAATACATAAATTGTCAACTAGGGAATATACAACTATAATAATTAATTATACATTATCTCAGAAATGTGGTAACACAGGACTCAGACTGTGCTTAAAATTGTGATAATAAAACACTGTCATTATTGACTTGAGATTAGTCCTAGCTGTCAAACTATAGTTACACCATCGAGTTTTTTCTGAAAGAGTACTAATTCTGCCTGCTCTCAAAATGACAGCATTTAGATAGATCACTAATTTATCAAAATGTGTACACGTGTGGTGTCTCATGCAATTTTGACCCTTATTTACTGGGCTTCTGCAATGTTTCTTTTAAATACTGTATATATGGTTTATTTTATATTTTATTAGGAAAACATCTATGTTCATTTTGTTACCTGTTATTTGGTTACAGGGATGTCTCCCTCCTAATGGTCTAAAGCTATCAATTTTATGCCTGGTGCCTCCATGATGTCGTCATCCAACCTGGAACACTATCATTCCCTGGTGGGGTTTTCTGTTTCTGGAAATAAACTGCATTGTTGACTGTGTCTTTTAACCTTATGCATATATTTTGCATACAAGTTGCCTACTCTGAACATGGCTATAGATAGTCTTACATAATTGGATTTGTCTAATCTTCTGATTTGTAGAATCTTCTGCTTAAACTTGATTTTGGGAAGTCAAGATTAAGAGATGCCAGATCACACCCTGCAGTAATGAGATGAGTGATGCTCTGTTTCTACCTTAATGCCTTCTTATTCTAACTTACTGTGACATCTTTTAGATGTGAACAGCCTGAGACTTCTATCTTTTTTATGGATGAATAAAAGTCATTTTACTTATAGCCTTAACATGGTGTTCATTTGGCTTCAGTTATATAGTAATATTTTTCTGATCTTTACACAGATTATAGAATGTGGAGGGAAAAGGAAAATCAGGAAGAAATAACTCACAGGCTGTCCAGGCTCATCTCCTCCCAGGATCCTGAAGCCAAACCCAGACTCCATTCTCCGAAGGTGAACATCCAGCTCCTTGTAATCGGGACCTGGTTTAAAGGGAAATCCCACTGAGCAAAGTATTTGGTCTTATCTTAAGAATTTGCACAAATTTCCCTCCCACCTTGTGTTCATTGCATGTGACTAATGGCATCCTGGTTGGAGCTAGTGGAAACAAATGGGCCACAGACAAGGAGGAGAATTGAAAATGCAGGTGTCCCTTGGAGGATGATTATGTTCAGTAGAATACACTAAACCAAACTAGAATACATTCACACAAGAACAGCATGGAAAAGTCTGTCCAAAATACAGGTTTTAAATATGTCTTCCGAAAACTGACTGTATAATGGACTGCTGTTCATCCACCTCTGGTATATAATTTGTCTTTTCATTGCAGTTCATTAAATCCTATAAAGAATAAACCGAAATGGGAGAGAGAGATACATCAGTCCAACTCACAAAATACGAAAATCATTACAGGCCATTTAAGTTCCAAACACAGATATGTATATATGTTTAAGTATATATACTTAAACATGTATATATATATACATATATATGTCTTTTTATGTAATGTAGCTTTTGCGTATTCCATTTCCAGGTAATACCCTCAATAAGGAGTTTTAATGAAAATTATCATTATAAACCTCTCAGTCTCAGAGTTTAAATTGAAAATATTTCAAATATTATAAAGTAAAACTGTAAGCATTTAGAACATGAAGAAGTTGTCTGTTGTCTGTTGTGACTATCACTTTGTCTTCATGATCAGAGATGCTTTAGGCTCATCACCAAAAGCAGTGATTGACAGGAACGGTCTTTCCTATGAATTGCACTCTGGTCTATGCATTGTGACACAAAAGCTTCTGGTCAGTGCCAGCTTCTTGCTGACCCCAACAGAAAAAAAGGGATGACAAGGTTTATTTCAGCAAACTGCTCATAGGTGTGTCCAGTTGTGCCTTGTTCCCTCAGGATGGGAGGGATTACAGATGGCTGAAACATGGTACTTCAGCAGCTCTCACTTACAGATCTCCCCTCAGAGCTATCAGTGGACACCTCATAAACTGCGAAATTAGGCACTTCCCAGGTGTAGTCTGGGATTAAAGCCTAATTTGTTTCAGTCAGGTATTGCAAAGACAGATACAGAATGGCATGCACTGCCTCTATACTATGACTGTGCAATAAAAATCCTCAGTGAACAGCAGCGTAGTGCATTATTTCAACAATCTATATTGGAGAAAGTGAGACTGAATAATAAATATTTCAATTGGTAAAATAAAAGTATTACTTTTCCCTACCAACTTGCTTCTCATATATTGAGAAGACAAACCCAAACACAACCAAACAGCTTATTATACTGACTTTTTCAATTTATTTGATGTGTCTCAACACTAAAGAAAACATGAAGAAGTTGTCTTGTATGCTAGCTTAATGTACATTAATGTACATGCTAGCTTAATGCAAACTATTTAAAAGTTGTGAGAGGCAAAGGAATTTTGGATGAAAGCAATACTTTACCTGGTTTGCTGTGCCTACAAGGATGGGGCTTAGCACTAGGGAGACGTCTTTGTAGATAGACACAGTGGGATCACCATTTGTACCCCAGGTTTAGCACTCAAAGGCACTGTCTCCAGCAGTCTGTCACAAACTGAGCACTACCTTTATTGTACACAAGTGAATGAATATGCACAGTTGGGAATACAATATGAAAGTATAAGAATGTCAGGTTGTGAAGAACACTTGCTCTGGCAAACTGACATGAAAATGTCTCTCAGATAAATTGACAAAGCTGATCCAAACCATTGTTGGCACCAGACTCTAAAATAAGGGGTGCTATTTCTTTTTAAAAAGAGGCTGTTTTTCTACACACTTAGAATGGAATAGATAAGCCAGGTTGACCATGAAAAAGTTTAGGCTAAAAATACCGTATAGGGGCATACTTTTCTATGATCCCTAACACAGTTTGGAAGCCTTTGCATTAATTGACTGGGTCACAGTGCTCATTCAGAAAAGCCTTGCTTTCTAAAGAGTTGGAATTCTATGGAGCCCATTGTCTGCCAACTCTCACTAGACCACTGAAAACTGCTTTTAAAAATAATATTCTTTTCTGTCCCACTAAGGAAGCAAAACACAGGACTGGAAATGATTCCAGGGTCATCAAGTCCAGCTTCTTGTTATTGCAAACCTCTGCAAGCCAACAGCACACTGATCTTACCAGTAAAGACATAGACAAAGGGCACACTGGTAATTGAACTTGTTTGTGGCCTTTGTCACTAGGTCAGCCACCTTGCAGTAATATCATAATATCACAGTATCTCCAGTGACTGACTAGTACAAAACCCCATTTTCTCTGCTGCTGCTGCTGGTGGTGGGTGTTTCAGCTTTCCTGCTGGGTATGATATGACTCCACTGGCTGCACTGATCCCCTTTCCATTGCTCTGGAGACAGCTACACCATAGGTTCCTGAGTTTACATCTCTGAAAGTGGACCAGACTTCTACCCTTGTTTTTTGTACTTAAGTGATTAATGAAAATAAGGCAGAAGACTTAGTGCAAAGCTCTCCAATAGTATTACTCTTTCAGTGCAGAAACTGTTCTTCTAGTAGAATTGCTTAGCTGCTTTCTAGCCATTTGTCTTTACATTTCACACTAAGCACTGTCTTTTCCATGGGAGTGGAAAACATGGATGTGTTTACAACGTGGAAGTGTTTCAATTATAACTCGTACTTCGTGAAATGTAAAGTATAGATTAATTAGGCATGTAACACTTGTTTGGTGTAAAAAAATCAGTTACCAGGTTAGTCTGACCAACCAACTCTTGCTAAACTCCCTTTGCATAGTTCTCAGTTTATTTCCATATCGGCAGTTAGTCTTTGATCAAAAATGTGTCCTAAACCCTTGCTGCTTCTGAGATCCTTTTTTCTTGTTTCTGAAAGACAGGTAAGTTTTTCACTACTTTGTGCTTTTCTTACAGGAACTCATATTTGGTAGATTTACTAAAAGCCCCTATGATTATGTGTCAGCAGTTTCAATATTCCTGAATATACATTGATTAAGTATTCTTACCCATGTAAATGATTACATTTAATCTGATATTCATCTAGTGCTTGCTTCTCCTGGATTCTGGTACTTTTTTGTTCCTCACAAAGGATTGTTAGAGAGACTAAATTCTGTGTTTTCTGCTGGAGCAGATTTTCAGTTGATCATACAGAGAAAATTACCTTACTTACAGAAAATGACACTCCTGTGCCTTGCAATATACTACAAACTGTTGGTTAATGTAACTTCATTATGGAAAATTTGTCTTTTTGTTTTCTCTTTCTAACCTAGATTAGCACCTTGTGGTTCATGCCAAATAAGAAGAAACGAATAGGCTTGCAGACAATCCAATACTGAATTAACACTGTCTTTTCCAGTGTGCTTATCCCTCCAGTCAGCTTAATGTACCTTAATATCCTGTCTCCTACCAGTTTCACTGAAAGGAGAGTTTCAGCTTAAAGTCAGTATTTTTGATCACATAATATGGGTATCCTCTGCCAGAATGATAATGCTCTCTGTCCTTCCTTCCTTCTCTACACATTTATATTAGAAAAAGAACTTCAAGTTTGCCTGAGAGTAACTTCATTCTCCATTTTTTTATAGTTATACCACTTTATTTCTTCTTTTCATGTGAAGGAAAACTTTCTTAATAGTTCATTTGGCCTGGAAATGAAAAAACTCGCACCAATTCACTTTGCTAGGCTATAGAACCAGCTGGTTCCCCCATGAATTTGAGAATGGTATTGGACAAGCTGTGATCTGATCATTGCTGCACAGTGAGGACAGTAAAGAGCATTGGGAAATTCTTTCTGGTTCCTGAACGATGGGGGGTTTGCTTTAAATGTAATGGTACCAGAATAGATTGTTACTGAACAATAGTGAGATCTCACAGGAGAAGATGTGATTATCAACTCCCAGCTACCTTTCTGCACTGTATTCATCTGAATAGCTGGGTGAACCACACACTGATAGGTGTCCATGCAGTTGTTTCTTAAATGTTGAGAAAATATATCCCTGAAAATGCTTAATTAATTTTCTGTGTGAGACAAGTTGAACAAGTGCTATGTGATTTTACAGTGATAAACCTGGTATTCAGGATGATACTTTAAATGTTGATATAAATTTTTTTATTACGTCTCTTCTATATTGCAATTAAAGCAAAGTTGAAGTGCTTTGCTGTAATAATTTTACAGTTTTTCTGGGTGTATTCAGCTACCTACTGAAAAGAAAAAAACTAATTTGGACTCCTTTGCTGAAGATGGTGACGATTTTTGTTTCATACAAATAATTATAAATTGTGAATTGTGATTGACACCAAAGTACAATAACTGAATCTGAGTTTCAGATGCTCTTGAAAGATGTGAAAAGCTTAAGAACAGTTTTGGATCTGCTGGTCTGTAATGTGAGTAGCTTTTTAAAAAAAACATACATATTCCCCCTTGATATTTATAGAGAGGAAAGCTGACAAATAAAAACTTCAGTTTGAAAATCATCAAAGAAAAGAAAAAAGAACTGGTGTGCTAACAGTTATTCACTGTATAAACCCTACTGGTTTATGCAAAACCAGTCCAGTGTTATATTTAATTTAAGATCTCTGTCCAACTTGTGTAGGACTAGAAAAACTTTGATAGGATTGTCAAAACAGCCTTTTTTTTCATATGGGATGCCTGTTTTAACTGTTCACTTAACATGATCACACTGGGATATCAAATATTGCTGTTTTTTTTAAAAAGTCCATTGCCATTTTACAAGATCAGTGTTGACTAAAACACCCCAAAAAATCTCCTGATTTTGAAAGTTTTTGCTTTTACATTTTTACAGTACAAGATATATGTATGGGAGCACATATACGGAGAGGAATTGGTGACAGAATTAAGATAGAATTAAATTCAGATTTAAAAAAATTATTTCCTAAGTTTAAATAGCATGAGCTGTAGAGATACACCTTTATGCTAAAGAGTGAACACTAATAGGAAAGTACACATAAAACACAGTAAAACATAAACAAAAACTGGCTGCGGAAAAAAAAATACCTTTCCTTGCTCAAAATGCAAATCTATTATAAAAAGTTCTGGAATAAGCATTCTACAACCCCACAAAGATCATACACAATAAAATGGTGACCGGGCAGTCATGACTGGCTATCATCTAGAGAAATGATTAAAATAAGAACAGCTAAAACATAAAATGAAGGACAACTAGTTTACGGAAAACAAAGGCTGAAGAATACTTGCCAGAGGAATCCGCTCGAAAACCAGTCCTGGGCAGCACTTGTTCTGAATAGGAAAACGGGGAATTAAAGGTGAAATATATTTCTCAAGTTATTTAAAGATGCAGCATCAATTTCTCTGCTGTGTTTTGAATTACTAAAATGTAACTTCTATTTTTTTTTTTGAAATTCTGTTTTCTCCTCCCCTCCTTCCTGACTTTCCATGTGGTACATGTACATATTCCTGCTAGATTTAAGACCTCCCTGTCCATTTCTGTGCAAAGTGAAAAAGATGGTGTGGTAGTAATGTTTCTTTAACACAACTTAGGTTCTGATGAAGATAGAATTTTTAGTTTGGTTAAAACTGTGAAAAATAGTGACAATATTTGTGCTTATTCAAGTACAGCAATAAAAGGGGAAGTGTAATGGGTGTGTTTGGATGACTTGACCACAGATGACTCGACCCCTGCTTTTATACAACTCAATTCCAAAATGTCTTTTATCATCAAGAGGAGGAAGATTTTGCTAGAGGGATGTATGTTGCCAATAACAACAACTGATTGTACATGAAGGTAAATGCACGTAAACACCTTTAACATACTTTTTATGCAGGAAGCTTCAAAGTATTTCACTAGATGAAGTGCAGCAAATAACTGTCTTGTCCTCATATAAAACTACTGTGCTTGCATTAGAGGAATCTGGATGAGCCCATAGCTGAAATCAGTCATGCTTCCTTTGCTAATTTTGAAATGTTCTGAACAAGAATTTCTGTTTTATTATCTTGGCAGCATCCAGAGTGAACTGCAAAACATTCCAAACCAGAGGTGATTTCTACTGGCCTACACCCAACAAAAGGGCAAATAAAGTATCCCATTTATGTGACTCTAAGCCAGAATACCATAGCATGCATATTTCATGCTATAAAGGAGGTAAGGTCTTTCACAACAGCGGTTGTAGGACAGTGATGCAACCTATGAGTATATACTATCTTCCTAAGACAGAAGGGTGTGGTGAGAGACATAATACAGGATTTTCTCTGTGAGGAATTCTGTAGCACTTTGAAAGAGTTTGGACTAAAGCCACCTGCCTTCTGGTGGACTGCTTCCTAAAGGCAGCATGGGCTGCAATGGCAGCAGCTGAGTAATTCAGAGTTCGCTTGAGATAATACTGAACTGGTTGTTGCAAGGCAAAGATATTTACCAAGAGACATCTCCCAGAAATGGAGATGTCTTAAAATTTTTTTGGTAAGGATATTTAGATAACAGCCATGACCTGTCCAAATTCAGGTCCCCTGGATGGGGAGATCCATTTGGATTTGGTGTTTCTGTTGTATTTGTGTTTACAGTCTGTGTTGAGTTATGTCTTGGGGCTATGCTGTTCAACTTTATAGGTGGCTACATGTCTTTACTTTGATGGTTAAAGGAGGCAATTCCTTCACACACTTCAGATTTTATACAGTGATTTGGGATCCTTCAGGTGAAATGTGATATCTAAATGTAAAATATTCCACCAGCACAGCTCCTGAAACCCAAAACCTTTGAAACTGATGCTGCTCCACTGCAAACTTGGAGAAATGATTTTTTTTACTCACAGCCTTTCAAGATTTTAATGGAATTCTTAAAAGAGACAAAATTATTTTAATGTAGAGAAAGCAATTTCATCTTGATAATCTCACTAAGCTTTTAGGTTTGAAAGTACACAAGCTTTTTCTCTTGGTCACTCAGCTAGAATTGCTATTCAGAGCTGCTGTAAGATTAGTTCATTTGGTGTTTCTATTTCTGCTTGCAGTTACTCTAATATCACCCAGAAATGGCCTCAAGCAGCAAAGTGAAAGAATCACCACCATTCTCAAACTGTAACCAGTTAGGGAACAGTTTGCTCTGTTAAGACAGACACCCATAGATTTTAGGTAAGTTAGCAGTGTCCTTTTTTGGGAACTGTTATTTGTGGTCAAGCAAAAGTGCCTGTCAGTGAGGTGGTTTCCTTCTAGGTAATCCCATGAAGTCTGATACAGCTTTTGTTCCTTTGCCTTGCAGAACTTCATGTGGATTCTCACAGAATTAATTATCATCTTGTAATCAACCATTCAGCACCTAGGATGTGTTTTCACTGTAGTTTAGGAATTCATACACACAAAACTTGGAGCTGTGCTATGCTGAAGATGCTGAATCAAGCCTTATAGTTTTTAAATGTCTGATCACCAGAAAGATAAACCTAAGTGCAGATTTGTGCTTTTGGTAACCATAAGAAAGCAATGTTCATTTTAGGAAGAATCTGCTGTCAGCAGTATGGGTTTCTGTGCAGCACAGGATAATTGTGATAATGTCACTGACACTTAGGAAAACAAAATATATCCTCTAAATATCTGTGCTCATGTGAAAAGCAAACTGTTAGCAAATAGTAGGAAACGTCAAAAGAAGAAAGATCTTTGAAGAATGTTCAACATAGAAGAAGGGACTGAATTAGCACTGTCTCCACCAGTCAAATGCAGAGATAAATAGTTTTTTCAAAACTCACCTAGTTCTGTGCTCAAAGACCCTACAGAAAAGCAACTTCCAACAGAGGAGGAAGGACTGCTGGGCCTGGTCCTCAGCTGAGCAGAATGCATGTCATTTGTGCACATCCTGGTGCCTTCTATCTGCTAAGGATAAATTGAACTGGTAATTTTACCAGAATACTGAGAGACTCTAGCGAGCTTTGTTGTATAAAAGTCTGTCAATTAGGTTTATAGGAAACTAACCTTTACACAAGGCAACTTGAAACTTTCAATTTATTTATTATTAAATTAATTTTGACATCTTCTAAACTTTTAGTAGGATTTTTAAAAATACATTAAATGTCCTGCCTCTACCTCATTGGAAATGAGGCAGAAGAAGGCAATTTTGGAGAGGTCAGGACAAAGAGACAAGTCTACCCAACACTGCCACCATGAAGAGGCATTCAAAGTGCTGAAAGTTTTAAAATGAGGACATAAGATTTCTGTATTCTCCCTATGATACCTTTTTGGTTGAACCTCTGCAGCTGTATTGCCATGAGTAGTTGTAGTCTTTTATGTGAAACAGGAATGAAGTACTTACAAAGCAGAGCTTGGAAGTATAATAAAACACTTGTTAAATTCACTGATTTAATTTTTTTTTTAGATCAGCTAACCTGTCCTAGAAACAAGAATCAGGAAATAAAAACTAAGAAATCTTCTGAACTGTTATTTGTATATAACTGTAACCGAAACAAATCTCTGCCATGGTGACGACTCCCTGTGCCCTGGAGAACGAGGATGCAGCTGTGCATTTTGAGAAGTCTTGCCTACATCAAGATTTGGGGGTTGGAAGTAGATCCCTTCCAACCCAAACCATTCTATGGCAATCATTCTATGATTCTTTGCATATCAGATGAATGCAAAGCCAAGATTAATTTTGATATTAGAAGATAGAACAATAAAATCTTGCATACCTGTCTTCACATTTCATCTAATATAAATTACACTCATAGGCTTTAAACTGAAAACTGTAAAATATTTCTGAAAACAGACAAGCAATAAACAAGACCTGGGACATAATCCTGATTAAAATGAAATCAATGGTGAAAATAGTGGGTTTCTTTGCTGTCAAGATACAACCACAGGAGCACAATTCACCCACAACATGACACAACGGTATTTTTATTTGCACCACTGGAGCCACTGGTATTCTCTGGAGGAAGAACCATGCTGGTGAAAGGTAGGGATGATAAAATTTATTTTCCATATTCTGTTGTTTTCTGGATCAGTCTTTGTTGAATGCTAAGTACATGGAACAAAACTAGCATGAGAGAACATTTGTATTTCAGCATCTCAGTACTGGCCATGCCTTAGGCAAACAGGAGTTTCAGAAATGAGAAGAATGAGTGTGATTATGCTGCAATGTCCTTTCCAAAGCTGTGTAAGCAGCAGTTTGGCACAGCTCATAGGCAATGCAGCATCCACTTGTCTCATGCACCTGCGGCCAACTCCCCTATGCCTACAAATCAGTTCTCTTAAATGATTACTTTGACTTCTTAAGTTCACACTGCCACTTTGCAGATCAAAATCTATTTTTATACCTTTTAGTAAAGTGTAAATTGTTAAAGAGAAAGAAATACTGCATCTTTAACACCACCATCAGCTGTAAAACTGACACTTCATATTAGCAGAGGTCGTTAGGGACCTACTTTGCAATCCAGCAATCAAAATCATTTTGCATTCATCGTACTGTGATGATGATATAATTCCATTTGAAAATGCTTTTGGTTTCACTGTCAGTTCATATAAGCAACAAATCCATTTTGTCATGGTGAGTAATTCTTTCTGCAGTGACAAAACCATTTGACATTAGTTTGCTAAATTTGCTCTCCTTTTATTAGATATCATCTCTTATTAAAAAGAAAGGGTTATATTCATTTAGTAATATATAAGTTCTTAGACCATCTACATGCTGTTGCTTGGGGTAGCAATAGATGCAAGGAAAACAACAACATGGACTGCTTGGAAATTGCTTTGAGAAATTCCTTTCCTATACCTCAGTTGTTCATACTCTAGGTCAAGGAGTAGTTTGATGATAATACACCTTAATTAGGAATTTTCCAATACTTTTATTTACTAAGTGAAGGTAGGCATGACTTACTGAAATAAAGGACCCTAACTGGTAAATAGAAATATTAAAAGATATAGTAAACTGAGTGCAAGGAAGGTTTGAAACTAGAACCTGATTTTCTAGCTTACAGTCCCAAACCCTTTACCCATACAAACCCCTTTTATACAATACTTCAGAATACTATGTATTTAATGCTATCATAGTTCAGCACATATATACATCTGTACACATATGTGTATACATATCTTTTAAGGCACCATAACCAAAATGTGATTTCTTTTTAGACTAAAAATGAGCAAAAAATGGGAAAAAATGTTACAGGCAAAATTTTTTTTCAGGAAAATACTGTCTGAAAAAAGTTGTAGTACCAATTATGTGAAAAATTTCCTTCAATTTTTAATATTTTTAATTGTTAAGTTTAATTTTTAACTGTAGCTCTTCAGCCAACAAGCACTGGCAGGAAAATTCTGCATAGCTGTAGAGTATGCCATAAAACCCCTCAGGTGATAATGTATTCAGTTCTAGACACCTAATTTTTTTTTTTATGTTCCATGAGTATCAAATTTAGGAAACCCCGATTGCCTTAGTATTTTTCTGCAAGACTGGTATTTTCAGAGTTACACATTATGGGTCATTATAGTGCTGTCTGACAAATCTTTCCTACTTTAATGCATATCTGTGCTGAAAACCTGCAGTGATACTCCAGAGGAAAGGCAGCCCATGAACATGAATTGAAGTGCTTGTCTGTGACCCTTACAGAAAGGTATTTATAAGTCTGCCTAAGAACACACCTTATTTCATGGAGGCTAATTATGCAAATACATTTTCTATTTACATATTTCACAGCTGTTGGTGAACTTTGCTTTTTGGTTCTCTTCCAATTTGTTTAAATCTCTGGCAGTAAAAAAAAAAACCAAAACAACATTGTATAAAATAGCTGATAGATTTGAAAGGGACTTGGGAAATTCAAAATACTGTGGTAAGAGGAGAAAATAACATTGGCGATTTTGAAGAGAGTAACATTTGTCCTTTCAGCTAAAGGTGGATCTTTAATTGTTCAGATTTCACTTTTAATGGGAGCTTATCACTGGCTTATCTCATTCTTCCTACTGGCATTTCTGTGTCACATCACCAGCCTTGGCTACCACGCTAACTGAAGGACAAATGTAACCCAATCAATGTAAAAAATGTTTTATTTTACCACTTTCCTTAGAGGAATACAAAAATTCCTATTATAACTAGAGAAATATTATGGCATTATGATTCCCAACAGCTTTGTGACTCCTGGTTGACTAATGTCTGCCTACAGGGGTGTCTGAACAAAGTTTTTTATAAACTGTGAATCTACAATAAACAGAGTTCAATATAAAATATAAGATAGGATAAGGAGAATTTATAAAAGCAAAAATTTAAAATTCAGGTGAATGAGGTCTCCTAATGATAACTCCAGGGCTCCAGTTACAGCTGTAACAATCTGCTGCATATGAACAGCTGTAACTGCATATGCAGCTGTAACTATGCTGCTGCATAGTTTTTTCATGTGAAGGAAATTCTTGATGTTCCGTTTTCTAACTTCTAACTTTCTGTACCTAACCTGGTTATCAGAAGAGTCACACTGTCACTTACAATCTATCAGTTTTCTTAAGGAGAAAGGAATTAAAGGTTTGGCTTAGAATTAATAGTAGGACAGAAGAAGGGAAAAAGTATCCAGTTGAGAACATAATGTCACAGCAGAAACTTAGGTAGTTCTCTTCATCATGGAGAAGAAATAAGCAGAGAGGGGGTAAGAGAGTTAAAAAAACCCCCAAAACCCAAAAGAAAAAAGAAAAAAACCCAAACCCAAACCAAACCAAACCAAAAAACCAGAGAGACACAGTACAGAAAAAGAAAGCATAAACCAGTTTCCCTTTTTTTGCTTTTAAGCAGTTGTTTTAGATGATGTGATGATCCTCCTCAGTCTTTGGAAAGCCCTCATGCTCCTTTTTGGCTACTTGGAGCTTTGAGCACAGGTGATAGGTGACAGCAGAGGTTGGTGAATCTAAGAGGGACGAGCTGACAGGTCACAGCTAACTCATGACAAACAATTTCCAAAGGCGCTATGACTTACAAAATAGAGCTGCACTCTGGTTTTGTACTAATGCATCATTTGATTGTCTCTATGAAACTATTTCCCATGAAGAAGCAGTAGTGCTTTGTAATTCATATGTGATCATTACAAACTGATATCTTCCCATCACACAGGGTCTTGAAGGTTCTTCACGGTTCTTAGGTGGAAAAACATTCCTGTAGAATGAAAATCATACTTTTTCATTGAGACTTCCTGCTTGAAGCCCCTTTCTTGCTATCATTATGTAGGGATGAGCTACAGGCAACACATTGGTCTAGTTCTTGCTCTGCTTTGAGTCATGTTGCTTGTGCTCCTCACAGAACCACCCTGTTATGCACAACTTGCTTCACTCCCTCCCTGATTGGGAAGCAGGAGACTTTTATGAGGTCCCAGTGAGAGTTGACTGTGGGGAAACCCTATCATAAAAGGCTCTGTAGAAATTCAGAGCTATAGAAGTACAAAAATGAACTGTTTAGTAACAGAGTCTCACAGTGAGAGTAACACTAATCTTGCACTATTGCTTTCTTTTTGAATTTTCCAGGTCATGATTGTTCACTTCTCTGCCCTATTTTTAGAAGATGAAGATGAAAAGGTCTTGGCAGGAGATAAGACAAACTTGCTTTGAGATAAGAAGTACTTAAAAAACCAAGCAGCTGAACTTTCCCTGTGCATTTTAGGGTATGTCCTTCCCAAAGATAACCAACCGGACACTGCCATATGGTAGGAAGCCGTGTTGTCTTGAAACTCTCCCTCCTGTATGCTCAAATTAGATGACAATTACTTGACTCAGTAATGGATTTCCTTCCTGTTGTTTCCCTCTTCAGGAAACAGTAGCATTATGTGGAGAATAAAAGCAATCAAAGGCTTGACAAATTGAATTTGCTAAAATGTGTGCTTCTGGCATTCAAGAAACCAAAACATCAGGGAGAATAGAGATCTTTGGAGGCAGCTATTTATAAATAAGGGATATGAATGAATGCAGACAAGATCTGGGTGAGAACTGTGGAATCAAATCTTAGAGGAAACATTGAAGGGATAGCGGTGTAAGAAGATAAAAAATTTAAGTTTCTAGGATTAGCTGGAAGATGGGACACTGCTGGAAATCTAGGACTTGGCTACTGCAGTCTTGCTTTTCATCCCTCACTATCTTGTTTCGGGCCCAGCAGCTTCATGATTTTTAATTCTTAAGTTTTTCTAGGCAGCTGGCTCAAAAAGTCTTGCATACAGCTTCCAGTTGCCTCTTGGACAGAACTCAAATGCAATTATACCATTTAAACACAGGCATTAGCGTAATTCAAACCTATGTGTTAGCTCTCCCTGAGTTGAAGCATATACTCCTTAACACAGTAGATTATAAAAGTAAAAGATAAGAGTTCATGTGGGCCAAAGAAGTGCTCAGAAGACTTGAAGAAAGCACCCATGAATAATAATGAAGCACTTAATTATTTTATTGAATGGTGTAATATATATTGTAATGCAATATATAATCTTCTGAGGTGCGAGGGAATCTTGGTTGTTGACATCAGATCTATATTGCCACAGTTTTATGAAGGGCATACATGGATCAAGCCTATATTGGGGATCAGGATGAAAGAAGATATCGTATAAATATGTATCTCATATACACATATTGCATTTATAACATTTTCTTAATTGTCTTACAGACATATCTGTTTAAATGCAGGATGTCTGCACTCTTGGCTTGGTGACTTAAGGGACAAGAAGATGGTTCTGACTGTCAAGTGGAAAGTACATATTTTTGTTATATTATTTCACTCCTAAGAGCTATTGATATGGGAAATGATTATTTGCAAAGGGTTTTCTGTTTGTTAGAGCTCTATATGAATCCAAGAGTTTTTTAGTAGAGGAATTGAACTAGATAAAATCCTTGCTAACTATGGAATGGATTCTTTTCCTTTTAATTTATCATATACCAAATTCTATCACTTTGGGGAATAAGATTTCAGGTCAAGCAAGTATTTTTATTTATTTATTTATTAGTCTAGCCCTTAATGCACAAGAGAAAGTGAAAGAGGGGGGATGTCTGAAAACTATTTCCAGTCTTCGCTCAAAGCTAGTCCTACTTCTCTCAAGCCTGTTTGGCCTACTCCACGCAGTATCCTGATCCATACTTCAAAGAGTTTTAAAATTTCAAAAATTACAGTCTCTTTTTGTACATTGTCTTGAGAATACCAGCCAACATGGGCTACATGGTGTTTGTAAATATACTGGAAAGTTTAGTTTCTATGCCTAACAGTTTATAATTGCAGATTAAATACTTTTTACAGGGGTCTAAGTAAGTTCTCAAAACCATATTTAGCGTGAGTAAGATTCCTGCTATTCCTCAAAAAAGCCAGCAATTTATTTAAGTACATCGATTTAAATTCAGGATCTTAATTTCAGGCTTGTTAAAATAAATAGAAAACCTCAACAACTGTCCCCCTCAAAAAAAACCAGGTCTGAGTTATGGAAAGTAAGTTTTAGGGTAACAATCTATACTGAAATGTGTTCCACTACTTGGACCAGTGTGGCAGAAGGTGGTGGCACTGGCCACAGTGGCGAAGAACGGAGGAATATGAGATGCAGCTTCAAGACTAGATTGGGTTTACTTTGAGCTGATGTAAAACAAACTCTGGTGTTCCTCCAGCATATCCATTCTTGTGGGGACTGGGAATACCAAAGCCAAAGAGGAGATGCTGATGCTGTAACTAATATATAAGGGCCAAGGCAAGTAAGAATGGTATCAACCCAGTGTTTGGGACAATAATGCATTTCCTTCAGACTATCCCTTTGCATGCTGAAGAAATTTGAACATTCCAGGTCTCTGGACCCAGCTAATATTAATCGGCTACTCTGGATCAGCTCCAATATTTTATGTGTAATTTATAACATTGTTTGATCTTTGGTTCAAGTAATTTAAAAATGAGTTGAAAGGTGGCATGTGCAAGTAATGGCAGTGGTGAAGGAGCTTTCAGTAAAAAAGTAAACTATTTTTAAGAATTGATCTTAGTAAGTGCAAAGGCTCCAGACAATTTAGAACAATATTTTCCACTAAAATGTTCTTTACAAAAGGAGTAAATAAGTCTAAGCCCTTTTATTCTCATTGTGAAAAATACGTTATATATTTCCAAAAACATGAGAAATTAAATCAAGATGAGAATCTTGATGGCTCAGTATGGTTTTATAAAGGTCTTCAAATAGTACTTTGTGCTATGGTTTACTTTCTAACTACCAAGGATAATGTGAAAACTTGTCAAAGACATTTTTATAAAAACAAATAGATTTGAAATTTCTTTAATAAACATCACTTTGAAGTGAAAGTAGGTGAATCTCTTTTTTCATTGATAAATTCACATCTTCCTATTGGTTGACCATGAAAAAAAAAAAAAGAGGAGTAAAATGTGGTGGCACATATACTGTGCTTCACCAAGGATTTAATCAGCAACATGGGGAGATCAAAAATACAAGAAAAAACACCTATGAAAGTCAAACATGACAATCTAGGCAAGATCTAGAAAAATATGTAAGGGTAGAATTTTTGAATCATTTACAATGGCCTCTATTTACTGGAAAGAAATGTAGTTTCTTTCTTTAAATTAAAAAAGATATTTACAGAAAATTATGTCAACAGTGACACATTCATAGGCAAAATTTAAAATACTAAATGGTCAGCAGGGTCAAGAGAGCTTTCACTTACGCCTACTTTCATAAATAGCTCTTGATTTCTCATACAGCTCATATGGGTCAGGTTTTCGTGGATCAAAGGCCTCTGTTGAATCAGGAAATGAACTCCTGTGAAGAGTGGGTGGATAGGGAATATTCTGTGGCATAGCTGGAGCAGACACACTTGTTTGAGGGCTGCCTTGATTCTCCCATCGTTCCATCATCTGGAATAAAAACATACAGAGAATAAAAATGAAGTTTTGCAAAAACTGTGCCTTCCACAATGAGACCAAAGATGACGATTTCTGTTGAAGATGTGTTTTGTAAAATTGGTAAATCTGTTTGCTGCCTTTTGAAATGAAAGGTGTGTGTTGTGCTGTTTATAAAATGACTTGACTAAATTTACTTATTAATTTGTTGCTCATGGCAAGATATGACCTTTCTCAGGTTAGATTAGGCCCAGAATTACCTCTGAAGCATGTGGACTGCCTCTCACAGAATGTGTTGAGCTACTGGAAATTATTTGCTAAAGGTGGAATCTGTGGGTTTGTGAAGACACAATTATCAGATTCATCTAAATACATAACTGAAACTAGTGCTTTACAGAGAAGGGACAGACTGTGTAGCAAGTGAATGACCTTAATGCTGTATCTTCTGAGAATGCATGAAAATAACTAGCTGCCCAGGAGGAAGTGGATAACTGTAACTGGGAGCAGAACTTACAGCTTCAATCGAAGATTTAAAAAACCAGAACCAAAAGAAAATCAAAACCAAAGAGAAAATTATTGCAGCACTTATTCAAGTATCTAGTGTTCAAAAAACCCCACTAAACTGGCGTTGTACAACCACGTTTCCAAGCACAGGATAAGGCTTTCAGCTCTTCCAGACCATTTACAGGAAAGAAGTACACAACAGCCTGTTGGCTATGCATGAAAGACACCTCAGTTCACGCTTTTTTCAAGACTGTCTTTAGCAGCCTTACATATACATCAAGCTTGAAGATATGATAGGCTGTGCAAAAGAAGGCTTGAGGATTGGCTTTTTTTTTGTAGAAGCTGGCTACCAATCAAGTTGAATTAGCATATCTATTTGAAGGGGCTAAATTAAATAAAACATAAAGAGTTATCCCAAGAAATGAGTACTTGGCTATTCCTGTGACCCCTCCTAAAGACAAGGGTGGTAAAGCCTCCAGAACAGTGTGTTCTCACACAGTGGTAATTACACAAAAAGTGCCTCTTGGAAACAAACTGATCTGTCATTAAATTCCACTGACTTCTACTGTTGTATCAGCAGAGCTTTATCAAAGATGATTGCAGGTGTAGAGCAAGCTTGATCTACAAATTCTGTGATTATCATTTGTTTTAAGTTCCTTGGTTTCAGAAGGTGTTTGGGTCAGCAGGTAGCCTTTACTCTTTGTTCTGATGATTAACTGCATCAGGTTTTTTTCACACCAAGTATGTGTGAACTACAGATGTTTTAGTGTCCTCCTGGTGAATATGCTGAATAACTATCCTGCTGCATATCCCAGGCAATCTGACCTTAGGCTCATACTTAAGAATAAACAGGTTATGGATATTGGCCATTTTCAGTTGTCCGTCTAATTATTTTACAAAGTAGTATTATAATTCAAGCTGTGCTTATGTCAGAGTTTCAGCAGTAAGTAGGGCTGGTTCATTCAAAACTATAGTATGTACAATCTGTGCAATACAGTGGCCTATGGAAATACCTGCATTGCCACTGAAATAGCTTAGGTACAGGAATTAGGTACCTTGGGTTACCTTCAGGTTCCTCGTACACCAAGACAAATTTATCCTCTGCAAATAATTACCCTTTGGATAAATCAGCCAACGTGGTAAGTCATGTTAATATCACAGTACTACTTCTGACAGCCCTAAAGAAATTACCTCAAGTAGGCATAAACACACGTTGCATTAGGGAAGTGTAAATTCAAAGGTCTCTAGAAACACACCTGATTATGACCCCTATGTCTACACAGGAAAGGAGAACTGAGCTCAATTCAAGCTCCTTATGATCAAGAAAATTACCAGAGAAATGTGTTTAGGCTTTACCTTCCTTTAGGAATCTAAAAAAAGAACACAAGCCAGTGAAACCAAACTATCTGTCTTATCATTATGAAGATAAAAGACATGCAGGGCCATGTCTGTCTAGAAGTGAAAGATTCCTAATTTCTTGGAAAGTGCTGGGGAAGATCACTTACCTCTTTCAAAATGCGAAACTGGACAAAATTAAAATACTTAAAGAAAGATTTAAAACAAGAAAGGAAAATATAATTATCTTTGATGAGCAAACTTTACCCTGGTGAAAGGACAGGAAACTGGAGATCAATTGGCAAAACCCTACTGGGTCCCATATGTCTAATTCTTGCTTGCTGGCTAGCTATAAATCTTCAAGTGTGAAGTTCAACCAGCTAAATAAGTAGATAAACAGAAGGGGAATTATATCTCCTAAACCCATATCAACTAATTAAACAGTCGTCTAGTGTTCAGTGATGCGAGTTACCATAATGCTGCTCCAGAAAAGAAGGCATTCTTGGACGTGAGTAAGCACAGTAGTGAGTGCAGGGCATCAAATCCAAACTGGGGCAATGGTTTGGTTGCATTGCTCATGGTCATTTTGCACTAATATTACATGTGATATACATAAATAATATATGCACTATATACATAGGAACCACAGGAAATACCTGTTACCCCAGGTTACTTTTTTTCCTTTGCTGTTACACAGCTACAGGGCCGTGCTGCGCCATTGGGGAGGCTTTCTAAACCTCCTGTGCTGGCCTTACTGCTTCAGACTGTCTGCAGACAGTGCTGCTGGCACTTGGTTTCAGTCTTATCTTTAGGCCTTGGACATGAGAAATTTATGTCTGACTATTTCTCTAGTTAAAAGTGGTGACAGACAGATGAATCCACGCTACCTTAACTCAGTTAAACATTTGTGAAATCTCTTGCTGAGATTACCCCAAAATAGAGTAGCTGTGAGCAGCCAGCCTGCCTGCAGGTACAGTATCTGCACACAATGGTGTCATATTATTCTGTGAGCCCTGGTTTCCTCACACCATTGCATGATAAACTGCATCACTCAGGTTTTTTCCCTAGATTCCGAATATTGGCAAGTGCTACTTGAGCATGAACTACCATACTGTTTATATAACAAAATATTGCAGAAAATCATCAGCAATACACTGATATTTATATATTTGATGTGTATATGAAGAGGCTAAGTATGGACAGGAGGAGGTCTTCAAATGAGGATCTTTAACAAGTGAGCTCCAAGCTATTTCATCACTCTTTATCTGAGATTAAAGGTTGAACACCCCAGCCATTTAGGAACCTTAAACTGGTGAGACCAAGCTAGCGCTTAATAATCTGATTTACTTTCACAAATGTCCTGCTCCACAGATGAATAAAGCAACTTGTGCAATACTTATTTCGATGTATTGTATACAGACTGTCCTTTTACACCAAAACCACCACAAGCTGAAGCAGTCTGAAGTTACATCAGTTGATTAATTAAGCACTATTTGTACTTTACAGGATACAAAAACTATTTTGGTATACTTTAAGCATGAGATCCAATATGAGAGCATGTAAAGTTGTTCAGATTCAATGTACTTCCTCTGCCTGCTCCCCAATAAGAAGGCTCTATGCTCTTTAAAAGATATTGCTATTGTTATTCCTATTGCTCTTAGGAGTCGTCAGGATCTATTTTCCTCTACACACCCTTGATGAGAATTAGGAGTTGCTCTAAGATCTGTCAAATCTCAATAAAAAAGCCAAATTAAAACTAAACAAAACAAACCCCCCCAACAATAAAACAAACCAGACAACCAAAAATAGTAGCCTACGATTTCTTTTTATACTGTGAATGCTGTCGCAAATTCAAAAAACTATATAATGTAGTGTCAACAGAATAAATACAGTCATTGCTTACAGTCTTACAGTAGGAAAACTCTTTACGCCTTGGGTTTTACTATCAAAATCATAGAAACAGAAAAGTTGATTAGAAGGCACCTCAGTCAGTTATCTACCCCAAGCTTTTATTTGAAGTGTGACTATTTGCAGCTCTAGATCTCCTAATACAAGAAAGAATAACAATCTCTTTGAGATGTTAAGATCAAGCAACTTATAAAGCAGAAAAAGAGCATGTTGTTCATTTCAAAGAATTTGCCAACTAGAAGACCAGACTGGCCTCATTTCTGCTGCATTCTCCTCCAGCCCTCTTATTTTTAAGCCACCACAATGCTGGTTCTTGCCACCCATCTTAACATTATGGTTTTCCTTTTTCCAGACCACTTCTGGCAGACTCCAAGTCAACAGACCTTCAGAATTTATCAGTGAGGCCACCCCTGGTGCTGGGGCACTGCTGAGAGGTGTCTCATGAGCTGGGAACACGATGGGTAGATGAAAGTCTACAGAAATTTCCTTTGCATGATAGTCATCTTATGAACTCAATGTGTACAATTTTGAAAGGGAACTTACAGGCTTTGGAGTTTTCCATGGAGAAAAGAAACCTGAAATAGACAAAAAACAATGTTAGCAGCTTTTTCTGATATAAAGAGTGGAGGATAAGTGGTGTCTATGCTCCCATTCTCATTCAGGTCTGCAGGTAATATTGATAGATATGAAAATTCTCTACACACAAGGGGTGAAAACACAAAACACAAGGGATAATTTCTAAGAAAAAATAGATAGAAATATACATATACATATACATATACATATACATATACATATATATATATGCAAGTGGAGCTATTGAGATCATTGCCATACTTAACAAACAGCATGGGATTAGGTTGAAATTAAAAGAACTAATCAAAAGGACTTCCAAATGTCTTGGTGGACATTGGATAAGACACCAAATGACCTGGTATTGATGTGTCAAATGCAGTCGCACCTTTAGGAAGAAGCATTCAGAACATCCCATCAACAAAACCTAATAATACAAGAGATTTTTTTAGAAGAAAAGCCTGAAAAAAATAACTCATCAGTCTAGATAAGGTGGCCAAGTCTTGAGAGGATTGCTTATTTTCATACTCTCCTGGTTTTTGGTCCTAGTTAGCAAGAAGTCATACATGACTACCTCTTTGCGCAAGTAGTTATTTCCTTTTCCTTAGTTATTGACTGATTGATAACTTGCTTTAGTGACTTTTCTAAATTTCAACTAATGTAGCTTACAAATGTTTAAAACTCTGGATATGTCTTTTTCATAACAGGAAATAATCTGAAACGCTTATTGTAAACACTATTCCTACCTTATGCAGTACAATGTTAAAAACCTTTACAAAGTATTAAATAAAAAGAAGCATTACAAAGGGTATTGGGTCATGTTTTTTAAAATAGCAGCTATCAACACAGCTTTCATTAAAAAACTCATCCTCAGTTTAATAGCAGGTTAAAAAAAAAGTCTGTGGACTTTCCTAGGTAAGATTAAAAGCTAATAACAAAGAGTTCATTTGTTTTGTCATAAACAGAAATGGGGCTTAAACAGAGATTTCTAATAGGAAGGCTGCTCTTTCATTCAAAAAATGAATTCAGCTGAAAGAGTACTACTGACTTCATTATTTCTTTTTCTAAAGTGATTCTAAAAAGAAAATTAAAATTATGAGAGCATGAGGATAGTATTTTTTACAGACAAATCACAACAGAAATTATATTTGCACATATATATTTAAGGTTTGTAGAATTCTGTGATAATGAGGTAATCTTTTCTGCCCTGATACCTAATTAATTTCGACTGAAAGATCTTGCAGCGTAAAAGCACCTGAGCCATTTGCAGTGAAACACTGGCTGTTCAGTAATGCTGATGTGTAAGCTGATAGTGCTTTTTTAAAAAAAAAATCTATTGGAAAAAGTAATCCTGGAAAGGTTTATGTTTACTGACTCTACAGTTTCTGGATAAAAACTGCTTTATTAACAAGTAGACAGATTTCTTTCCATCTGCAAACTCAAGCTGAGATAACAGGCATCCTTGATAGATCTGGCTTGTACATCACTTTCAGTATTAAAGATTCTGTAGCAGAAACTTATAACTTATTGGATAGCAGATGGCTACCTTTTTATTACCTGCTATGTTTCTGTACTGCTAATAAGAGTGAAAGATAAAAAATACTTTTCCTCTCAGAGCTAAAGATAAGACTTGAAACTTGCTCAAATCGACTTATGACCCTGCTTTTTTGTTCAGAAAATATTGGTGGAGGTAACACTCCTTACCCATTGATACTGGTGCACTTCCCATAACTTAATGTCATCAAAAATTACTGATTATACAGAAAGATCTTTTTTTTCATATTTATTTACTGTCTCCACCTAAAAATAAGTTATGCTAGAGTTACCATAAAAGTTTTACTATCAATTAAAAATATAATAAGTATTTATAAATCAAATAAACAATGATGTATACATCAAGATTTTTTTTTAAAAAAAGCCCCTCAATTAAAAAAATTCAATTACTTGCTCAAACAAGGAGAATATAGACTTATATTTAGATTGGAGGTTATGGGCACAGACTGCAACGTACAAATGACAACATCTACACTCAAAACAAATAAAAGGTAATATTTATACACAGAGCACAAAATTATGTTAAGAAAACTAACAGATATAGGATGCCAGAGAAGTAAAAGATCCAAAGGAAAAAAAAAAAATTGGGGATCCATATGTGTAAAAAAGGATGCTAAAGAAGCAAAAATCTCTAAAGGTAACAAACCTTGGCACTAACAGTAAAATCCATTCTTCTGATTTAATTTCATCTGTTACAGCCTGACAGATGAGATAATATCTCACCTCTGTCAAAGAATAGGTGCTAGGCTAAAAGAGTGAAGGCCTAGTTCCCTGAAGCAAACTTTACATTATATCTTTCATGTATTACTCAACAATTTTAGTGTTGTCTCACGAAAGATCTGCACTCACAGCTGAACTAAACATCCTTTTCCCCAATCTAAACAAAACTGACTTTTACCAAATATATGGTATTATCAGTTATCAATATGAGACTATGAGTTATTCCATATTCAATATGGTTAATTGTTGTGCACCAAACATCCAGTATTTAAACACATGCAACAAATGCTGCAAATTCGAGAATTCAAGAGAATATTGCATATGTATCACACTGCAAGTGTAAAAGAAACTTCACAGGAAGAGGTATAAAAGCAAAATGCACTTTCTTGGGTATGCTGCACCCTCCCTTCTAACTTTCACTTTTAAATAGTACTCGGCATGAACTCAGGAACAAATCCTCTACATATAGAAAACTCAGGCTTCAAATCTCACCCGAAGAATATACCTTAATAACGTGTATTCAGTGCCCACTCAACAGTGTTGGCTGTCTGCAGCGACATCTGCAGCGGGCAATGAGAAGAAGTGGACTTTCATTTAGTTTGACCTCCCTTCACACCACATTTTCCCTTGACTTTCTGGTGCTCCTTACATGCCGTGTGAGCATTCCCCACGGGGGACAGTGGAATCCCACCTGAATGACAGCTGCCAGCAGATTGGCATCAGCTCATATAGATATATTACATAGATAGTGACTTATCAACAGGGCTGAAATTTGTTCTCCAAAGAATGCAGCTTTCAACTTCTTTTGAGTACTAATACAGTACTGATACTGCTCAACCTTCTGATCAACTCACATCTAATTAGAAACATATACTGGATAAGCTCTTACAATCTCATTCCACTTTCAGATTTCTAATTCTCCCTCCCCAAACTCCCAACCCACTGCTGTCCAGCTTGTGATGTCTTCATAAAAACTTGAGTAGCTGAAAATATTATATACATTTACATATAAACACCCCTCACCTCCATATCCACATACATGTTTAAAATTTGAAATAATAAAAGTGGACTTAGATCCACCTAAAAATACTTAATGCAGCCTGTTCTTACCATGAGTGGCTTTTGGCTCACCCATGTGCCTCACAGCCACTCCTTCTCACAGTAACCTCACCATGTAAGCTGTAGCCCATTTTTTGAAGATTCCTGTACCCTTTTTATTAACATTCCTTGTAAAGACAGCCAGAACAGGTCTGCAGCAGTTTTGGAAAGGAGAGTGAGGTTACTGGCTTGTGTTAAAGAGCAACCCCCACCATTCAGCCAGGTGCTAGCAGGAAAATACTGTGGTAACATATAAGCATGCAAAAATAAAAATACATAACCTTATATGCTTCTGCAAAATTAGTTTTGAGAATATAATGATTTCTTATTCAAGGTTGGCTATTTAAACTGTAATAAGGTACAGCAGCTGGTAGCCAACACATATGGACATTTTGTTTAATTTCGAATAAATAAGCTGAGGTACAGAAATAAGCATATGTTTTCTAAAATCAGACACATTTTGTCTTAAAGCAGTGTTACAAAAATCCGTTTTGACATTGCTTTTTAAGTTGTATTTACCACCTTCCAAAAGGAGCTTCCCTGGAAATCAGAGCTCTGATGGTTTCTATGTAGTAACTTTACTAAAAAAACCTGTGAACTGAAAACAGACTTTGGATTCAAATATATTAGGGAGAAAAACTTTTTTTTTTAGATCAAGGCAAATTCCAGCTTCAGTTTACTGTACTTCTCCTTTTTGATGAAGATAGCCTGTAACAAAAGACAAATCACATCACACTCATTGTATCTGCTCCTTCTTCTATCCAAATTTAAGTATGCTTTTGTTGCAAAATATTCTTACAGATATCATGTGCCTTACACTTCAGCAAGGATTTATTGTTGAAAAGTTTAGTTTTCTAAAAGCAGCTTATCAAGCAGGACTGAGAGCATTTGCAAGACAGAGTTCTGATTTTTTTTTCTTTTTGTTTTTTGTTTTTTTTTTTTTTTTTTCAGTAAAAATAATGAATTTGGCAAATTCCATAATGTCAGCAATACAAAACCAGCCCTTGGTTTTTAGTCTGCTCCCTTGGGGATGATTTTCGCTACATTTCCATCTTCATTATTCTCACTATTTTGCATTTTTTCCTGGAAAAGTTCTTCACATTCTTTCCTGATAGAATCATAAGTAACTAACACAGCTACTGCTAAGTCACAGGACTTTTAATAATGTTCACCTCTGTGGCAGATGTGCATGGATAATTAAACTGAAGCCTGGGAACAGTTTGATTTCTGCAGTGACGGCATGTGCTGCAGGGAGGAACTCAACAGCATCAAACACAAAGCCTTTTAATCTAAAGCAATGTTCAGGGCAAGTCAACATCCCTGCACATCACTTGTCGCACTTTCACTTTTAATGGGTGAAAGCCCACTGGCTTTCACTGGGCTTCTTGGAGTTTTTTTTGTGCTTTAATATCCTTGTTGCATGTGGCTTCCTGAGCATTGCTGTCTTAAGCACTGAACAGGCTTTTCTCTTTCCTAGATGCTTGGAAGTCACTAAACAGATGGATGATGAGCACTCCCAGAGCATTAACTGACTCCACGGGCATCTCATCAACATCCCTGTGACACTTCACTTCAGCAAAAGTTTTCCTTTCTAGAAAAGTTACTGTATAAATTTACCATAACAGTAGATTTTTTTCCCTGTGTTTTCTCTCTCTTAATGGAATCCCTGAGATGTCTATCAGTTGTCTACGTGGGCCTGATTTCCAAAGGTATCAAATACTCACTAACTTCAATGGAAGTGACAGGGGAGAATACTGAGAGTTCAGACTCAGGTGTTCACTGTTAGCAGGGTGCAGGGAACTGTTTTTACTATTCACATTACACCTGGTCTCTCCCTCTGCAGGTTTACCTTTTGTTGAGCTATGTTAGGTGTGGTCAGTTGGGTGGACAGAACTAATGCTACCATTGAGCTGACTCATTAAGATTTAAAATACCCTACAGCTAAAATTCCAAAAACACTTGTGGGAGGGGTAATCTTTTGTGTGTACATAGAACACATACATAACATTAATTCAATTACTCTTCAAAGATTTTCCCCTTTTAAGGAAAAGAAACATGATCAGTGAGAAGTAGTACATTCAATTAATTTATATACTATGGTAAACAAAATCTAAAAGGAGACAATGAATGAAAATAAATGGAAATAATACTAATGAGAACAAGCCGGTGATAAAAAGTTTCGGTCGATCATGTCATATTTAAAGTATCAGATGATGTATAGGGAATGACCATTAGTAGTTCCATTTCTAATAAAATCAATCATTATTACATAATATTTTTTCAAATGTCCATCTTTTTCAAACAGCTTTAAATATTGAGCTCTTACTCTAGCAACAACAAAAAGTTGATTTACCTTGAAATAAAGAGTAGGTGTAAGAAGACTGGGAGCTCTAGCTCTTCAAGCATAGTTAGCTAGTCCTGCTGTCAGCTGTCCTTCAGAGTGATGGTGCCATGCTGTGGAAGATCCATGTGGTCTTTAGCTGGGATGGCACCTGATGCAATGGGTCAAAAATCAACACATCCCACATCAGAGTGAGATGAATGACCCACTAGCTTTGATCAGGCCACAACATTCCATATGTTTAGAGCCAGTGTCTTTTCCTTGCAATGAGCTACACACAAGCAGCATGTCAAGTAACTGATACAGCACTGTGTTGCACTGAGATGAAGGCTGGCTACAGTCATCAGCCCTTGTATCGAATGCAGGTTCACATTAATAAAACTGTGAAACACATCTGTCTTCTTTATGGCTATATATATATGTCCAGATGTTACTAAGCCCAGTTTTTCCTGAAAAACGACTCACAACACTAGAAACTGACTCTAAGGGTTGTCGTGCTGGCATTTTGTTTTATGCTTCACTACTCAATTGCTCCTGATCTCCACCCAAGTGAAACTGCAATAGAAGTACTGCTCCAGTTTAAATCATCACTGTTTTTTACTTTTTGACCTACTACAACTATGAAAAGTGGTCCCAAAGAATGAATACATTCCTGCCTACAGACAGTATATGAAGGTACAGGCAAAAAGCAGGTACAGTTCAAAGGAAGGGCAGCCAGATGTTTAGACCCCATTAACGTACCACCCTCTCTGGCCTATCTTTACTCCAGGTGACGTGGGGGCATCATGAGTCCAAGTCTATATTTCAGCTCTTCAAAGTTTCAGATTTCTTGACATGTAGCATAAAGTGTGACACAGAAGTTTATCAGAAATGATGTAGAGGCAGAGGAGTACCTTAGGAAAATGTACCTGATCTCATCCTACTGAAGTTGCTGAGGTGAGTGGCTCTGGTGCTGACATGATCGGCTGTGGAGTGCTCCAGTGAGGTGCATGGGGAAGTTGCCTGAACTTAGGAAGCTCAGAGAAGGGCCAACAGCAGCCTGCAGCTCATGCCACAGTGGCTCTCAGGACCAGGAGCAACGGGCCAAGCCATCCTCCAAAGGATAAAAGAAGCCCTTAGGGATCTCTAGTGGCCAGGATCATCACCAGCATGGTGGGCACACAGGGCATGGTGCTGCACCAAGGGCACGATGTGACAGTCTGTTGGCAGCTGGCACAGAAGGACACACAGCAATGGTGCTGAAACCCTGCCAGCTACAGGCAGAAAGACACGGCCTCTCTAAGTCTGCACCCACCATGAGGGACACAGCTGCCCAGACAGAGCTCTGGTGGGAACACACTGCCACCAGTGCCAGGCTGTGCACTGCCCTTGTGCCAGGACTGCTGGCACAGAGCGGAGCTCCCGTGCTCAGTGACAGCTCTGGGAGGAGGTGAGTAGGCTGAGGAGTATCAAGGAGAGTGTAAGAGTATCAGAGTACTGGAATCACAGAATATTCTGAGTTGGAACAGACCCACAGGGATCATCAAGTCCAACTCTTAAGGGAATGGTCCACCCACGGATTTAGCCCGTGACCTTGGTGTTATTAGCACTAACCTTCATACCCTGTCTTCCCTGGGACAGGCTCCCCAGATAGACAAGACACATGATAGAATTTGTTATCCTCTCTCCCTGGCTGAACATAGTGACTTAAGGGATTGATGGCAGTGGTGACAAGTGCCTGCCCAGTGCATGTCTCCTCTGGGACTGCCTCCTCTCCCCGGGTATCCGAGCATAGCAGGTGTGAGGCTCTGCAAGTGGAAACAAACATAACAAGGATTGTGGTTCATCCATCTTGGGCGTGATGCTGAGGTCAAGTTGGCCTACTCTCTGTGCCAAAGCTGCTTTCCAAAACTAGAAAAAATAGGTCATTGTCACAGGAAACTCCCTTCTGAAGAGAACAGAAGGCCCAATATGCAGCCAAGACCCACTTCTTATGGAAGCCTGTTGCCTTCCTGAGCCCTTGGGTAAAGATATTCCTACCCTGACACAGCCCTCAGATTATTTATTATTCATATCTCAGGTAGGCAGTGATGCAGCTGCAACAAGAGGTTAGAGGGAAATCAGGAGAGACTTCAGGGCCTTGGGATGACTTGTTAAGGGATCAGAAGCACAGGTAGTGTTCTGCTCTATTTTTACAGTCGCAGGAAATGCCAAGGGAAGAAACAGGAAGAGCCAGCAGATCAATCCTTTGCTCTGAGCCTGGTGCCACCAGCACAAGTGTGGGTTTTGTTTTTTTGATTGTAGGTTGGTTTAGAGAACACCAGGACTTCAGGGAACAGTTAAGAACAACCTTGGTTCTCTACTGGATGTGGGAGGGAATTTAGTGACTGCAGATGCGGAGAAGGTGGAGGTGTTTAACGCCTTCTTTGCCTCGGGCTTTATCAGAAAGACGATTTGTCCTCAGGACAACTTGTCCTCCTGGGCTAGTAGATAGTGTCAGGGAGCAGAATGGTCCCCCTGTTATCCAGAAGGAAGCAGTCAGAGAACTGCTGAGCTGCTTGCATGTTCATAAATCTATGGGACCAGATGGAATCCATCCCAGGGTGATGAGGGAGCTGACAGATGGTCTTGCGAAGCTGCTGTCCATTGTTTACCAACAGTCCTGGCTCACTGGTGAGGTTCCAGATGACTGGAAGCTGGCCAGTGTGATGCCCATTCACAAGAAGAGTTGGAAGGAGGATCCTGGAAATTATAGGCCCGTCAGTCTAACCTCAGTACCCGGTAAGGTAATGGAGCAGTTTATTTTGAGTGCCATCACACAGCATCTGCAGGATGGCCAGGGGATCAGACCCAGCCAGCATGGGTTTAGGAGGGCTAGCTCATGTTTGACCAATCTGATCTCTTTTCATGACCAGGTGACCTGCCTGGTGGATGAGGGAAAGGCTGTGGATGTTGCCTATTTGGACTTCAGCAAGGCCTTTGACACTGTCTCCCATAGGAAACTCCTGGAAAAGCTGGCAGCCCATGGCTTGGACAGGTGCACTCTTTGCTGGGTGAAGAACTGGCTGGGTGGCCGGGCCCAGAGAGTGGTGGTGAACAGTGCTGCATCCAGCTGGTGGCCAGTCACTAGTGGTGTCCCTTAGGGGTCTGTGCTGGGACCAGTTTTCTTTAATATTTTCACTGATGATATGGATGAGGGTATTGAGTCTACTACTAGTAAATTTGCAGATGACACTCCCTGGATGTGTTTAAAAAAAGACTGGATGTGGCACTCTGTGTCTTGGTTTAGTTGAGGTGGTATTAGGGCATGGGCTGGACTCTTGAAGGTCTCTTCCCACCTGGTGATTCTGTGATTCTGGGTGATTCGGTGATAAGGTACAGCTGTCTCATAGTGGGGAATCTCTGCACAGGAGTTAGCAGGACTCATTGAAAGAGATTTAAACTGGATTTTAAAAGGGTAAGGGATAAAACCAGATTTGCTAGAGGCAGTACTGGGGGCTGCATGTCACTGTTTGAGGGACAGTGTGCCAGTGAGGTCCTCTGGTCTGCTCTCTCAGTGGATGTAGGGGATGGAGAGCCATGCAGCAGCAGAGACATGAGGGTTATTGATGTGCTAGAAACCACAAAAGCAGCTGACAATGGTCACACATGAATTAGGGCTTCTCCCCCCAAAAAGGTGGCAGGGTCAATAGCCCAGCTGAAGTCTGCCTACACCACTGCACACAGCACAGGCAACAAACAGGAAGAACAGGAAGCCATGGTACCGCAGGAAAGCTATGATAAGTTGCCATCATAGAAAGATGGTGGGCTGACTCACATGACTGGAGTGCTGCAATGGATGACTGTAAACTCTTCAGAAGAGACAGGCAAGGAAGGAGAGGCAGTGGGGCAGCTCTCTATGTTAGGGGCTGTCTTGACTGTCTGGAGCTGAGTGATGTGATGACAGGGTTGAGTGTTAAAGGTAAGAATCAGGGGAAAGGCCAGCAAGACAGATAACATGGTGGGAGCCTTTTGTAGACCACCCAACCATGATGAAGAGGCAGAGGAAATACTCTATAAGCAGCTGGGAGAAGTCTCACAATCACTAGCATCCTGGCTTGTATCAGCAATAGCGCGGCCAGCAGGACCAGGGTGGTGATCATTCCCCTGTACTCAGCAGTGGTGAGGCCACACCTTGAATCAATTTTGGGCCTCTCAGGACAAGAAAGACACTGAGGTGCTGGAATGGGTCCAGAGAAGGGCTTGTGAAGGGCTAGTGAAGCATCTGGAGCACAAGTCTGATGAGGAACAGCTGAGGGAGCTGGGAGTGTTTAACCTGGAGAAATGGAGGCTCGGGGGGAACGTTACTGCTTTACACGTTTCAGGTAGGAGGTTGTGGTACTGCTTTACACATTTCAGGTAGGAGGTTGTGGTGAGGTGGGTTGGTCTCTTTCCCAAATAACAAAAGATAGGACAAGAGAAAATGGCCTAAATTTGCACAGGGGAGGATTAGATTGTATATTTGGAAAAATTTCTCCATCTAAAGGATTGCCAAGTAGTGAAACATGCTACCCAGGGAATNCTGGGAGTGTTTAACCTGGAGAAATGGAGGCTCGGGGGGAACGTTACTGCTTTACACGTTTCAGGTAGGAGGTTGTGGTACTGCTTTACACATTTCAGGTAGGAGGTTGTGGTGAGGTGGGTTGGTCTCTTTCCCAAATAACAAAAGATAGGACAAGAGAAAATGGCCTAAATTTGCACAGGGGAGGATTAGATTGTATATTTGGAAAAATTTCTCCATCTAAAGGATTGCCAAGTAGTGAAACATGCTACCCAGGGAATTGGTTGAGTCACTGTCCCTGGAGGTTTTTAGAAGATGTGTAAATGTGGTGATGCCATGATGATTTTTTGCTTTTTTATACACCCCTCTTATATACCCTTTTATACAGCTTCTATGTATCCTTAGTGCTTTTAGACCACATACTTGTAATTCCCCAAGTCTGATAACAGCTTAGAGCCAAAGTTCTGCTAAGCCAAGAGACCAAACATCTTGGAAGCCTCACAGTTGGGGGTCAGAAAGCCCCAGACACCAAGGTCCTCTCCAGAACACATTCTGTAAACTATAATAGGCCCATCCAGGGGGAAGGTTCCTCAGGGTGGGGGCTTCTCTTGAGCCTCCCATTGGGGAATCTTTGATAGATATGATAATTTGCAAGGTCTATAACTGTATACGTGAATCATCGTGTGTGTGCATTTTCGGTGTGCATTCTGGGGTGCATTTCGGTGCACTCTACCTGGATGTGGTGCACCTGAGGATCCTTGAATAAATACCGACGTAAAACCCTTTTATCCCTCTCTAACTGTGTTTGGCTTTTAATTCTAAGCCCAAGGAAAGGCAACACTAGTACTTCAGGACATGGTTTAGTGATGGACTTTGCAGTGCTGGGTTAATGATTGGACTTGGTGATCTTAAGGTATTTTCCAACCTAAACATGATTCTATGCTTCTAATTTTCTATGTTTATAGAACTGATACAAAAGCTTAAATGATTGTGAGATCGGGTACTATCAATATTCAGCTTTTTAAACATAGGAGCACTTTTTGCGCATGAAGTTTCACTGACCTAGCCTGCTTAAGCAACAAATTTTCAGCAATACTCAGATCTTCACAGATAATTAGAAAAAGGACAGCTATTCAAAGTCATGAATGCTAGAGGTATTTGCTGTTCAAGCTGGAACCCTCACCGGTCACCTGAGTCAATCAGAATGTAATCTAAAATACACCAGAGAATCTCAAGCTACCATTAAATTTCACTTTCATGAATAGCAAAGAGTCTTTGTTAGCAAGAATACAGCCATCAGAAAAGGTCAGAAGCTGGCATAGTAATGAGTTAATTTACATTCTAATGGACATACAGGTATTTATTTTCCTTGGCTGCTACAGCTCTGTGAACTGCTTATCAGTCAGAGATTTAAAATAATTTATGAAACCAGGAAAAAAACTAACAAGTACCATGTCCTTCTAATTAATCTGGATGTGAGGCAGAGAATTTCTGCATCATAGCTAAAATAGTGCAGAGGCAAATGCAACAGTTAGTGACAGTTCTTGAAATATCAGCTTAAATATACTAGAGGTTGAAAAAATAATAAAAATCTCAATTTGCAGAAATGAAAAATACATTTTTGGAACAAGCTTTGTATGTGGTCAACAAGAATAAATTATTTTCCAAGGACAAAGTTAGATACTAAACACCTATAGAATGTCTCATTTTTACACAAACTGTGTAAAGTCTTCTCTTTTCAGACACCTGTTACCAGAACAGTGTTACTCTATTCCAGATTTATTTCCTTGCTGATAGCAAACTGTATTATCTGAAGGGCAGTCATGTCTTGGAATAGAGAAAATGCTGCTGCAGAACAGATTTTACTGGGACAACTTGACCTGGAGTAGAAAAAGATAGCTTATGGAATTGAGGAAGAGCCTTGCTTCTTACTTTTTATGACAGAAGTTTCTACTAAAAGTTCAAATCCTTAGGTTTATATCCTAGTTTTTGATTTGCAGCTGCAGGTAGTATTGGATGAACTGTTATTTTCCTCACTGAAGTCTAAAAATCTGTATTTTTGTTTAAATACTAACCCAACTGGCAAAAGTCTGCATGCATAGGTACTCATACATGGTGAGCAAGAAATCTCAGAAGTTTGCTCACAGGCTGGTGATTCTATCAACATTTTGAAAAGGTCAAGGCTATATTTTTGTACAGACATGTAAAAGAACCTTTCTGTTTGGCTGAAGGAAAATTTTCCCTGAAGAATCCCCACTTTGCTCATGTGTGTTGTCCAATGGCTGCTGCTAAAAACAGTGGCACTGGCTCACTTCTCCAGACTAGCAATTACGCCCTTGACTGTACCTTCTCTAATGCTGTGAGAGCTGGCAATGAAAGCAATGCCTGGTCTTGGGCAAAAACATATTGTTGAATGCAACTCCCCCTGAGCAGAACAGACACAGCAAGGTGAAAAGCCTGGGATGTGTCATACATGCAGAACCTGCAACATAATTTGGAATATAAATTGAGACTTCAGAACCCTGACAGCTTGTGGCTGCTGCTTCTAGAAGGGCCTGCAAGTGCTGCCATATCCATAAAGACTTTGCATGCTTGCTAAGAACACATCTGACAACTCAGCCTGGCTTTAGTGAAAGCTAATTTAAGCTTCAAAAACTTTTCAGGACTACTGTATCATATTTTCGGAGCTCTCTGACAGTCAGAAACTCTGCCTAACTATATGACTCTCTCTGCTCTTTCATGCATTTAGATTCTGCTCCCATTTAAGCTTTAACATGTTCTAAGCCCGATAAAGAAATCTCACATTACATTACGGTATGTCATGTTGATGAATATCAAGGCATGTTCCAAATATTTTCCATTAAAATGTAGATGGCATATAAGTTGTTTTAATACCGTGTCCTAAAATCCTCTTCATGAAAATACATTCACAAAATGTCTTCAGCAAGTGTGGGGGAAAAACATTCAATAATAAATCAATTCTTATGTTTGCATGTGTATCCTCCTAGTGCTGCAAGCTGTGACAAAGGACCTTTGGTGGGAAGAGATGTGGAATATCCAAGGGCATCTCACTAGAATAGGATGCCTACATGTCAGCAGTCTATCGAAGTCCCCACCAGTTATAATAGACACACAGACACCTATGCCAAATTTAGATATTGATATTCAGACAAGTACATTTTCATGTCATAGTCTGTGAATTAGGAACTTAACACAGATGCAGAAACACAGGTCTAGTATCCAGGGTGCCATATCTAATGTTATTCAGAAATCTGTCCTAGATTGGCAGATACGACACAGAATCTATGGAAGACTTCAGAGATTCAGTTGTCATCCTTACTCTGCCATTCCAGTGAAGATTTCTCGGTATGCCAGTGCATTTCAGATGGCCCTGGGTGTTGCTAATGAACTCAGAGTCTTACTCCTCCTGATTTCTCTGAGATTTGGGAGCACTGGGAAAAAGTTCATCATAAAGCAACAAAGAAGTTAAATTAGAGACTTAGAGAACCTCCTGGCTTCCTCTGACTGCTTGTCATTATTAAATTACACTGTAGTAACTTCAATATTTTGTGTCTAATATGCATCAAGCTGTTTGCATGGTTCTAAATTTTATTGATTTGCCTTTGAAATCTGTTCTGTGGCAATGGGAAGTGTCAGGAGCTCAGGTGTGTTAACCACAATTGGCTCATTTTCGTACCACATGGCGGAACGACAAACAACAGCAACATAATAAAAAGGTGATTATGCCACTAGGCCACGGTGGTGAAAGCTGGGATAAGCAATAGCATGATTATTTGGTCCTTCAGATCCAGATGTTAGTCAAAATAATAATTAACTTCCGATTTCCTGCTCTTTCACACCAGCTTGACAGATGAGTTTATTCCTGGCTATGGGATTCAGGTAGAACAGAAACACTGACAAACAGTTGGAGACTGTGAAAGAGAAGACTAACTGGAGAAACAAAAGAGGCACAAGGTTTATCACAAGAGCCAAGGTTTACATGTTTAAGTCTTAGATGAGAAAACGCAACATTTAGTGTTGAAAAGCAGAATATTTGGCAAGGGATGTTAGTGGAAGGCCCGTGTACCAAAGGGAATAAAACTGTGAAAAGAACAGCGAAGTTCCAAATTTGCAGTTCCCTGGTTGAACCTCCAGGTAAGTCACTTTGCTCTGAGCTGCTGAAGATTCGATACTGTCCACACTAACACGTACCTAGTAGAGATAAATGTCTTTGCTTTCATATTCCCACTCAGGATGTAATTCTCAGTATACAACTTACTTATCAAGAAGAAAAAAACTGAATTAGTAAAAGCTTTGCTGATAATTTTAGTGATCTAAATTATACTGGTTAAAATGACATGAAGTTCAGAAGGTTTTGCATAAGATCACAGGAGCCTGAAAGAAAAAAATGAGAGAGTAATAATGATCGATGGGCATGATATTATTTGCAGTACAGAACACTGAAGAGTATAAAGCATGATAAATTGATCAAGATGACCTGGCTTGCAAAAAAACATTAAGAAATGTCAATTTTTTATGAATTCCTGAAAGTTTGGAGTTGAGCAATTAACATAAAGAACGGCTGTGTCCTGACGCCTAATGAGAGAGGAACAGTATTGATGTGAATTTTATGATGTTTAGATTATGTGCTGGTCACATGTAGTCCTGTGCAGTACTTTAAAAAGTTAATGAACAGAACACTAAAAAATGATGCTGAAAAAGGATCCTGACAAGATAGTTGGGAAGTGATAAGTATTAAATGAATGTATTACAAGGAAAAGGAAGAAAACTGTGAACAGTTTTTTTTTTCCCTGTGACAGTGCTGTGTCTCTCAGAGGAACATAAATTGGTTTCAGACTTGAGATTTAGATGACATGTCCAACATAATGGAAATAAACCCCTCAATACTGAGAAAATTGGAACAGTACATAAACATGACAAGTTAAACAGAGGAGATTATGGTGCTGACAACCGTGAAGCACCTTGTGGACCTTAAAAATTAGCATTTTTAGAAAGACATGCCAGGGTACATAGCATGTATGTCCCTCCTTATTTAGAATCCAAACTTGCTGCATAAGAAAACAAACTTGGATGTAGCCTTTGGATCTGTAAAACATCTTCTTCCTCAGTTTACCCTTATACCTCAGTATCCCCACTTGATCACAAGACAAAAACTGAATTTATGCCTGAAGAATATAGCTGGCTGAATTTATGCCTGAAGAACACAGCTTGCTGAAGGAATCTGGATGAACAGCACAATTAATCTGTAATGGTCATCATACTTTCTCCTTGGGTTTTCCCAAAGAATAGATAAATAAAAAGACACTAAGTGTAGATCTGTATGCTCTTTACCCAGTCACCATACAGGCTTACTGGTGTATAATCCCAATCAGATAGGATAGCAAATAGTTTGTAGAGGAAATTTCCCCTGGTATATAATTCATGTCATAGGCATCAACAACAAAGGTCTACTTCAGGGGAAGAGGAAGGAGAAGGTTAATTCAAATTGGAGCCTTTTAGCAAAGGGAGTTTTCATTGGTTAATGGTAATTGTCTAAAGCCATTTTTGTGAAAAGCAGCTGCATTTCCAGAATGTATTGAACATTTAATGGGTAAAAAACCATAATGAATCAGATCTCAGATGAAATTTCTATTCAGGTTCTAGACAAAATACCTGCTGACCATCTAACATTTAGCAGGATCATCTAATATTTAGCAAGCACTAAATATTAGATGTCCCTGATAACACGGAGCATGCAGTAATTTACCATACTATAAGCAGGCACTTGCTTCTCATACCATCAAAAAGTTTTTGATCTATCAGGCAGCTGACAGTCCTAGATTAAGTTGCTCTATTTCTCAGCGGACGTTCTCTTTGGAGAATTTAAAAAAAATTTTTATGACTCATAGGAGAGAGGAAATCAAATTACAAACCCATTCTAATTTAAAAAAAATTATATTTCCATCTACTCAGAAGTTAGTAATTCAGAAATTATTGCTGCCATTTGAAAATAAAATTAATGTGGAAGAGAAAACAAGCAAAATTATTTCCAGATCCTCCACTGAACTATTTTTTCCCTGAGAAATGTTCTGAAAGTTGTGTGTTCTGCCATATAAAGAGATCTTAAATGGGAGACATGGCAAATATCGATAATTCTCCTTAATCTGGTAAAGTTTATTTACTGTTGAGGCAAACTGAAAAAAAAAACAACCAGTGTGCAAGTAGCTATCACATATTAATGAATAAAAATGGGTACCTCTGTAGAAACACAAGTCATGAATTTTTATTCATCCCTTTCCTAGTAGGAACAATTTAGAAATGTAACTGAATTGCAATTCTACACCAGTACTCTGAAACAGATGCATTTAAATTGAGTGACAGAAGTATATCTGTTGTTATACTGCAGTTCTTTATCTTTCAGACAACAGAGAGGAGCAAAAAGTAAAAAGCTTATGAGTACTTCAGAATTAATACTCACTCTCTGGAGAGTAGGCCTAATCCCCCACCTGCAAAATTTCAGAGACGTTATTTTTCTTTCCTAAATTTGTCTGTTTTAATTTGCAACATTATTTTCAATACACATGAAAATGATTATTTTCTTATTTATTATATTGCATTCTAAACCACTATTATTTATTTTTTATTTCTTTGACATCTGTGTTTTTTCCCAAATATAAATTTCATAGCTTTAAATAGCAAAAGAGAAAGTGACAGAAGTATATTTCCATTTGGGTCTCTTTCTTTCTGACTTCATAATTATAATAATGCATATTATTTTTGTCTTTATCTCCCCAAATTGTAAAGCTGGTGCGATAGAACTTTCCTTCTCTGTAAAAATCTCTGAAATCCCTAGAATTTCTGTGTGATTTTTGTTCCTTCATTACTAACACACAATTAAATAGCCACAGAAATGATTATCAGTTCAGCAGGAGAAGCAACTTCAGTTCTCAGTTCCAGAATTCAAGCATTTAGTCTGCAAGGTGAAGGATATACCAAAATGGTGAAGAAATTGCTTTCTATTTTGTGGCAATGTAGCTGGTTTGATTCGGTGTTTTCTTCCCACATGAGCGGGATGCCAGGCTGGCCAAAGATTTTATCTAGATCTGCCTAGACTCATAACAGCTCCAAAGTCTTGGTTACATATATAACCAATCAAAACCACAAAACACTGAACTTTATCATAATAGAACTAAAATACATGTGTTTTCACAAAGGCAAGATGTAAAGTCATTAACTGGAGAATATAGAAATCAAAGACACTTCTGAACAGCTTGTCCTGCTCACGATATCGCTACATTAGAGGTCCCTGTTTCCAGTGAAATCAGTGACTCCCTGAGTTATAAAAAGCTCTGTATGCTCCCTGCTAGTCCCCAGAAGATTTTCACTTCATTCCCTCTGCAGCCCCTGTGTCTGCTCTTTGCTCCCCTCAGCAGTTTGCTGGATTAGGCTGCAGATCTTCATCTCTCTGCCCTGACCGTTCTTCCACTTGCTCAGACCCCACAGCCACTGGAAATCTCTCTCTATCAACACCTCAGGAAGGAGGGGTGTCTTCAGTGCAGAGGGACCTGCCTAACTCAGGCACTTTTCAAAGGAACAAAGGCAGCCTACACACTCGGACGAAACCAAGGAGGTCTCTCCCTCAGACTGCTGTTACCTGCTTTACACACAGGATGGCTGCAGCTGTTTCAGGTAAATATTCACTCACGGTAACCACAAATGTCTTTGAAGCATCTTTATAGCTAGTAGACTCTGATACCCAGAGAGCTGTACATCAGGGACTGTGCCTCCTATCTGCTGAAAAAAGGATCATCCAACAACACAACTCCTACCAGTGCTCTTTATGTGACCCAAAACATCTTTTCTTAATGTCTAATTCTTGACTAGCTGGTTTCTATCCTTTCAGCTCTGTTTTAGAGTACTTTCCCCAAGCAAAGTTACTTTCTTTCATTTCTACAAGCTTTTAATGAACAACTACTTGCAAGATTACTCCAGGAAATAAATTCTGAAATTATATGCCTAGTTGTCTGAACAGGAAATGAGACGTATTATAGGAGCTGGGTAGTAAGGAAACATCTTTCTGTCTACCTTGCACATGGACAACTGAATCAGACATCACTTTTGTTAATGAAGAACTGTATGAAAAATCTTATAGAAATCCCATATTTCCGGTCTAAAACAAAGGAAACTTTAGTTAAAGATAAGACATCTACAAGATGCTTGATCGTTGCATAGTATATGGAAGTGTCACAAAGTAACTTTGAAGTAAATGGGAAAAAATGGAAAAATAAGATGGAAGGAAAAGTATGAAGAAGCAGGGAAAGAAAATCTGGAACAGGATCTCATTGATTTCCTTAACATTAATAATAAGTGCAATAAAATAGTTTACCACTGGCATCTTACTAAGAAAAATCCAAACAAAACCTTTAGTTTTAAGAAGTTGTGCTGAATCTGCCTTTTTCATTGTGATGCTATGCTCAGGTGATTATCCATAAAAATTCAAAAGCACTTTTACAAGTTTGGGTTGCATTCCTTACTCTCTTTTAGGAATTAATTTGCAGTGACTGAATGAAAACACTTCCTCTTTGTTGATTCTTAATTTATTAAGCATTCCACATTGCTCTTTAACAGTAATGGCTTATCTATTCAACGACATGGGCCAAACTCTCTGCCAGCTGCAAAGTTTATTAGTATTGATTTTATGTTTTCTACAGGATTTTCAAAGAAAGTGCATTTAGTCAGAAGCCAAGAACTTTTCCTAGATATAGTTCATTAAAAATAAATTCCCTCACTGATTTCTTTCTTATAATTATTTTAAAAGATTTATAAGTGAAAGAATTTTTCAATCCAATATAAGCCATACTAATTTTACTTGTTTCCATTTTTAGGTAAGGAGTGGAGTCATTGCATGTAAAGATTTACAAAAGTCCATTATATAAAAACAATTAACTTTTATAATAAAACTTGAAGTCTTAATAAAGATTTTAATATATATTTAATATGAAATATTTTTTGTAGTCTAGGTTTCTAACTTCAATTTTATAAAAAAAATCCAGACTGTTTTCTATAGTAGCATAAATGGGATTCCAGATTTAGCTTTAGTGTATGAGATAGATTTCAGCTTTTGTGATAATGCAGGGTTTTTAAAATAACTTTGATTATTACCTATGCTTGCCTCTGGTGTGTGAGCAGGACTCATCCCATGCACCCTTGTTCATCTGGCTGGTCATTTAACCTAAAGTTCTCATCCAGAGTTCTCTCTAGTCTGTGGAACACAGTGGAAAAACCCAGAGAACAAGCTGCCCAGGGAATGACTGGATAAAATGATTTAAGTCATCCTCTTCAGGTGCTTATTTTCTACCACTGGCTGTAGGGGTAAATATTTTGACTCATGTAGACTAGAAATCTAACTATTTTACGGTTAAGTTGGGATTCATCTGACCAAAAGTGAGTAGAAATTTAAATGTGAAATGTTGGTAGGTGAATTTTTTAAAACTTTAATACTCAACCGGGAAGAATAGATTGTTTTAGAAGACTATTGATTTCAGTCACTTTAGATGTTTACAGTAGCTGAACGGCATCATAGAGATGCCTGTTTCCCTCATCACAAAGGATCCCTGCCTGCTGCCCAGACCAGATGAGGAAGAGTTCACTGTAGCTGCCTACTCAGGATCCCTGATAACAAGTGCTGAGGAGAACGTGGCTATATGTGTTGCAAGGCAAGACTGGGAAGACAGATTGAGGGATGCTGCATGTAAAAGATTTTCAGCTTATTTGCCTTTAGCAACATGTAAAAAAATGTAGAGTCAATTAATCGCTGTGAAATGAATTCTTAAAAAAGACCATTTTGACTGAAGCTGTATACAGATGGTTCTTCTTTCAGTACAGTGCATCATAATGTGATGCTATTAGGATAACGAACTTGATAAAGTTAAAATTCTGATATGCAATGAACAAGTTATAAGATAAACCTCTTGCTGATTTAACATTAACTTTAGTAGAAATAATCATTCTAGTTGGTGTTCATGCAGTGAATGTTAGCTGGATCAGACTCTCCAGATGTTTCTGTTTTAGAGCCAAACCCACAAGCCACTGAGATCTCTCAGAAATACTACATAATAAGTAAATAAACACTGCATTAGTTTTCAATTACAGTGTGAGAATAATTTGTTGTGTATGTAATCTCAAGGAACACATCTGGCAAGCTGAAATCAAAAAAAATGTCACCATTCTTCCTGTTTGCATAGACTTCTAAATAACTTTCATATATAAAGAAATATATATTCAATATGGTGTAATAAGAAGACAAGATTAAAAAGCTTCTCTTTCTCTCTGAGAAGTACTGTGGAAGGAGTTTAAAATTATCCAGACAATGATCAGTTCAATGGGAGACCCTCTCTTTTAGCACCCTGGGACCCCAAACATGAGAAATATGGATAACCATAGAATATTCTAAGTGTTTAGTTTGGAAGGGACGGTTGGATTTCAGCTAGGCCAATCTCTTGCTCAAAGAGAGGCTAAGTTCAAAGACTGGGCTGACATTCAAGAATGGCAGCCTCTCTGAACTGCCAAACGAAGGAAAATGAAGCCAGAATGACAAACAATAAACATACAGACCGAGGAAGGACTGGGTAAAACATGGACAAAGCTAGTGAAGAAGGGCAGAAATTGGATGGAGCTGACTGTCTTTGACTCTACCACATTTGTTGGCTCTCAGTGGCCAACAAATTTGTTTGCCACGGATGAAAGCCTGAAGGAATTTTATCCAGAATTCTCTCTGGGCTGTTCTAGGACTTTCCATTGATGTAATCATGCTGCATTTTGGTTATACAGCTGGATGTTCTGCTAGAATCTTTCCGTTTTCACTAAGTACTTCCCGATACTTATTCCAGAGAACATGAGATGTTAAGTAGTGCAAGGCTTAAGAGTGATGCAAAAGAGAATCCACATCTGATACATTATCCTACTAGGATCATATTTACAGTCTCTCAACTGGTCATTCTTTTTTCCCCTTAAGGAACATTTAAAGGAACATATTAAAGTGTCTTTTGCTGTATTTCAGAGATACGATGGTGTTTATACTGCAGTAGACAGGCACTGCTTGGCCTCAGATGCCAAAAATAATAATATTTATTGAGAACAAGTTAAAATACAGAAATTATGCATGGGTAATAAGAAAGAGACACTGACCTTGTATTGATAAGTGAATTTAGTTAAACTATTAAAATATAAATAATAATGTGATATTCCCATAATCAGAAAATCTTTTCTATGATGTTAATAATCCCTGAAGTATTACTTACTGATTTTTTAAAAGTTCTTTAAGAAAAATGGTATTAACATTATTACTACTACTATTATTATCATCATTGTTTATCAATTAAAAATATTAGCAAATTTTCTGCTATGAAAACCCCTAATTATAAAAACAGAAATTAATTGATAAAATGGATGTAAAGATCATTAAAATATTTTCTCATTCAAAGATTTTGCATCTGTGCTTATATTCATGCATACGAAGTATTTTTCTAATTATCTGAGAATTTTTAGAAGTGCTCTTTCTAGAACACATGAAATGCAATTAAAAATGCTTACATTATAGAAAAAATATTCTAAAAAGTCCACTGAGTATGATTTGCACCCAACTGAAATATACACTAAAAATAAGGTGAGCCTGGGAATGAGTGTAAAGAAAGCTGGCATTCTTTTAGCTTATGGTAATAAAAGATACCAAACAAATAAAAGTCCAGATTTCTCTCATTTACCAAACAGGAACACTGCACAGTAAGTTTCTTCTATGCTGAAATACTGTTCTTGGTTATGAAAAATATGTCTTTGGAAAGCAATTTATTTCCTTTAGAAATCTGTTGGAGATACTTCAGAGTCAATTTTCAGAATTTGTGCCTGACAGCTTTACCTTCCATGTCCTTTTTTTTCACTGTAAACTGAAGGTGACACGACAAAGGGGTATGTATCCTGGTGCTGGTTTTTATTGTGTTTGAATTATGAGTCACCTAAAGGCTTCCTGAGAAGGGCAGCGTTGTATTTAATAAATGTTTATATAATCTTGGTTTATAAAAAAATTTAAAAAAAAAGGTAAGCATGAATCATAGAGGGCAAGCATAGGCATTGTTAAAGCCTTCCTCCCCTTTTTAAAAATGCAAATGAAAATAGCTCAAAGAATTGTACAGGCATTAATATCTCATTTAGAAAACTAATTTAGTTTCTGCATTTTTACTGGATATGAAAACCATAAGGGCCAAGAGAGTTTTGTGGCTTAGGAAGTGCCTGAAAAGCACACCTTCCCATCTCCCCAGTGCTGTGTCTCAAGTCTGTAGCACAATAGATAATGTAGTCACTTGTTTCATAGTGTATTAGCTTACTTTATTACTACAAAATATTGCACTATTTTACAAATCACCATATCACAACGTCTACACAATGTACTTTGACAACAGATTTGGAAGCCCAACAAATGCTGTTTAATAGGACATTACATTATACTGAACCAACAAAAACATTGTTCAACACATTTAGACTAAACTTTAGACATGCCTCAGTACACAAGCACAGGTTGTAGGGTACTTTTTTAAAGTCCAGCTCTGTAGTTCTCCATCCTTAGGCTGAGATCCCCCAAATCTCCTCTGAGGAAGGTGAGATTCACTCAGAAACTAGACTATGGGTGACTGGGAAAAAACCCCAAGTTTCTTCATGCCTCAGTATTGCAGTAGGCTCTCCCACGTACCATGCTTGGGAGGTATTTGGCTTCAAAAGATGTAATCTTTCACTGAGATGCACAGTCCAAGATAAGTTTTCTGATAATACTGCTTGCAAGTGCAGAGGAGAAACTTCTCTGGCCTGGCCAGATTCCAAGGTAGACAAGCCAAAAAGTCTGTTTTCTCACACAAACTGTTCTTCAATTTGTATGAATTCATTCACTTATATCAGTAAGACTGAAGCCAGTCTGCAGTACTGCCAGTGGTGCTCTTGGGTTCTAGCAGTGATGTGGGCTGCAGCTTTCAGACAATAACGTGCCCTGTACTCCTCAAGAGAGACAAGCAGTTGCCTGTCCTGAAGGCAGCGTTCCTGCAGCTCTGCACAAATCCTACATGCACACTAAGTCTCTTTGTATTCTTAATAACTATAATGTCTGACTGCTCACTGTTTGTAGCCTCCTGGCTCTAAGAATTTAATGGCAGAATAGCCACTGGAGCAATGGTAGTTACCTCTTTATGGCATGCAATGATGACAATAAACGCCTATACACTTGTGTTTCTTTTTGCTAAAAGGTTTTCTACAGGGACCTATTTCTCCAGTGTGCACACTGACTCCTCCTAATGTCAGCAAGAGTTAGGCACACACATCCCTAGGAGAAGTGTCCCCAAGTTTTACTAGAAGCACTGTTTGAATTTCACATAGGCCACATAAGCCTACATTAGAAAACAGTTTCACCAGTGATAAAAGCACTTTTGAAACAAAATGCTTTCCAATAGTTATTAAAAACCTTCTGTGTAATATATGTAAAAAGGTTTTATCTAATGCTTTGCAACATTATCCACAAATGTACCACAAGTGCACAAACATTAATAAGAAAGAAGCAGCAAAACCACAGCACTACCACTTTGAAACACAATGCAATTAATACTACTTCCAGTAATACAGTGTAACAGCTACTAACTATTATTGATGTCTATTTTTTCAGGAATCCATATTCATTAAGGAGGTCTATGGTTTCTTTATCTTTTATTCAGAAATATGGAAGCAATTGCACACTGTTTCACTGCTAATCAGAGCTATACAAGAAAAGATATGAAAGTTTCATTAGTGCAAATTTTAGGATAACTGGTCTCCTGCCCTAACTCCTCCAGTTCAAATTTGTCATTCCCTGTGTTTCTGAAAGGTTGCAATTTCTCTCACTAAAAAGGTTTAGATTGAATCCCTTCATAAACAAGGCTACATATGTAACTTATTTTTTCGTTTACGTGCTATAACGTGTAATATTTATCGAAATAGATTTCATACCAGATAACTGCAACAAGATGCTTAAAAAATATTTCAAGTTAACCCAAAGTATAAAACAGCCTCAATGTGTAGGGCAAAAAGGATGTAAATAATTGGAAGGTTACTAGGAGAGTACATATCTCACAGCTAAAAATATGATACTCTGCAAGGTGAGACATTCCTTGTAAAAATGAATCAGGAAAGCAGTGCTTCAGGAGTTTTGTTAATGTAACAGCAACTTTTTTTTTGCATGTTAACAGTATTTTCTAAAAATCTTTCAGAGATTTTACTTCTGGAATTAACAAAGGAAAGAGAACTGCCCTTCTCACAAGGCCGTTAGGAAAGTATTTTGCACAAAATACTGATTTCTTTGTAGGGAAGGTAGGAAGGGACAAGTGTCCATGGCTGGGGGTGGGGAAAACGGCAACATGACATCTAACAGAAAAGTCAGTGAAGTGGACAATATAGCATGACTCACAATGTTTTTGATCATTAAATGTTTTTGGCTTTACTAGCTAAAAATAGCAACAAAAATAAGCACAAAAAAAGGGAAACAACTCAAAAGCCACCATGAGAAGAATATGTTTACAGAGAAATCATGCTGAGGAAACTGTTAAATTTATGATGTCAGTAAAAAAGCTCATAATTTTGAGATGGAAAGGAAAAAGGTCAGCTATGAACCTTTGTTTTCCATCATTTTTAAAGCAGATGGATCCAGGAACAACAGAGTGCTTAGAGGGATGGCAAGGCAAAATGGTGTGGCAAATTGGAAAGAGAAAATTGTAAGAGGATGCTATCAGCAGCATGTTCGACAGAAGGCATTTATGTCTCTAACTTCTAGGTATCAATGGATCATATGGTTCACTTCAAATGGGGCAGTGGTTCACTATTAGGTTCATATCCACATTCCCTCTATGTGATCAAATGTCCCTTCAGCTCGCAAACAAGAGATATATGTGCCATTTAAGAATACAGGAGGGCTAAAAATGCAGATATTGCCAAATATTCCTCTCAACGTTAGACTACTTTCAGGAAATAGGAGAAAATGGATCAGGAGCAAATGTAGAGTTGAAGTAAATGTCTGGAGAGGAGAAAGTATATTGGGAAGCAGGAGAGATATGAGACCTTTTATGTCCCAAAATGTCCTCTCAGAAACAACAAAAGAAACATAACTTCATGAACAAGGCAAGTATGAACAGACCGCTGTTAATTAAGAGGACCCATATGAAGCAATTAAACCAAGATTGGGTTCCTTTAGGAAGTGACTGGAAAGGAAGAATTTGCCAGTGACTCAGGGATGTAAAACAGTAGAGACAGCAGGATGATGGAAAACCTTCCTAAGTCACAAATCAAAAACCTACAACATACTTCCAAGAATTTAATTTCCTTAAACCCTCAGTACTGTTGACTAGAAACTCCTGAACTGGGGATGAGCAAGCCATGAGATACAGGGTCTCCACTTTGTAACAGGTACTCTGTTAATATTTTGAATGAAGAACTTCAGAATGAGAATAAAAGCTACAGAGACCTCAGTGGTGGTCTCAGCTCAGGAAACCAAGAGATCAGAATTTCCTGGGCCAGACTAGTGCTAGCAGGGTGGCAATGCTGCCTCAGCTTTATCTTGTGCAGCTTTCCCAAGAGACAACAACTTGGAGATAAAGAAGCGTGAGTTTCCTGACCAGAGGAATTGAAACACATAGCAATCTTGAAAAAAAAATTTAAAAAAAATCTCATCTCAATGGTAGAAAGGCAAAGCGGGCAAATCTGAAATAATTTCATGGAAAGGGTACTGAGGATGGAGGGTTTCTTCCACTGAAGTCTGCTTATATTGAGGGGTTAGTTTTTTTCCACTAGAATATTCAGAGGTTTTTTTGTGAAATTTCTTCCTGTTTTTGAAATTGCTGATGCTGTGTGATGTACTGGTATCTGTTAGTGGTTTTAAGGAGTAACACACTTCTACTGAGATTTATACAACATCTGAGAAACATAATTTGCCTTCCTTTTATTCACACAATTTACAACTATATAGTTAAATTCTCCCTCCTCATCTTGTCTCTTTGTGCATTGTGTGTGGCCCTCACTATTTCCCATGCCGTGTCACAGTGACACTGGCTGCTGACAGTCCAGTCCCACACCAGGACTGGGCTAACAATTAAGCAGTGTGGACAGCTTGTCAGTTCTCTGGCTCAATTTCATACCAACAGTCTCAGTTTCTCAGAGCCAGTTTGGATTCTACCATCCTCTGATTCCATGATTACAAAATAGCCATCTGATGTAGCAATTTTGTCAGTCTCCCACCTTTTGCATTTAACGTTTCACTCTCAACACCTGTTATCAGTTGCCATAACTTCATGACTCAGTTCTGGGTTGTCTGCAGGTTTCCTTAACAACAGTATTTCAGACATAGTCCTGCTGGATTTACACTGGAATCTGTCAGTTCTTTTTTAGACAGGAACACTTCTGGAGCTGGGCTGCTGTCTATAGGTTCATATATTTCAAAGGTACTTTCCAAAAGAGATGGCGTATGTCAAATACTTGGATAGCTCATTCAGTAGCACATGCCAAACCGAGTTTTTGAAGTCCTCATTATTGAATATGTTGCTCTACGTGAGCTTGCTACATACCCCTTCAACCACTAAGTGTTGCTTTTCAGTATACTGGACTAATGCAGAATTTATGCTCTGTCTACAATCAGAAAGACTGATTTTTGAGAGCTCTTGCACACTATTTTAGCAGCCTATACTCAATGAAATCTACTTCAGAAGCTGAGGATAAAGCATAAAGCCTGAAGCAAAAATGGAAAGGAGTAAATCTCTTTGAGTGTTATTTTCTTTTTTTTTTAAATATTAATTTTTTAGTTTTATTATTTTAGGTAGCACTTTTCCACTACCTTTCCATTAATTTTAGGGTTTTTTCCAGTACAAACATATCTGTCAGCTTATAGCAATCAATGGGAACAATACAGCTATTCAGCAAAAATAGATGTAAAGAAACTGAACAATTATGGTGCATCTACTTAGCAAAGAACTTGTCCAATAAACAAAAAAAAGACAGTAAGATGTTAGACAGTGCTAGAGAAATGCTTTGTATTTTCTTTGATAAACAATTATATTGTTTCCATTATCATTTTTTTTTAACAAGCAGCTAAATTGCTACTTCTGCTTTAGAAATCTTAAAACAAGTAGACTGTGAGTTGTGGGACTTCTTCCAGCTGGATTGTACCCCAAGATGCATCTCTGTTTGCTGACAGTGAGAGATGTTTTAGTGGACTCTTTAAATTTGAGTACTGCTATTTCCTCCATCCTTTTGAAACATGCAGACCTTTCCTTCTCCTGCATACTCTGGCTGTTGACCTTCTGAGTCTGAGGGAAAATGTTTTTAAAATGCTGTAGCATGAATCCTGTGTGCATCCGAGGGAGTATTTTTTTCCATTATGAGATACTTTTTCCTATAGTGAGAATAAATCTCAGTCAATGTCAATCTGTTTCTTGTCTGCAATGTAGATAAGATTGCTGGATGAGAGAGAAATTAAGTCACTTACAGAAATGGATTTGCCACAGTAAGGTGTGCAGTCAGGCCATATTCATATCAGAGACAGAATACATTACAAGGCAACACACAACCTTATGCAAAACACAGCCTTCCTCCACAGGCAGGAACAGCCCTTTGGTCTTAATCTTAAAAATGAGACATTAAAGACAGGATGCATAGGGTAATGATGGAAAAGGATGGCATAACTCAAGTGTCGTTACACATCAGAGATAATAAAATAAAAATTGGATCCATGAGTAATGAGAAAGTATGCTTTGCTTTACTGGTGTCACTGACTAAATATTTTAGAGTCAAAGAAGGTTTCTCTAAGTATTTGGTTTTGTAGTCAGATATATCTCACATGACCAAATCTTATGACCTTTTTATTACTTGTAACATGTTGGATCAACACATGCACCTGAATCAGTCACCCTCTACTCCCTTTATAATCAGTCAAGCAGCAAATATAGTTTCAAGGTATACCTAGATTTACCTGACTTATTTGAAACATATACAGTGGAATTACATCATAGAAAAACCTATTTCTGCCCAGGGACTATAAAAGGAGACACGAAGACTAACATAGACATAACAACTGGCATTATAGGTGTATATTTAGTCACATAGATTCCCTTTTCCTAAGAATATATGAATAAAAAATAAACAAAACCCTGGTTGTCATCCTAAAACAGTTCTCTTTTTTGTGTTAAGCTGTGATTTAGCCATCTCTTACATAGAGTAGGTTTGATTCATATACTATTTTTCCAGTTCTTTTGAAACATTCAAACCAGTGAACCTTTTTTTTTTAAATTTCATAGTTACCCAACCTTGAGTTAAGGTATCATTATTTCTGATGCACAAAAATTTATGATAGTCAACTTGCATTTGTTCTGTATCATCCCATTAAGTTTAATGACACTGTAGTACTTCCAAACATTTGCTTTAGTCTTGGTCATTGTTCTACCATGACCAAAACATGCTCTCTTTCTCTTCCTTGCATTTTCTAAAGCAACCAACCACCTCCTGCCCCAGCAACAGAGGGTTAAATGTTACTGCATTTGGAACTAGTATGTTGTATCAGCTGAGCCAGGGGAACGACCTGTACCTCAGTGTTTGGCCTCAGACAAGAGCAGAGGGTGTAAATTTACACTGCTTTTATCGAGCGTTGAGCTCAGTGTAGTATCTCCTACCTGCCACAGTGATGGGTAGAAAATAACCACAGCTCAGTTAATGTACCAGAACTTGTTAAACTATCATGCTGATCAATGTTAAACTACCATGTTTTGATCAAGAATCAATGCTCTAAGAAGAAATTCTCTTCAGAGAGAGCAATTATCCTCAAGGGCTTGTGTATGTTGCTCCTTCAGGTTTTTTTGCTACTGTCCTGCACTGATTGCTGAAATATCTATTTTGTTGTCTATTATTACTCAGGCTTGTTCAGTATACTGGATTTCACACTCCACTTCTCTCTGAAGACTGGTGTTCTAAGTTGTTGTCCACTAGAGAGTGATTATATTGCCTTTTTCAAAATAAAATCCCACCTTTTGGGGTTACACTAACCCTTCTAATCCTCTTTATTCTCTTTTTTGGCTATGAAATTCTCCCTAATTTGTCAACTTCTCAATAAATAAATGTTGCTTACGCCACTGTTCAAGATTCTTAATGGATGTTGAGGAGAACCAGATTTAATACCAATGAATATAGCTTCTCTGCAACCATTAACTTTCTCCAAGTTCATATCCTTTAGTGACTCTAATTTAATTATCATCCTAATTTGGGTTCATTCCAAAGAAATGTCAGATTCTGTCTCTTGTAAAGCATTCTTTTATATACATACATGAAAAATACTTTATTGACTATGTGCCTATATTGACTATGTGACTGTAGATCACCCATAACCAACTTATGTTTTTTACTTCTGCAATTTAATATAATGTTACTATATTCCTTATTCTAAGGATTTTTAGGTATTGTAATGATAAATATTTGGCATATGAAAACACTAAAGCTTCACTTCCCAATTTCTACACTTCAGAAGGAAAGTAGTTAGTATTTTTGCATCTTTTTGCATAGAATCCTGTCTTTTTTTTTTCTTTTGATGCACAGAGTAATGTACATTAAGTGACATATGAATGCCTTTAGAGAAACAGAGATTTTTTATTTAAAAAGTCAAATCATTATTTACTTCAGGTAATAATAAATTATGATGGATGCTCACCTCAAACCATCAAAGAAATTTTTTTTGGCTAAAGTGATAAAAGCTATGAAATAACTTATCACTGTCAAGTTTTTAACACTTTTTCTGTTCTTATTGCTTCTTTATGCATAAGTCTTGACTCTCCCCTTCCAATGCCAAACATTCAAACTTACTGTGTCGGGCTGGTGAGAAAAACCAAGTTGCTAGAAGCTATTTTTTTTTGAATCAGAGAAATATATACCATGGATCTCTGTTATCAGGAAAGAAAATAACCCCAACAACTGTTTTCACAATGAATGAAAAGGAGGCAAAATGGCTTAGGAAAACCAGTAACCTTGTAAAGGGCAAATAGATTGCTCTGATTTTGATCTACATTAATGAGTCAATATATACAATTATATCTAAAGCTTGCAGCACTGCTTTGGATCTACATGAGTTTGCTGCAGACGTCACACGAACTATTATGGGTTGAGAGGTCTGGAACTACCCTAGTTTTACCCTTATACAGAGATGGGACCATTGACACTCAAAACACATATAGGAATGTACAACAAATTGTAAGATTTTGCCTAGAATACTCAATTGAAGACACACTTTTCCAGAATCAACGGTGTTACTTCCCACAACATGGAAATCAATTTCCAATCTAGCAAACAAGGATCTAGTGAGCATATGTATGCCTTATGGTTTAGAACCTTTTACACACATTTTTGTAATTGTACAGACTTTCCAAACTTACCTCCTCTATGGATAATCAAAGAAGTTTCACTTCCAACAGGACATTCTTTAAGTATATCCACTACTTCTGCATGGCTCAGGTTCTGTACATTCTGCTGGTTGATCTCAACAATGAGGTCACCTTCACACAAACCAGGACATCCCTGAATGTCTAGAATTTGCTTCACCCTCTGTCCTGTAGGACTGTCTGCTATAGTGAAGCCAAAGCCCTGGGCCCCTTTCACAATGGTTAAGGTCATGAGTTCAGCTTGGGTGGCCCCAGAAGAAGCCATTGATACATTATCATCATGGGCAGGTGGTGGGAATGTGCTATCAAGCTGACTATCTGCTGGAATGGAGTGCAAGGAGTGTGGTGGTCGATCTGTTACGTCTGGAACAGACTGAGAAGTCCTAGAAATGTATTCCAAATAAGTTTCATAGTTATGTCTTCCATTTACCACTACCGGAGGCCTCTCCATTACTGCAAGGGGTGGCACCATGCTGTTGGCAGGATCTTCAGGATCAAAGGGCAAAGGGTATCCACGACATAGCACCAAGTTGACACTCTGACCAATAGGAACAGACTGGAAGAGTTTGACTACATCTGCGTGAGTATGTCCAAGGACACAAACTTCATTAATATAGACAATCACATCACCTAGAACGAGAAGAACAAACAGTGACAACATGAGACAACTTCAATTGCTGTATATGCAGTGCATTTTTTTTTTAAATGAGAGAGAAGTCTACTAAAAAAAATATGATAAATTCAATCAACATACTGACTCAAATAGGAGAGACAAAGAAGTAAAGTTTGTCTGGCAGCAAATGTAATACAAAGACACAATGACAATATCAGCTATTTTCTGTGTAAGCTCACAGATGAAAAATTTAGATGGATCCAGACATTTACCTTCTCTTAATATTTCCTCCCTATTTTTCCAACTCCTTTCAGTGTAGTCTCCATAGATTACTTTTTTTATAAGGTACAATGGAAGATTATTTGGAGAGTGTGTTGTCAAGATACACCATTGTTTGATGAAGAGTAAAAGAAAAAAGAAGTAAGTACTCCTGGACTTAAGAATCAATGAATAGCAATGCAAGACTGTGTATGCATGTGCATAAGGAAACACTTTTTGCATTGATCATGATATTGACACTCTTCTGTTAAATGTGATTACTTGCCATCAGCCATTCAGAACTACTACTGTCATTTCCTATTCTAGGCATGAACTATCTATCTTGCATAACATAGAGATGTTTCATGGCATTTTATTGTAGCCAAAAGGGTCAAGGAGAATGACACTACAATTTTTTTTAGCTGGGCTCAATAGTTTTTTATTGGAAAAATCTAGGCAAATATACAACATCAGTTTAATATTTTCACCTAACCAGCTGGTCAAATAAAACCAAAGATGCTACCTTTACCTCCAAATCTTGTCTCATGTAGCAGAGTTACCCGTCCAAGTATATGGAAGAAGAATTTTAAGTCAACAGGCTATTTATGGGTCTCCATATTGCCCATGCACCAACCACTTACTGTTACTAAAAGGTTCATAAACAAGTTCAAGATTCTTCTTGGTGTTAGAATAGATCTATATATTTATAACCATAAATAATTTTTAATATACTCTTAGGTGTATATTAAAATAAATATGAGTGATTGGTACAAACAATATTCAGAATAGTTTGATGACCCACAATCAGTTTTCACTTTCATAAAACAGTTTTCATCTTTATAGAAAAGAAAGGATATTTGGTTAGAGAACTCTAGAAGTTAAAGTATTTTTCTAAGTGAAGACTGTCTTATTATCCTACCATTAATCACCAGGATATTGTGAGATGTCTACAAGGTATACAGTTCAAAAATTGACACATAACAACACAAAGCCTTTTAAAGGTATTTGAAAACTCAGCAATAAAATGAGAATGATTTAGGGAGAATGAGGTGGTTTGGGTGGAATTGCTTTAAGCATATTTATGAAATTATGTCTTTCAAGTACTTCAATCAAAATATCTAATCAAGCAAACTGAGGATAAGAGCGTCATCAAGATGCCAATGCAAGGGCTGTTTCTAAGTGACAGCAAAGGCAAAGGCTGTTTCTATGTGAAAATGAAACGGTCAATTCCCACATGATCAGTCTGTGTAACAGCCTGACAGTAATTAATTGCATATGCACAAACTGTGATTCAGAGGAAGATTTCTTCAGAGGGTGCCTAGGGAAAAAATGCTAAGGAAGTTTGTTTAAATGATTGTGAGTATTACACACATAAACCTTAGGAGCTGCAAATGCTTTCTTAAATGTGCAGCATAAATAGATTCCAAAACAAGCACAAACAGTAATGTTACTTCATAGGCAATGCTAAAAGAACTTTAATGCTTTTGTCTCAAGCAGCTGAAAATAAAGCAGTTTTCAAAAGTCAAGATTTAAAAGCAAAAATGCTCTGTACAAATTACTGTGGCAATGGCTGCAATTCATCGTGATTTGCTCATGCCCTGGTATAGAAAGATCTTACCTGCACTCTCATCCCTGGCTCCCACGTTAGCAGTGAGGCTGAAATTGCTCTCAACAGGACTGCTTCTGTTGAACTGAGAGCTCTCCAGTGCATGCTCCTGTTTCAGTAGCTATGCCTTAATAGTAACCTTGCGACTTTTTAATCCATGCAGTCTTTATTTTCCTGAGTGCTGGCAATGCAGCTATGTGGTGGGAGGAGACCAATCTGTTTGTTCATCCTCTCTTACAATACATTAGCAGGGTGCAAAAGGAAAAATGCAGTTTTTGTGTTGGGCAAGTAAATCGTCTGTTTTCAGCCCTTCACTTTAACTATTTGGACAGGATTAGCTATGATATAAAACTTAAATCAATACGGTTTCGATATATCAGAAAATTACATAGACTAGTTGACATTATATAGGTCTTTAGGGAAAAGCTTTTGCAAAAGGAGTGCAGTCAGGAAACGTACAGGCCAAGCAGCCCCTTTCCCCAGTCACTAAATAGGTAAAATAGCACCAGAAGATCTGGGGTAAGAACTTCAAATAACAACCTTGCATTATCTCTCACAGGACAGCAGAAAATCCTTCAGGATTTTCCGAATCAATATTTTAAAATCTCTTTGTTGTTTCTGAGGTATAACATGAATAGCACGCCTGGCACACACTGAAGCTGTAACTCAGTCACAGTGGGACTGCTTGGGACCCACCTGCTGTACTGTCACATGGAGAATGAACAGCCACAAGTTAGGTGTGGTGAGCACAAGGGTATGAGTTACTAAGTTCAGCTCAAAGGAAGGAGCTACAGAGGTGTTGCACTGGGGAGAAACAGTTTCAGATCATGAGAAAGGAAAGATGAAAAAAATGAGTTAATTTCAGAAATCCTTTGAATTAATCTCTTGGCTGTACTTTCTCCAAACCTAACTCATTTTTCCAGGCTGAGAGTTCCTCATTGCTGACACAGAGGGGAGTACCCAGCATTTTCTAGGAAGAGAGAGATAAGAGCTTTACAGAGCCAGTGCCATGCTAATGCAAAGTTCAAAACCTTTCTTATTTAACGAAAACTCCCTTAAAGGTTCCTGTAGCATCTTCTCTGCCTGTTCTCTTCTGCTACTTCTAATAATAATGGGTGCATATGGACAAGCATAATAGCGATCCATTTTATAATTCCTGTCTGATTTTCTGAGCAAGCCATAGTCTGCCTCCAGAAATCACAGTTTCACAGTGAGTGGGTATCTCTGAAGTTATGCAGAACATTTATATTAAGCATCAAACTTCGCCTGACTTTTAGAATTAAATTTACTAAAATGACTGGAGCTTGCTTACAGAACGACTGAGGTTGGCAGGGATCTCTAGAGATCATATTGTCCAAACCCTGCTCAATCAGTATCCCTTAGAACCAGTTGCCCAGGATCATGTCCAGGTGGCTTTTGGACACCTCCAAGGAGGTAGACTCCACAGCTTTTCTGGGCAACCTGTGCCAGTGGTCTGTCACCTCCCCAGTAGAAAAGTGTTTTCTGATGTTCAAAGAGAACCTCCTGTGTTTGAGTGTTTGCCCAATGCCTCTTTGCTTGCGACTGGAAAGAGCCTGGCTCCATCTTCTTTGCACAGGTATTTACATAGACTGGTAAAATTCCCCTGAGCCTTCTCTTCTCCAGGGTGAACATCTCCTCTATCAGAGGATAGCTCTCCAGCTTCATCTTCCTCACTTGCCTGTACAACATCTACACATGCCATATCAACCTTGTCTTACTCAAGACTGCCCAGGGATGAGGGAGCCCAGAAGGGCTGATCTATGGAGAAGGCATCTGAATCAGACTCTCTAGATGAACTGGCAGGTTTGATAGACGCCCAGTAGACAACAGATAGCCTGGCCTACATCTCAAACATCTACACTGTCAGAAAAACAGATTCTTCAATGTCTCAATTCAGCATTGAGTTGAAGAATGTTAAAGAATACTGACAGCAAGCAAATTTGTCAAACTGTCTTAAAGTTACCTCTGCTTTAGTTAAGGCTCCTGCATTTAACTGACAAATTTAGGAACATGGGTCTGGATGGGACTTCCTGCATGGCTGAACCTAGTTTCCTGTTGTCAGGTACAACACAGTATGTTACACTTGATGGAATTTGACACCTTCTTCACAGAAACAACCACGAAGCCCCATAATATTTCATTTATTTAACTAGCTTGTTTTGCTTAAGAAAGTCTGCTGACCATTACTTATTTTGTCATGTAATGTTAATTGACTCAGTGCCTGAATGTTTGATTAGATTTTGTTATCTACATATTTCAACGCAAAAAACAGATCTATACTATCATTATGTTTAGTTGGATTAGTAACTGGTGAAGAAATTTGTGAGATTCTACATCTTTTAATGACAGATTCTGTTTTACATTCCTCTCCACAATAATGTTGCAGAATGAAATCTGACACCCTAGGGATTTTCCACAAGCATTAATTCTGAAAAAAAAAACACCAACTTTTTCATGCTTGAAGTGCTTGATCCAAACAGAATCTGTTTTATTGACATAACTAGTTTCATCCCAAATTATCCTGTAGTTTCAGGCAATGTTACCAGCTCTATTTACCTCCTTTCTGAAGAACCTGTAATATTCAGTTGACTCCAGTTATTGTTTCTGCTAGGTTTTTATTATCGCTAGATTCTCTGTGTAAACGTCTTGCACTAGTAGGTAAAGTTTGTCCATTTTCTTACCTATGTTCCCACTACTAGTATACAAACATTTTGCTTATTTCTTCTTATTATTGTTTCTTGTGCACTTAGGTTTCTGGCTGTACTTCAGTGAACTGAATTGCCTACTAGACTGCGATTCTTATTATCAATTAGGATTCACTAAACTTCGAAGTCTGAATGCAGAGAAAAAAGTGCAGATTAGATCTTCGTTCGAAATTTAGTAGAAATGTCTCCATTCTTTCTGACAGGTTTTTGATCATGCACTTAGTGCTAGGTTTACATGCTTAAAATATGACAGAATGCTGTGATTTGGGGTGGAGACAGCTCTGCTACCCCCCTGCAGCCAGCACAAGCCAATAGCAACAGAGCTAAAACCAGCTCATGGTTTGGCAAGTCAGCACAGGACACACCAGCTCTGCAGGACTTGGGCTGCATAATTTTTTGCTGCATTTATAGCCCACATAAACCCTGCTAACTTCTCCAGCATTGCTTATTCCCACTTGCATTTCTCACCCATATAATCTAAATTCTGCATATGCATACTTTGCATCAGTTTCAGAACTAGCAATACATGATTACTTCATCGTTGAAGCTTTCCCTTCACCTGCCCGCCCACACTCTCTACTGTCATTACCAGATTTTTCTGTCACTTCTCAGCAGTGACCTTGTCTTTTCTGCAGAGTGCTGCAAGATTGCTGGCACTGGAGTCTGTTAATAATGAATTCAGAGCACGTTTCCAGTACTGAGATATGAAACATGGGGGTAATTTTAATAACAAAGGCATGTGATTGATGGTCATGAAAGAAGCAAAGATTTGTTAGAAATGAGCCATTTTTACATTCACACATACAATTACAAGTAGCAGTACAGACATCTAGTTGTGTGAGGGATCCTTTAGTTAAAGAACAGCAGACAAACGACATTCTGAAACTTAGAAACTCAACTTCCTTCCACTTGCCATAGGTGTTAATGCAGTGTGTGAATAAATAATTTCCATTACAAATGGCTAGAAGCAATTTTTTGGATGTAAAAGATTTCAGAACGTTCTGCATAAACAGAAATTCTCTGTTTTCTTGTACTCTGACTTGCCACAGAACCCTGTAAAATCTATTTGGCTCTATCTGCTAAGATCTGATGGCCTGACTTTTACAAACAAAAGATAAAGGCTAGGGTCCTGTAGTTCATGGTAAACAGATTTGTCTTTTAAAAAAAAAAAAAGGGGTCTAATTTTTTTAATACTCAGTACAAAATTACCTTTATTTTTAAATAAAAATTTTGGAGTTATAACGACTTCTTAAAGGACATTGCAGTGTAAGATAACTATCCCATATTAGTACTGAAATACTTAAACACCTGCCAAGAAAATCCTTACTTATTTCTTCTAAAGAGGATCATTACATTAACTGCTCAAATGTATCAAGAAGGTAACCTGGGCAGAAGTACATGCATACAATAACTACAGCTACTGCTTGAAAGAGCTAAATTTAAAACTGACCATTATCAGCTTTAAAACAACTTTCTCATAGACAGTACTGCAGCAGCCACGCTGAAATGTAAAGAGCTGCTGGGACACACAATGGTCAGCTGCCTCTGCACTCAGAAATAGTTTCAGGACCACTTGCTGGTATGCGAGAACGCTGAATAGTCCATTAAAATATCACTGCTCATACTGGCAGTCTTTATTGCATACAGAAAGTTTTACCCATGTGTGACAAACTCAGCAAAGCTGTCAGGTAACCATTTACCACAGATCCTGCTTTCACTCAGTGAACTCTGGGAACTGAGGTTCAGGGTAATAAAAATTCTTATTTATTTGATCAATAATTAATTATTTTTATTATTTATTTGAATCAGACAAAAAGTCAAGCCAACATGTATTCCTAGTGCATTCAGGCACTCAAACTGGCATAAGATTGGCCTAGATTTTCCTCTTACTGAAACCTGAGCAACAGATATAAATCATCTGTTTGTCACATTTGAGTCAGTACTTGTACAAAACAGCACCGTAGGAGTGATTAACTTGGGCTAAAATCTGTTCCCATTATTGGAAGGACTGAGCACCCTAGCTCTGAACTTTGCTTCAGGGGCCAATACAAAGATGTGACATGGACACTTGTCTGCAACTTTACTCTGATCTGTTGAGTAAGCAGGTGCCATTCTATACAATCAATCTTTTAGAACCCATTTTAATTCTGCTGTGACCCAATGCATATGCCTAATTAAAAAGCTGTCTATTCAAAATTTTTGTGCTTAACCAGCATGTATCATGTAATTACACTCAGGCAGATGTGGATTAGTAGAAGAAACTATATCCATTTAATGTGTATTTTGCATATAGTAGTAAAAGCTATTTAAATAGACGCATTCATTTAGGAGAGAAATAAAATACATTCCAGGAAAATCTAAAGACCTTGATTATTTGCTGATCCACTAAACATGAAACATTGTAGATTAAAAAATGTAAGTAATGCAATAGCAAAAGCATACTTAAATGAATGCTGGTCATAAAGTAGTAAAGAGTAGGCAAATTTTGTTCCTAGAAATGGTTTTTCACTTCTTCAAGCATCTGAAAGCATAGCATAGATGTTAAAACTGCTACTTTACAAAAACAGTCATTACTTAAAAGATGGTAAGTATACTGGAGGTAAGACCACATAAAAAAAAAAATTCCGATTTTCAAGGCAGCCTTTTATTTACAAATTATGTAAGCTTGTTCTGTCTAAGCTTTGCTTGCAGGAACTACTTGTGCATCCTGAAATGCCTGGTGTGAATGAACGGTGTGACAGGACGTCAGTGGATCTGAAGAGGGAGATATAAAATGTATGCCATGTTTGCATAGCTATTTGGGATCACTTTGAAAGGTGTCACTGTGCGCAGAGGCTCATGCAGAAATGAAACCCTTCTTTTTCTTTAGGAAAACGAGGTCAAAATTTACAACACATTTGCTTTTGTACGCACATTTTATTTCTGTAGGCAGCGCATCACATTTATCTGGGTAATGGCTCCCAGGAGGAGGAAAGTAGCCCAGCCAGCCTCCCAGCAGCCTAAAGGAATAAGGGGATGGAAAAGCATGATGTAAATACCAAACAGCCCCTGTGCCTGACTGGGAATCCTGGCAATGTGCCACCTGTCCCTGGTGGAAGACATTTTCAGCAGCATTGTCAACTGCACACCATCGCCACTGCTGATTCCTGACATAAACTGCCAGGAAGAAAAAGGGAGATGGATGAGGTGAGGAATGAGATGGAACATTTATAAAGATGCTGCAGCACAGTGGTAAATGCCTTCATATGTCGAAATATATATATATGTTACTGGGAATTTTTAGTAATAGGCAGTCAAGTTGTGAACTGAAATGGTTAATAGAGCTATTTTATTTCTTTGAGTAATGCTAGCACCATGAGGACAAGAATAACTAGTCACATACTAAATTAGTGATTTGTGAAAGTAACAGCAGTTTGCTGGACACTTAAAAAACATGTGCAAAGATAGATGAGTAGGATTAGTTTCCATTTAAAATCTATATAGGTACAACTTGAAAATTCATTTCTATTTCAGAGATATTATGGTTTCCAAGGAGATTCCTTGTAGCTGAAGTGGGCATTACTGCCAGAAGTGGGTCAGTTTTATAACTCTGTTATCTATTTGGTAAAACTATGATTTTCATCATTGTTTGATCAATACTTTGTTTTTCCTGCTACACACACGGTGCCCATCCAGGTGCCTAATTCACCAGCTGACTCTCTGAGACCAGTACAAATCTGATTTGACTATCAGTCAGGTTATAACTTAGTTTAAAGCTAAGACTTAGAGCTTTGATTTGTGGATGTTTTGTGTATTTCTTGCTCAGGTCCACATTCTGCTGACTGAGATCAATGTGAGCTGCCAGCAGTGTGCTTATTTCAGATCCAAACCATGGATGTGGAGCCAAATGCCAGGCACCAAATCTGAGGGCATTGCTCTGATTTATTGATTAGCAAGGTCAGTCTGCAATACCAGTAATATGCATCCACATTCTTCCCAAAGGAAATGTTTACTTTTGTCCCAGATCCTACTTTTTATGCTATAAATTCACTACCAAACTTCAGGCTGAAGAATCTGACTCTGATTAAACATCTTGCACCCTTGATCCTACCAGTTGTAATGAAATGTGTGCTCATTCACTGCTCCATCCTAGGTATTGGAGCCTCTCCTGTCATGCCAAGCCAGAAATCCAGAATACCTGTATGTGCACTCCTACTTGTACATATATATAAATCCTGAAATCTTGCTGTATCTTGAAAGTAGTCACCTGGGTTTACAAGGACAGCACCTTTCAGACACAGATACTTCAAAAGATGTCTGGATCACTACAGATCAATGCTTTTGTGCAAAATTAAAGACATTGAGCATTTTTTCAAGCAGAAATTAAATGTATCATAACATTGAAATAATTACTAGCTAAATAAATGGATTTTTATTAATAGTCTTCTACATATAAATACCTCTGTGCATTTGAAATGGAGCTATATTTGATTACCAATTCATTAACAAATGCTTACACAAATTAATGGCTAGCATATAAGTAATTTTCTACTCATAGGTTTAATAAAGGCCATTCAAATTTTAGTTTATATGTGCTTATCTTATGCATTACCTCTATATTATCTTTCTCTTTTTTTGACAGTAAAATTATCAACAAAAAAAAATTACCTTAACTTCAGAGAGTTTCTCACCTAATTTCTATACCAAAAGATCTACTCAATAGTTTTTCAGGTATGTATAAATATATCAGTTGCTTTAAAATTGCATGGTAAAGATAAATAGTGGAGTCCCTTTAGGTTCTCTAAGGTTTTACAGTATTTTTCCAGGTTAATAGAGGGTAATGTATTATCAAAATGACCTTCCTTCCAAGCAAATGTTGGTTGCCTTAATATCTCTAGAGCCTCTTTCACTGCCAAGCACTCATTTTCAAGGACAATATATTTTTACTCTTTGCAAAACAATTTAACACCTTCACCACTGAATAATTATTCTTTTACTTTCAGCTGATTTTTGAATACTACACTGAATATAAACTAGAAAATTCAGCACGCATAATATTTTTTTTGGTAGGAAGAAGGAGGCAAAATCATTAACAAAAGTCCCACCAAGCTCCGTCTTTAAAACTGCTTTATAACACACAGGAAACTCCAGCCTTATAATAGTTAGGAAATGGTCACTTTCTACCCTTTTAGCTCTACAGCTAAGAATCACATTCTCCTTTTATGAGGATTATCCAATCTCCCACTAGCTGTTCTTCCTCCTTATATGTCTCATCCACCTTCTCTATTTTCTGTTTTGGTTTCTGAGAAAGAGGGGAATTTGTGGTGCTCTTGTATGGTTTATAGCACTGAGGAGTTACACTATTGTTGGGACTTCGCTTCCCCTGTAGTAAATACACGACCAATAACAATACCACTGCAGGGCACATACTCCATCATTTTCCAGTGCAGTGTAGGGGTACAGCTCAATGTTTGGATCCCAACACTTGCCACAAACTGTGCTGCAATATGGATACATCATTTGTTGTCCAATAGTCAAATCTGAGATCTTGTATGTAAAGGGGCATTAAGCCTGTTATGTATGAGAACACGCCATATCTTCCCCTTTCTACAAGAATTAATTTTTTGGATGTCTAAATTTATCAATTTTTTAATTAGCTAATGAATAAAAGTAAATTAAAATGTGTTATTATGAATGATTGTGATGCTGTATCAAACTATTTTTTCAGACCATGAAAAAAGCAGTCTCCCACTATGCCTGCCATCTCCCAATGTTCTCTGTCAATCATTTCATAGGTAGCCTGTAATTAAAAAGATCTTCCCAAAATTGTCATAGTATCTAATTTTTCCCCAAAAGGCTACCACTTAACGTCATTTGCTACCATACAATATTTCTATCCTGCTACTGACAAAGTAGGTGGCACCATCCGCCCTGAGAGTGTATTGCTTCTATGTCCATCAAAAACTGAGATCAAGCTGTAGTCTCCCATCCCACTGGAGACGGTAGCCATAGTGGTAGAAGGTGATTCATGGAAAAGTTCTCTCAAGAATACTATATGCGCCACTTCCTCTTCTTTGGAAAGCCTGTAAAAATGGGGGGAAGTGGGACAGCCACTCCATAAACATTCTTCTTAGAAATGCTGTGTGAGAAGTGCACAAAGAAGGGCAAGAGTGCCATGTGCTAATGGATGCAGCAGATTGGAGACAGGGGATAACCAAGGGCAAGCAAGGGATGAGAGTGTGTGCTGTGGGGTACAGGAACGGAAGGAGCAGGAGGAATGTGGGACATGAGTGCCAGCAGCAGAGTGATAGAGAAAACAGAAGCTGTGCACTGGGTGCTCTGTTCTTCCTTGTCTTTAAAAATACTCTAACTGGCTGCCTGTCTAAAATCCCTGTCCTGCTTCAGGAAGGCACAAACAGACTGGAGCATACTAGTGAATACAGCCAAAAGTTAGTTTTTTTGAATGGACAGCAGTTTACATTAAAACTCCTTTTGTTCTTTCTGCTTCTTATGGCATTTTAAGGATGAAATAATTAATTTTTCAGACTTGTATGCAAGCAATGCTCACATACAGGCACTACCAGAAAATGGTTTACAGACAAAAAACACAGTCAGGTGTCAACTGCTTTTATGCCAACTGCAATTTTTAGAAACACAGTGAAATTACAAAGTTATTATTTTCAAATGGGATTATAATCAGAGGAACTCAGGTACCTAAGATCAAACTAAAAAAAAACCAAACAGCCCTGGGTATAAAAATGACTGTACGACTTCTTGTCTATTTTAGCTCTCTCTGCATTTATTACAAACTACAAATTCAGAAAAGAAACCCCAAATCATCTTCATGAATCACTCAAACCAAAGATGGGGCTGCTGACACTAACAAGAGAGACATCACCATAAATAATGTAGTCCTAATAGCAAAGTTTAGCACAGCTGTGTGAATGAATTCAGTGTTTCTTTGACCTAGTGCATTTTGATTTCATGGATTTTATGCTATATCAGGGAGACCTTATACCTGTTCAATACAATAAGCAATAAAGAACAATAAACCAATTCACAAAATAGAACAAGCTTTTACTATAATTGATAACATGTAGTAAATGTTATAATTACAAAATATAATTTTCCCCTAATTTTATACCATTACTAGCTGATACATTATGTTTTCAATTAGAATTTAGAAGAACGAATTGCATAATTTTGAAACTGACAGTCCTTTAGCCGTTCTCACCAAGGAATCCCAAAATTGTTTAGCCTTGACAAATTTCACATACATAAAGATGAACCAATCAATCAAAGCATTAAATGTCTAGTGAGCCTGTAATACTGTAAACTGCTATTGAAACACTGTCAAGGCTTTCAGGGTTAATGAATAAGTGGAATTACAATTATGCATGGTGAAGAAACAAATTCTGAAGAGTTCTATCATTTTATTTTTATTGAGAATGAAACTATCCAGTCTTTTCACTATCCTTCCAAAAATATGTGTATTTGTATCTCTTATGGCAAAACTCTTGTAACAGCACTGCTAGCATTCCCATGGCAGGAGTATTCTGATTAACTGAGACAGTAGAAGGGGTTTGTGGGAAAAAAAAAAAAAAAAAAAAAAAAAAAAATTCCATGTTGCTAATGTCCCCATAGCACAGTTTCTAACACCACTTCTATGAATTATTCAATATGCTAGGGATAACTAGTGTGAATGGTTCTCAGTGTGCTTATTTCTTACATGACAGACACCATAAAAAGAGAGGACAGTAACTTTGATATTAACAGCGACCATATTTTCATTCTCTGACTTCACTGTCCTCCCAGATTTATTGCAATGAGCTGCAAACTAAATGCTGAATCCTACAGTTCCACCTAGTAGAACTCATCTAAAAAATACTTTTGGAAAACAGAAGTACGCATATTTTCACACTTATTCATATATCTTCAGCTAGCTTCAAAAACAGTACAGATTTAGAAGAAGTGGTCCATCCAGTCTAAAAACTGGAGAGCATGTTTTGGATTCTGAGGCAATACAGAAAGCATAGCTGTTTCTCTGGTGCAGAGCTTCTGATAAGCAGAGGTGGCACATTTTGTTCCAGTTGTGCTCACTTGGGCTTGAAGGCACAGGACAACCTTCACCCTGACAAAGCGGAGAGCATCTCTCCCTGTGTCCAGTTTTGTCTGCTGCTATCAGAAAGAGCAGCATAGCACCAGAGATCCCTCGAAGCCAGCCTAGCACAAGGGAATAGTGGACCTGATAATGTCAATTAAGTGAGATGGAAATAGAGAAAAAAAAAATACTAGCAGCAATGGAAGGAGAAATATAATGATGCAAAGAAACTGTGAGACAAATGCCTCTGATATCAGTGCCTACTGTCCCATATGCTGGCCACAGAAGCTGAAAGGCATTTCTATATTTGCACAGTCCTTGCCTGTCCATACATAATCTTACAAAGAGCATGGTCCCCAAACCTAATAATGACTTTGTCCTGTCATTCAAGAAAATATCATCATTGAAATATGTAATATCAAAGATGAGGTTCAGGTCCAATTGCAAGGCTTCTGCATGCCCAGGGAAGAACTGTTTGCACATAACAGATGTGCTTCTCTTCCACTGGAGTCTGTGCAGGTTCTACTTTGGATTAAAACTAAGTATTCTCTCAACTCTCTCTTACTCACCCTCTACATTTCTTCTATAAAAGGAGTATTTCCCTCCCCCCAACCATGAAAAGTAGAATGAGTACTTGTCTGTATGGTTATTTTTGTGTAGTTAAAGGGAATCTGCAAAAGCAAGACTGTTTAAGATGAATGATAATATATTAATCTTTTTCACTTGCACAAATAGAATCCATTTGGGAAGAATGGTCTTGAGGCATAACAAGGATTTTGAACAGCTAAGTGAGATCCAGATGTGCTTAGATACCAACAAGATGTGAAAGAGATTAAAAACTGTTGCCATTAAAAGAGAAATTAGTTACATGAGTATTCTGCAATTTCCTCAAATATCTTGCTCTCCCACATTAAAAGACAGATGCACTGCCTAATTCAAACACAAAAATACGAGGTGTGCCTTCACCTAATGGAAGAATAATACCACTGCATCAAATTGACTGAAATGCAAAGAAATGAAAGGAAAACGAATGAAAATTACATGAGCTTAATGTGATTTTTCTCTTTCACAGATAAAACAGGATATAAAAGGCTATCTGTTTAAAGTAAGGCTATGGTGCATGAGAAATTTAAATTACTCTGAAGGAGTAGGTTTGATATTTAGCCTGTCCCTAAACCCTGCTATTGCAGGATACAAACAGACAAAAAGTAGTATCTCACATAATTTCTAATAGCTGGGAGAAGAACTTGCTGTCACTGCAAGAAAGAGTAAAAATCTTGCTGCAGTCTGTTGAAGTGGATGCAGTTATACTGTACAGGTATTATGCATCACTCTGCTTGTCAGCTGGACAGGGCTGCTTGCATTGCCACGGGAAGGCTGTCAGAAACCGACTAAACACACTGACTTTCTCCTTCCAGTCTTGACTCTGAGAGAGATTGCTCCAAGTGTCTTTTATGATTTCTATTATATACTCCAAATTTGGGGTAATCTTTTGGAAAATGATAGATTAAAGTCTGTCTATGCTGTCTTGATAGTGTTTGCATTGTGTTTGCATTGTGCCAGCAGATTCCGATACAGTCTTTATTGAGATCACACTTTGTATTGTTACAAAAAAAGACCCTGTACCCTTTGCAACAGTTTATTCTAGTCCCTCCTTTTTGCCATACTTGGCCTGGCTGTTTCCCACAGCTGGGTTTTTGGTTATGTGAGATAGAGAGGGAGAGAGAGAGGAGGAGAGGAGGGGAGAGAGAGAGGGACAGAGGATGAGCCAGCCTGATGTAGCTTGCCACGGCCACTGCCACTCCTGCACAACTTAAATGGAGACCCAATCCAGGGAAATCCTGGCTTTTCCTGTCAGCCCATGGTAAAGCATGTTCAACACAGAATTCATACTAGAGAAAAAAATCAGCTCCTGATTCTGACACACACATGCAAAGTGAGACTAGAATCTAAATGTGGACATATTTTTATGTGGAAAAGATGAAATCCTATATCCCTGGGACCAGGCTGTTCACACCTAGCTTGGGGTTAGGTAGAAGATTTTCTCAGTCAGAGGCAATTTTTCTGGAATAGTTAAATTAAAAACCCCTCTAAAAATCAGAAATGTTGTGATTTTGTCCACTGAATGTTCTTAAGCTCATAATATTTTCAATTTGATTTTTTTTTTAAAATCCCCCCAAGATTTTTGGAAAAATATTACTTCCAGTTGACTTGAAATTATAATGACCTAGCAAAGATGAATTAGTTATTCTTGTAGCAAACAAAATTAATAAAGTATCACAATCCGGCTTTCAGAAATGAAGACTATTGACACACAGTAGTTACAGTTTAAAACAAAAATCCATCTGCTCAGCACCTTGTCTGGAGTAGAATTTTTAATATAAACAATTGCTCAAGTACAATTCTTATTATTCCTATTTCCCCAAACAATTCAGAACTACTTTTTCAACTGTGCTAGAAACACTAGAATCTCTTATATAATAAATGGCATCTTTTGATGCAATCAAGTTTGGCCTAAAAAAATACACTCTTGTCTGATATGCAGAAAATAATTGGAACAAGACAGACTAAAGAGATTTAAAAAAAAAAATATCTACCAAAAAAAGGAAGCTTTTTTGAGCTCTGAGTAATGATGCTGCCATTGTGACCTGCCTGGAAAATGACCAGAGATGATATGAACGTTTTCGACTTCTCCTATCTGTGTTAGAACAACTCCCTCCTACTAAAATAAAACAACCTTCTTAAGTGATATTAAAAGTATAAACACATAAAATTTGATCAATATTTTCATACCATGTGTAGCACTGCAGTGTTGCATGCACTTCCTGTGGAATTTGGCAATCTACCCTCAGTTCCACTTGTTAAACAAACAAGGTTAAATACACCTGTGGTTTCTAGTGCCAGGCGAGGTCTGGCAGGAGGCAGTGTCTTTGCTGTGGCTGGGTGTCTTCTTCTTAAGCTGCCCGAGGAAAACCTGCCTGAGCACACCAGGCTGCAGGTGGCACACGAACTTTTGTGGAGGTTTCAGTGGAAGAAAGAATCCACAAACAAGACGAGTACCAAGAGTGCTGGCTGAGGCTCTGCCTCGTATCAGGAGAATAATCCTGGTAACATGCTAGTGATGGGGGTATGATTAATAGGTGCCCCACACATCTAGTGTGTCATTCACTCATGTACAATGATGTTTCTCCACTTCCCCCTTACCAGAAAGCACTGTCAGGTTCTCATCATTACCTCAATTTCCTCATTTTCCAGTTTCCCACCTCTTTCTGATGCCTTTTTTGAATCACCCCAGTGCAAAACAACCAATTTTTTTTCTGTGCTCTTTCAGCCCTTCACCATGTTACAGGCTTAGCTCTGACAGCTTCTTCAGAACTGGTGGATTCAAAGATTCAGGATTCAAAGGCGTGATTTTCAGGCCAATAATCATGAATTGCTGATAGCCTTTGCTAATTGAGACTTGCTATTTTGCTTATGTAAATGTGGAATAAAAGAGATCACAAATAACAGAACAGCAGCATAATCCAACATGCTTCATGACTGACTTTTAGCCTATGAATAAATTCTCAAGGAACACCTATAAAGAAAGGGTGTCCAGTATTATCTGACTTTTCCCCAGCAGTACTACAGGTGATGCTCAGTATGGCAAAGAAAGTCTCAGTAAATACTGCATACAGTGATGCTGATTTTAATGCAGAAGAGATTAGTTTAATACAAAGAATTTTAATTTATTTCCAATTTGGGGCTGAAGAAGAAAGCAATACATCAAAAGGAGTGAAACTGCCAGTGTTTAAAAGATCTGTACTCACATCACTGCTCTCAGACCTTTCTTGCAGAGCTCCTTTCTTCTTTTCTTTAGTACCTTGCCCTCCCCCTCCTGCCTCCTACATGCTCACACATGCATAGAAACACCCACTCTCCAGCCATTTCTAGCATAAAATTACTGCCTTTTCTCCCTGCCTCCCTGCAGAACAAAAACAAATTATCTCATCTTCAGCTCCAGCATCTCCTAGTCCAGTCAGTTTTCTCCCTGTTTTGCACCCAGTCTCTGGAGATTGGACCCTCTTCTCCCTCTCCACAAGCCAGTCACCCTCTGAGGCTGATACCCGAGACCTGGCAAAACACTGACGCTCTAGATAACAAGAATTTGTCTAAGCTCCTGTACACACCCCTCACTTATCTGGGCATGGCAGCAGAGCAGTGTTTAGGGGACCCTGGCTCCACCACCGTGGCACCGATTCCCTCTGGCACCTGCTGAAGGAGGAGCTGAGGAGGAGCAAGTGGTGCCCAGGCAGCTCCCGCTGCTGCACACACAGAGCATTCAGCAGCAGCAGGGCGCCTCGAGCTCCACCTCAATCCACCGACTCAGAAACAACACCACACTTGTGTGACTGCTGGAGGGGAGAGAGCTTTTGTGGGGCAGAGAGAGAAAAAGCTGGAAGAATTTTTCCAGGGGCTTCTCACTTTCCATCAGGATTCACTTCATGCCCGCCTCCTGGTTGGAAAAGTGCTCCTTATGTCATTGAGAAATTTTCGTTACAGGCCTTTAAACAAACAAGCCATTTTAAAAATGTCAGAATCATTAATTATAGTGAGACAGTTGCATAAGTGCGGGAATAAACTTTGCTCTTCTTACAAAGGCTATGTGAGCAGCTAAAGAGGGTCAGATGAGAGGTGCATCTGTGCTAATATCCTGATTCTGGCAACAGACAGTGAAAGATGGTTCTAGAAGTGAACTTCTAATAAAATTGCCTCAAATGTCTCTGTAACTCCCCATTAGTTAAAGGTTTGCAAAGCTCTTCAAATATGATTTATATGTCTGGAAATGTTTTGTCATCTCTAATGTAACTCTGGATAGCTTTACTTCATGCCACACATCAAATGATAAAACTCAGAGCACCTACAAAAATATTGATCCACGTGCGACTGAGCACAGATTTTTCTTTTAATATACATTGCACAATTGGACTTTGACAGTATTTGGCCCTAATATCTTAAGGTGCACACCATTAGGCTTCTCTTCACCAACATTTTTAGCAGTTATGATGGGAGTTCCTAACTTCAATAATTATTGGACTTCACTAAGTTCTAAAATGACTATTTCTCCTTTTGGATGGGGAAATTCAGGTACATAGATGAAAACTAAGCAAAATATTTGCTAACTGTCAAGAAAGATATTTCCCATTCTAAATATACGGAAGAAATTTTATCTTAAAATCCATTACTAATTCTTAAATTGTATCCTAATATTCATTACTTAATTTATTCCTAAAGTCCTGAAGATTTTAAAATTTGTTTTCAAAAATGGTTAAAGGCAAAAAATGAGGGGAATTCGGGAACTCTCGGATTTTAATATAGATACAGATTGGTTTTGGTCGCATAAATCTAATAATTTTTTAATACAAAATGAAAATGAAAACCTGAAACTCAGATAAATACTCTTTGTTTTGATAATTAAATTGTATAATAAAGTCCTATATGCCAAAACAAAAGAAAATTAAATATGGCATGGCTGACAATATTGAAAAGTACAGTTCTAGATTATTTTCATCATGCAATATGAAATTCTCACTTTCCCTGTCACCCCTTTATATAGCGAGAACCTCTTTCTGACCTCATAGCTCATTCTTCTTAAGAAACAAGACGTCATTATGTACTGAATGAAATAGTACCTGAGAAAAGGATGACTATTATTTTTAATGTATATTTTTGTCTGTTCATACAAATAGCCAAATCATGTGAGATAGATGTTAATTACATTTGATAGACGAAAAGTCATTTCTGCAACTGCAGCATTTTTGGCAGCCACTGAATTCAGTGCACACTGCTTACTCAAGTGACAACTTGCAAAACTTACAAAAACTGTCCTAATAAATGTGAGGATTATAACAACTGGTCTAAATGTCCTAGTGGCAGAATCAGCCAATTTTGTATGATGAAGTTCATATTGAAGAATGAATGTGTGGGCTTCCTAGAATCTGTCATATACAAAACAAGTGTTTATTACAATATGAACACTAAAATTGGATAAAGGTGTATTACGATGTGGTAGTGGACAGAATAAATAATTTAACATTTTTTGTGCCTTTGTATTTTGCATACTGAAATAAGTATGACATAGTTTTAGTATCCTTCCCTATGCTTTTGGCCTTTGTGGTCATTTTTTCCATGGAGTCAGACCTTGAACTAATAGGAATGCGAGACTGCAAATACGTGAATAATTTGTGTTCAAATAGTCTCTTTGCTTTTTCGCCTTTACTCTTTCACATTTGACTTTACCGTATTTCTTGATTTCTGTATGATCTCATTTTCTGCTAAAGATATAGCACCTTTGAGCACCAGAATGTCTCCATTTAGTCTTTTTATAAAAGAGACTGAGGCTGGTGGCTTAGGTTAAACAGGGTGTTTATGTCTTGTGTTTTTGGTTCGTGTTGCGTTTTTCCATAAGACACAGGATTTTTATATTACCATAGATCATATTTCCATTATGCCCTCTCTTCCCATTACATTACTCCACTGTTGGTTTCTGGGTTAAACAAAAACATAAGTGCAGGGGGAAGCTGGTCGAAGGTGAAACAGCTGGATAAAAGACAGTAAGTGCTGTACATGTGGAATCTAGCATGGCTGGACATGTTCAGAGCTCAGCCACCTCCAGTCAAGTATCTTCAGCTTTCTATAGTTGGTGCTGGAAGAGTTGCTCTAATGGCTTAAATATTAGAAAAAACTTACCACATATAAGCAGACCTGCTCACATGTTCTCTCCTGCAGAAGATTATGTGGCGCACTTACATAACCCAGAATTTCACCTATTTACGTGTCCAGTATTTTACTGTTTCAAGTAGCAAGCACACATTATCATTCTTGGGACTGATAAACATAGATCAAAACATAGTGTCAAATGTGAATTTCTGTCAAAATGAAATAAGTGCCATAAATCATGAGTATTATGAGTTGTCTTCTGTGTATAAATACAGATTTTATCAAAGCAAAATGAAAGATTGGTGTTCTTTTCATATTCTCCTGCATTTCTGTGTCTTATGAGGACTTGAAAAAAATGAGTGACTCACTTCAAAATGACTTTTGAAGAAAAGTCACCATAGAAAAGAAAACAAGTTACATATATAATATTCAATCCTAACATTGGCATATTCTTTGTGTGTACCAATAATATATGAAGCAAAATATTGTAAGTGCTAGAGATGAAAATTTATAATCCCCAGTATATGGCTGAACTCAGTCATCAGACTTCTTATAATGTTGTTGTTTGAATAGTTAAATGAGAAAGAATTAAGCCTATTAATTTTTAAAGGATTTTTGTTGTTTAAGTACTCATAAAACCACAAATATAAGTTTTTAATTAGGCTATTTTAAATATGCTTAAAACTGTCAGAAAAGGATTATTATTACAGTAATTAATCAATCTCTAATAGATGATAAGGAAAACCAAAGTGTTCTATTAACACACTCCTTGTTAAAGGAGGAGTGAGGTTGTTGAAGCAGCTGTCTAATGTCATTTGCAACAGCCTTTGGCATTTGAGATATTTATATGGGACCTGCAGGTACCACACAGGACTTACAAGTGAGTGCTGCCTGGAAAGGCAGGAGGAGGCCAGGTGGGATCTCTGGAACTTTTAACGGCACTGGACACCTCTGTTTATGCAGCTGAATTGTCCCCACATATTGGTAGTCTCAGTAACCTCCTGGAGGAAACCTTTTCCTCTCCATTGCCACCCTTCTTGGGGATCTATCTTCCTTAGTGTCCTGCTTTGAACCACCTTGAATTAAGGTACTAAGCCTAAAACTCAAGATAGAAGATTCCCAGAATTTCTACATTAAGGGAGACATTAGGGCTGAACCCCAAGATACGGAGTCAGAGACCACTGAGTTCCATTTTTACTAACAATGCAAGCCCAGAATCATCTCATGAAGTGAGACAGTGTGTGATGTGGAGAGAAGTTCCTAAGAATTTTTTTTAAATTGTTCCTGGTACTTAAACAACACACTGTCCATTTTCAGAAGCATTTTGAAATCCAGCTTAGATGCTCTGCTCCAATTGCTCTTTCAGTTTGCATAAATAATTTTATTGAAGACTTCAAGGGAATAGACAAATGACAGGGCTAAAAAGAATCAAAAGCTCTCTTCATATCTCGAGGAATGTCTATTTGTAGGCAGTACTTAACAATGCTGGGTAACTTGGAGAGGCAGCACAGACTCAAGCTCTCACTCCCTATCACGCAGAACAGATACTGACACGTGGATTTCTTGCAACTCAGAGAGAACACAAGGGTATTGAATATCACACAAGCCAACTGAAAAATCTGACAAGGTACACACAAAGACCTCAGGTGTAGACAGTAATAGTGTGTGGTATGCAAAATATGGATACTTTTTTTTAGTCTAGGCTCATTTCTGTCCTGGCTGTCATTCAATGAGTACCTCACAATATAGTGAGTATCAAAAGAAGGAAAATATGAAGGAAACCCTAAAATAAGAACCTCATGGAGATTAAAATTCAGTAACTTTGTGACAAAAGTAGACACCTTTCCTAGTCCTTTGGCTAACATAAGGAGAAATTTACAGATATTACTGTGACCACCAGTTAGCAGGTTATATGAAAGCCATAGAAATATAAAAAATATAATGGAAAATTAATCTTAGAAAAAAGTAGCACAAGCACAAAAAACTTCTAGCAACCTAAGTACTACCTCCTGGTCTTTCTATTTACATGCAGAACTCAATGAATTGCTTGCTTTAAAATATGAAAGAAAGGGGGATTGAAAAAGAATCTCTTAATTGCTATTAATATTCCTAAGACGCAAGTATTAGTTTTACTGTCACAGTCACACATTTAAAATCACAAGTCATATCCATTTCCACAGTGAAAGTGAGTCTTAATATATGATATCAAATAAATGGTAAGACTGGCATGTTTTTCTTTGCTTCGTGTTTGAAACCCCTTAAAAATAATGCAGTCATGCTTCAGCATGTTCCTCTGTGACAGAGGAATAGAAGATTTATCCTGTAAAATTTAAGTTAAGATTCACATTTAGTCCCCTTTAAACAACAAACAAATAATTAAGAGTTTTGCTTTAAAGAATTCTGGTTACATAGAGACTCAGGATAAAATTGTGAGGACTAGCAATACTGATAGATTGTTAAACCAGGGTTAATTTTAACTCTACACCTCTTGAATGGTTTTGGCATTAGTTATATGATGTGCAAGTTTTTATGGTGAGAAATATAAAGTGGATTAAATTAAATGGGATGCTGTGTACTGCAAAAAGGAAAAAAAAAAAGGTTATATCTGTTTGTCTCAGCTGTGAATTAGCTGGGCATCTGTTAACTCTGCCCGCATGTCTGGTGGAAAAACCACAGCATTCACGTTGTGGTTCCACACTCCAGGCCCTTTCAATCGCCTTGACTTAAAAGTGAAATTAAATTGGGAAATGAAAGAAGACTGGTACTGAAAAACCAGGCTGAAGTTTGAAAAAATGATTACTCTTTCGATGTCTCACAAACAAGAAAATGTAACCAGCACCACTGGTGGCAGGAACTGTAGATTTTGGTTGTACCTGATGCAAATATAGTGCTTCTGCTGTGCTTTGCACCATTTCATCATCTGCCTGGAGGATGCAGGAATGCAAGCAGTAAATATAACACAAATTCACACTGACTGGCCTAACGTGGGTGGGAGAAATCACTCTCTCTGATGCCTGAAGTAGTTTTTGTTATTGCTGTTAGTTACTTTCCAAACAGTTAATTTTCCTTCTCTGAACCCCATGGGATGATTAGCAACATATGGAGGCAGAGAGAGACGTGCAGTCTCAGCTAGACTAAAACATCAGATGAAACATCCTAGCTTCCAAATAAAGCAGGGGCAGTAAGGGAAGCTGATAATACAAGCTGGTTTTGTATGTGCTGCTCTGCTCTCACAGACCTGTCTCACCTGGCACCACCTTGCAGCTGCAAGACTGACACTTCATGAGGCCTTGGTGCATATTCAACAGAGTGTTTTCGCCTGGAGATGCATAAGAGCAATGAAAAGCTCATTCAGCAGTCCAACTAGTAGCACAGCTTCTCATGTTCCTAACACCATGCCTTAACTTTGGGAGGCTAGTTTTCCCAGAGCCACTGGATGAGGAGGTGTCAGGCATGTCAGATAACTAAATTTCAGCCAGCTTCTGGTACTGTGGAAATCAAGGCCTACATGTATGTGACCAGCTCCTGGTCAGTGCACTGCTTGAGATGGCAACTGTGGTAAACAGCTGGCTACCAAGGGCAGGGAATGTGGTAAAAGAGAAGACCATCAATTGGGTTTTGACTGGTAGCACGTCAGAAAGGCATGACTGGTTTGAAAAAGAGTATGTGGTGTGTGGTCTTGATACATGGAGTGATGTTCTGAAAGTATTAACATTTCCAGATGACTGCCAAAACACAGATTTTAATTCTAACCTATTTGCTTCTTTGGATGGAAGGCATTCTTTGTGCTTACACAGTTCATCTTTTCTGTTGCTCAAACGAGACAGCTTGCATCTCAGCTGATCTCACATTAGGTGAGATGATGGTTTGTTCACATGATCTGACAGTGGATAAACAGGGAACAGATTTAAGGATCTGTTTGAACTTGTAAAAATGCATCCTTTTGCAGATGTCCCCAACTCCTTCATTCTTGAGTACTCCACTTTTTATAGAGACTGTAAGATATTAGCCATACTGTGAAAAAATATGCATTGATGAAACCAGATAATTATTCCCTAAGCCTAGTGACATAGTAGGGTCAACCACCTGATAATGGCTTTGGGTTTGCTCTTCTTCACTTAAATAATAACATTTAGGGCTTTGTAGATCCACAAGTGTGGTTTCTCCAACTTCCTTACATTTAAAGTAACCTCAGCTTCTTGAAAAATTCATTATATGCAGAAGATTGTTATGGTCTTGACAGTACATCCACAGACAGCAGCAAGGCCACGGGTCGCTCCTTCCAGCATTTCTAACAGCTCATTCCCTTTGGAGATCTTTAAGGTGCAGTAGAAATTCCGAGTGGTAAATGTGGGATCAATCTCTAGCTTTTGTCTCGAGGCTTCGTCCTATTACAGTCATACAAAAGTAATAGATGTCTGCTTATATGGTAGGTGTAGACATCTGTATTGTAGACAAGTGTATCTGTTAGCTGAAACTTATCTTTAATCTATGAATTTCTAACTCTAGAATAGGTAAACTAATATAGAAAAACTACCATTCCTGAGAGAACAACATCTGAAAAAGCCCAAGTCTGCATTGTTTACAGATGATTTAGCATCTTAAAGCTGGCCAAGTATATGCTTGGCAGATGCAATGAAAGAACATGTTTCCCCTTTCTTGATTCACACTGTTGAGCTATGACATTTCACCACAGATTTATGTTTCTGGAAAGTTCAATATAATGACCAAAAATATTCATCATTCAGAAGGGTCATCACGGGACTCCAAGAACCACTTGTGCACCATGTCTTAGCTGTTCCCTGGAAACTTTCATCAAAGGAAATGGAGCTTGCTGAAATGCAGAGAATGAGAGTCTTTCCCCGAGCTTGATTATGTGGGAGTGTTTCAGTTTATCCAGTCAATTGAATAACCTTGAGAATTGTAGGAGCGTTTTTGCCATTGCAGCTTGAGCTTTTATCTAACTCAGCCGCAGGCCTATATCTTTGTTTGCCTTAGAACAGCAGTCAGTCAAAATCAGTCACTGTATAAAAATCTTTTCATGTAGATGCAGTCTTTTACCAGTGATGTTCACTCAGCATTTTAATGGAATGCAGGGGCCTCTTAAATACAGAGTTTTCTACGGGCTGCATGAGGCTTCGGACAAGACAAAGAAATGTAAACTCCCAGAAAAGAATGTGGTATCAGCTCCTAGGCTGTCCTGAGGTAGACAGAGATGCTGTGGAGTGTAATGTTCATATCCAGCAGCTTGATTGAGCTCCAAATGCTAAAACATGTCCTAGAAAGGCATTTTCAGGATTATTAGCAGCTATTAGAGCACAGATGCTAGATTTACATGAGGGCATAATAGCCCCTACGAATTCCAAAACATCTGGCAAATGGGATCAGGAATGTAATTTTGGTTGTTTTTGACTCATCCACTGAGATGTGGTTCCTCTGAGTCTGCTTGTGAGGTTTATTGTGGGTCTAGGACAAATATAAATACCTCTTATTGCCCATCACTGGGCGCCAAGTGGTGCTGATATATTGTCAGGACCTCAGATATCTCTTGTTGCATCTCAATGCACTCGGTTTGCCTCATCGCTTTGTTTCACAGCAATGCCAAGTCACTGTCAGGCAGCTGCTTCTGTGTTCCCAGTGGCTTCCAGGCTTTCAGCAGTGTTCCTCAGGGGTCAGTACTGGGACAGGCACCATTTAACATCTTTGCTGGTGATTTGGACACAGGGACTGAGTGTACCCTCAACCTGCTTGCAGATGACACATGCTGGAGGTCCACCTGGATAAGTGGAAGATGGACGTGTTTCTGGTATGGGAGGTGGGACTGGAAGATCTTGAAGGCCCTTTCCAACCCAAACCATTCTACAGCTCTGTGTTCTGAAGGATGAAATCCAAAATTGCTCCTTTTTGAAACCTGCAGGTTAAACTACTTTGTGTAGTAGAGTGACAATGTCTTACATAGAGTCACTCTTTGAATAGCATTTGTACCTGACCCCTACATTAGATTTTGGGTGGAGAAATAAACCAAAGTTACAATAGTAGTTTTCTATGAGCTTGTTTCTTTAACAATTAGCTTGAAGTACAGCTTTGGTGTCTTCAGCTTGTGGCCAAAGATTAGGTAAGATAAAAAAGATGGTGCTTTTTCTTCCTTTTTCCCCGAAACCTGATGATGCAGGTCTGAAGCATGAAGATTTCAATAACCACTTGGCCAAAAAATACTACCAGCCTTGCAAGGGACAGGGTTCAGAATCGTATTAGAGCTGGGAGCACCATTGCCTATGGTTATCCCTTACACTCAGGTTGCTTCACAGATCATTGTCACTGCCCTCAGAATTTCTACTATGATGCCCTACTGCCACATTATGATGTTTTGGTCATTAATCAAAGCTGCCCATGACTCTGATCGTATCTGGAGTGCACATAAATTGAACAACAGCACACAGTTTGTATCGAAAGAATAAATAAAATATATTTATAAATCTCTATTCATTATCTAATGATGCCTACCTAACAAACAAAAAGAAATGTATGTAATTTCAAGTAGATTTCAAATGTAAGATTTTAACAGCTTTATGAACAAGAAGCTATCGATGGAACCCGGGAGACTTTCATATCTTCAGTTGATTATATTGTAAAATAGCTGAATACGGAGAGAAATTCCAATTCAGGAAACTTGAAAAGGATTTGATATCAGGAAACAAGAACTTTGTTGAACAGTGCTTTTATAAACATGCTGACCTTAAATATATTTTTTCAGTTTACCATTACTGTATTTAGAAATGACTTTATTCATAGAAACCATGTCAGATGCCACAATCATTAGTCTGAGATTCTTCAATTCCTTTACATCAGAATCTGTCACTCTTCTTAAAAATGAAGATATTTGAGGTCAAAATTTGTTCTGAGATGTAATTTTATATGTTTGGGGTCACACAATTATAGAGTGTGTATATATTTGAATGGACATTTCTGGTTTGTGTTCCTAATGTAGTTGAATTAATTACCTAAGGAAAAAACAAAACTACTTCTGTGCATTTTAAAGCACATTTTTCTTACATGTTCTCATCACAATCCACGACTACAATAATGACCATCAACAGTATTATGAAACCCGTATTCAGTTTCGGCATAAAAATTCAAGTAAGTTGCAAGGATACCCTACTTTCCAGAGGAAAGAACTCCATATGACCAAGTTCACTAATAACCAGCCCACACTCCAGAGGGCTTAGCAAGTAACTATATTTGAGTGCTGCATCTGAGAATGCTAAACCCTGACAAACAAGGAAATGCTCTCATGCCATGTATTAGATAGTATGAAAATATTAGGGAAAAATGAAGTTTATGTCACTGAAATAATCTGAAACTCAGCAAGTCTGTTGTATCCTTTGTTCACTTAATCACCCAATTTAATAAATTTTGCCTTTGGGAACTAAATTGCATTAAGTAAAATGGCAACAAAAACTGAGAATTAAAAAGCTGTTAGACTAATATATTTTATAAAATCAGTGCCAAAAATCTATATTCTACTTCTTTCTTACATTTTACTTCTTCATATAAATTTTCTGTTTATCTATTTGGCATTAGAAACATCATGCTGGGTATAACACTAGATTTCAAGCAAATTCTGTTGGTTGTTTTTTGTTTTTGTTTTGTTTTTTTTTAAATACTACTTTTCAGAACCTTCACACTTCCTACTTGCAGAGTCCTGAAGAGTCCTACAAAAAAACCTAGAATTCAGGGTGATTTATTCTGACATATGAATATGGCTAGGATAAAAAAATTGACAACAATAAAAGAAGGATGAAATGAAATTTCCAGAAAAATCACTTCCGACTATTCCACTTGCATCATTTGTGCCTGTGTGAGTTTCTGTGTCTGCTCCCTGTACTTCAACACACTAAAAGGATCCTTCTCTGCTGCTGTGATCTATCCACAATGATTCGTTATCAAAGTTTAGAAAATCATCTTCACAGTGACTCTGGCCACCATGAACTTGGTTTTCTGCAAAGGCAACAAAACCCCCAAACTAGCATGTCTTTATTATAATGTCTTGTTGAAAAATGGAAAGATAAATTATGCACATGTCTCATTACCAATGTGCAGCACAATTTATTATCTGAGGAACAAGGACTGCTGGGGAGAGATGGGACAGAGTGACAGGGCTGCACAAACACAGCAACACAGGACTTCAGTCCCTACTAACCAGCTGCACCTGTGGAAAGCCCAACTGGACCTAAAGAACAAAAAACACACAACAATAGAATGGTTTGTATTGAAAGGGACTTTCAAGATCATCTACCTCCCTTGCCACCCACTAGACCAGGTTGCTCAGGGCCCTGTCCAGCCTGGCCTTCAACACTTCCAGGGATGGGGCATCCACAACTTCTCAGCAAAACTTCACCGTGCGAGTGGTGAAACGCTGGGACAGGAGTCCACAGAGGCTGTGGAATCTGCGTCTCATGAAATTTTCTCAAGACCTTGAGAAACCTGATCCAATCACAAAGTTAGCCTTGTTTTAAGCAGGGGGTTAGTGATTGAAGGTCCCTGCCAACTGAAATTATTCTATTATTTTCTGACCATCTTTTCCTAAGGAAAGTGATAGCTGCTTGGAAACTGAATTCATCTTCCTCCAAAAGAGTTTCATCCATACATACACCTGATGTGACCCTTCAGACAGTGGTTTGCAATCTTTACCAATCTGTGAACATGAAAATGTTTGCAGTAGTGGTCCAGTCCTTCAGAGCAGCTTTAGGTCTCTTCAGAGGAAGTTTCTTTTATTTCATGAGTTTTCACAGATTCTTTATTAATAGGACACAAATGCCTGTGTCCATATGCCACACTGAAAACTCTTGTTATGATGGTTCTAATGAGAACAGTATTGGATCAGACTCAACTGATTATTTTGCAAAACCATCCTTTCTAAAGAAATAAATTTGCACTTAGTAGTCTGTGTTCTCTCTCTCTCTTTTCTTTCCATGCAGACTTCCCTCAAGTAAACAGCCTATAAACCATATCCCATTCTTATGTAGCAATATGCAGAGACCTTTTCGCCCTTAAAATATCGTGAAATTGGAAAAATAAGCTACTTGGCATTTATTAGAAAGAAAAATGACAAGAAAGTTTTACCAAGAAACTTACCTTTTCTACATATTAACACAGAAAGTCATATGGAAAACATATGCATTCATGGAGAGAGTGAAAGTCAGAAATATATTTCTCATTCTATTTCTTACATAAAAGAGCAGAGGAACCTTCATAATTACCTGTTTCCATTTTCCCATCTTGTGCTGCAGGCCCATCAGGAATTACACTCTTCACCTGGAGAAACTCATCCGGCTCATCCCCACCAATGATGGTAAATCCAAAACCCATGTTGCTTTTCTTAAGAGTTGTGCTGAGGAAAGTCCCCTTCAGCTGTGATGCATCACGGGTGAAGAGTGGTTTTTCTACATCAGTCAACACAAACAAGAAAGAAAAAAGTTCTGATCTAGTCACAACACAGCAGGGACAGCAGATAACAATATTGGCTGACACCAGTGACAGTGTATCAAAGGCAAGAAAATAAAGAGTGCAGGCATTCCAGGAAAAAATATTTGTGAGTTCTTGTAGTAATACAAAGCTTGAAACATATTTCTTATCTATGGCAGATCAGCCATAAATGAAGAGATATAAATATCCTCTGATATTAGAAATCCATTTAGAAGTGGATATTGTGTAGCTAAAATAATTACAACAATAAAAATGATCTGTGAGGTAATTTAAAAACCTCTTTCCTAACCTATAAATTCAGCTTTGTCTACAAAGTAATATGTTCTTCATAATTTCCCTCCCAGCCACAATGAGGAAAGTATCCCCCGTGAATATCTCATTCCATTTGTTACCAAGAAGAGCGAAATATTAGGTGAGCTTTCCTCTCCAAACACACGGGGTTTAGGCATCCAACAAGTGACACATGTGGACTGCAGTGCAAGCTTCGTGTCCCCTCTCCGCATGCCTCAGGGTGCAGTGTGGGTGCTGGGGGCTCCCCGTGCTTCTGTCCCGTGCTGCACTCGGTGAGGGGGGTTGGGGAAGGTGCGGGGTTTGTGACCCCAGCTGGTCCCAGGGCGGCGGGGCTGGCGGCGGTGGGGACGTACCGTACAGCCCGTGCGCCCCGGCGGGGTCGCGCCGGCACTGACACAGGTCATTCACGCTGTGGGACCTCTTGGGAGCGGGGCGCAGGCGGGCAAATTTGGGTCTGGGTAAGGTTGATGAGGAGCTTTCTACTGTTACAAAGGAGAACAAGCCTCATTTTCTGACTACAACCTTACATTAAACTTCATTTGTCTATACCAGTACTGTTTGCCCTCATACAGCTCATTTTGAGCGCATTAATTTTTATGTTACCAAGTGGCTGCATTCTTGTAAACTCCAATAACACTGTGCTTGAGGCTTTTAACTTAATTGATACTTGCCAGATGAGCTAGCTTAGAAACATACCAAACATCAATTAAGAGTAATTTAGAGAAAGTACAATTAAGTATTTCAGTGTTGCCAACCTCGGGTGCTCAAGAGAGAGTCATACTTTCTCAGGAACAGAATTTATGATTTTATTTAGAAAATTACTTTGGGAGTCTTAGTGTGCTTTCAGTTTCTCAGCCTTTAGGAAACACTAGATTCAACTTTTCTGTTTTTTTCTCTGCACCTCTGAAGGTTTTAGTTGGCTCATCAGTCCTGTAACTATTGGAATGTGGACATTTGAGGGAGAAAATTGCCAAGATATAGGTGATAACATTTTGAGAATTGGCAACACTACTCTTTTAATCAGACTATGACAAAATCACCGTCACATAAACAGGAGAGCAGAATCTTTCATCTTAACTAAGATAGCTGACATGGTACTGTACCTCGGAAACCTTGGGCCTGCATAGGCTTTGTTCCAAGTTCTGCGTTGGGCATGTTATGCTGCTGTAGCTTCCTTTTTGCTTCTAGGACAGGGTTTTCAAATTGAGTTCTTCTATTTATGTGGCTGGAAAAAATTTGATATTGATTAAAAAACTGGGTTCAGTTGGGTAAAATGATAATTTTCACAGTAGGGTGCTATATGTGTCTAAAGTGTGTGTGGTTAGAGAGCGAAACTATGATGAACCCCCAATGGGCCTGAGTGTGTTCCTTACATTTCTCACAATTTCACTGGGGATGAGAACACACAACCAGTGCCTTGTGTAGAGAACAGCATGGAGCAGCATCCTATCACTTCAATATGCTGAACTCTGCTACAGACAAATGCTTTTGATCCATGCAACTGCATATTAAACAGCAGCACTGCTGAAACATGCTACAGCGACAGTTTCTCATGTCTTCAGCATGACCACTGTTCTGTGTATGATTCAAAGGATCTCAACCAGTTCTGTGCATTATTATCCATTAGTTGTAAGAAAAATTATTCAATCACTTACAGAAAAAGAAAAGCCTAGAACACAGAGTGCTTTTACGATGGTAATTTAGAAATAAATCTAACATAGGTAATAAATTGAAGATTGTTCCTTTTTAATACTGTGGTGTGTATCTGCTCAGCCGTACAGAAAGATCAGATGCAGAAACTAAGTTAGATGGTAGATTAGAACTACATAGATCATATATGAAATACAAGAAAAGTTAGTATACACATTTTTTATTGATGTTTTACCTTTCCTACTACAGGTCATTAAGTAAGTAATGTTATTAAGTAAGTAATGTCATTAAGTAATGACATCTCTGTTATTACACCACTATTTTTCTGTGTTATGTTTACAACTATGATGTTTACTACATACTGTCACCATATCCTTGATTTTAATTCTTTAAAGCACACATTTAATCAGTCCCTGAGCAATCCTACAATCCTGTCCTGGGATATGTTTTGCATGTTTTCTGAAGAAGGCAAAACAATGTAGTAGGCTGCATGGAACAAATCTGCAAGATAGGATCACAATAGAATCACAACAAAGAGAAGGGGCTTGTGCTTCAAACACTATTCTGGGGGAACAAATACACGTGTACAGAAGGGCAGGCTTACGTCACTCCTTATTTGTTCTCACTGGGCTACTATCTACTGAGGTCTTCTCAAAATCCAATCCCAATCATGGGCTTTAAGCATTCGGACAGGTGACCTGGGAACTTTGAAAACTCTAAGATCTTAAAAGGGTCTCTTTTTTTTACACTGAAATGACCTTTCGTGTCACATTAAGCACTTTTCAGGTCCTTTGGGATTCTGATCTTACCACTGCTTCAAAGAAAATAAGTGGAATTGCCGCTAGGAAGTGAGGTAGAGGAAAAGCAGCAAGTCCTGTGGGACTGCAATGCACTTGCAAAATAGGATTTCGTGTCCAGTGTTAATGAAATGAAAAGACTTTCAGTCATGTAAAAGAATATTTGAAAGAATATTTGATTTAATGAGATGAAGTAAATGCGATAAATCCTGAAGTTGCTACTTTGTTCACATGGCTATAACTCATTCAAGTAGCTGCTAACTTACTCTCATACTCTAAAATTTTGATTAATAGTTTTCAGTAAATTTTGGTCTGTGTTTCAGACAGATAAAGTTCCTCTCATTTCTTTCCTTCTTCAAACAGGTTGTTTAAGATTGTAGGCATTCCTTCCCTAGACTTCCTTTCTGCCATTTCTAGTAATTGCCAGGGTCTTCAGCACCTTATTCTATTGCAAACCTAGAAACTTATGATGAAAGGGAGAAAAGCTTTACTAGTTAAAAATGGAGAAAACTAGATTGATGTGCATTAAATAAGGTAATCATGAACTACTAACATAAGCATGAAAAAAGTAATTATGTGATGTGTTTCCATATTGTACAGGAAATACTGCTTTTGCCTTTAAACAAGACAGTGATGAAACTGAAATACTACATAAAGTTCTGAGCACCCATGATCAAATGAAATGAATCTTTGTGAAAGGTTTTACAGGAAGACCAGTGAGAGTCTTCTATTATAGAAGATCAAAGGAATTTTAGCTTTTTATTCAAGCAGAATTAATTCTGATCTAGAATTGCATTCTATGAATACATGTGGAAGTAAATAATAGAACGTATTAAAGATGCCAGGATTTCAGACTTGAAGTCTGTAGGCTTCTTACAGGAGAAGCATGAAGTTAGAAAACAGCTTCCAGTAGGAGACAGGGAGTACAACATCCAGCTTGTTTAATGCTGGCACTTCATAAGGGTTGCTACACAGTGGGTTGAGTTAATTGCTTCAACATAGGGATCATCTCTTACTTTAGGGGCTCTAAAGTATCCTGCCCTGTTCTCCAGCTGCCCTCCACAAGAGCATAGGTATCCCATGGCTTTCGTGCCATATCATGCAGATGTAATGGATATCCAAGATCACACTCCAGATCTTCATTCAGGACCTTGCACTATGTTTAGTGTCATGTTATAATTGCAGGGCACAGCTCAGAGCTGCAGGAGGGCCCTTGCAGGCCTCAGTTTCAACTTATATGTAGTTCTGTAATATAAAAGAAGTTGGGATTTTAGCTAAAATCAGATGCACTCATGGCTCAAGAAAGATTAATTACTGTGTCAATGACATCACAGCTAGAATCTGTTTTCTACTGCCCACCTACAGTTTCTAGGCAGAGTTTAAGTTGTGGGTTGGTCCATTTACACAGAAATATTTTTTAGAACGACTATCTTGAAAATGACATTTTGTCCTATCGGATCAGCTAGGAAGACTAAAAGAGGTACTTGAAGCACCTCATGTTGTTCATGCAACTTTAATAATTCTAAGCTCCAACTCATATCCATATTTTGACTGTTTTATGGTAGTGTGCAGTCTCAAAAGCACTATGTGAAATTTCCAAGTAATTAAAAACACTGCATTAAATATTGTGTCCAAGAGGAGTCAAATAATAGAAAATTATACTGGTAATCAGTGATTTTTATCAGTCAGTAATACTATATGATGCTCCTAGACTGATGATACATGAAACACATCTCTTTTATGCAATTTTAAGTGCTATACAGCTTCATGGCTAAATCAGAAGAAGTGCTCCTGATGATTTTACTTGAGAAAGAAGTTATTAAGCTGAGTAGTTCTCTTGAAAGGACATTCTAGCTTTTCATCTAGCTACTTCAACAGCATACAAAATATATATTACCAGCCTAGGCCTTCATAAGACAAGCCAAATTAGAGTTTTAGAGATGGTTACAAATAAGTGCTTTTGTGGTTAAAACAGATTTTGGATGGTAACCAAAATGTATTGCTCATTGCTCATAAGATCTAATTCAGTGAACAATTCTAACTTAAATTTTCTTTCTTTATTTTATATGATATATATTGACTCTAAAAGCCTAATCTAACTAATTTCTTCTAGTCCCATTGTGGCTGTGCAGAGAAGGAGTGGCTGGTGCTGCTGGCCCTTGTTAGCTCACTGTGTCTTAACTGGAGGCAAACCCTGAGAGACTGTATTTGCTTTTGGGCTGCGTTTACTTGTGAAGTCCAAATACTGTCTCTGTGTGATGAGGAGGTACCATCACCACCAGCCAGCCTATAAGACATAGACACAGTTCTGTCCTCTCATCAGCCAGGGGGGCCAGGCTAAGCTGTTTTTGTGATAAGTTTCAGGTTAGATGCATCTAAGACAAATGAAGCACATCCTTGGGAGATGTGTGGGCAGTAGTGCCTAGTTTGCAGACTTTACTTGATGGTCAAGGTACTGAGCTCTGACACAATGGTAGAAGGTCAGAGCATGTGCACCAGTAGGAGTTTAATCTATCTGTCTTTCTTAGCTACTTTAATATATGGAGTGGGGTTTTTTTGTAGTTTTTGCCTATAGCTTTTGAAATTGTTGCCTATTACCCAACAAAGTAATTCTGGGGATCAGGATGCCTATAAAATGGATATTCTAATGCATAACTTGTTAGTGCCTATCTACTGTTTCTAGTCACATTTTTCAGTTGATAACACTTTATAATAACAAAAAGACCTGAGATAACTTTTTCAATTTGAGTAGTAACAGATTGTTATCAGAAGTTGTAAGCCAAGGTGGTATATTTTTGCAGAATAAATACCTGTATGGCTAATTTAGCTGTTCTGTTAAAGAGCCCATGCCTGGAAACTGAGCTCTGTGTTCTACTTAATCATCCCTGAAGAGGGAAACAATCTTTTGGCAATTAGAATCCTGAAAGAGCCAGTGCACTCTAATGACTACTTTCTCTCCATAGCCCTGCACAGCTCAGTGCTGTTAGTTCTTAGTTTACAGATTAAGACCAGATTGCATGAAAGTTAACAAACATATTAGCAAACACTCCTCATTTATGTCAAACATCTACACATTACAAATGAAGTCTGGACCTGCATAACAAAGAAAATGAAAATTATAATAATATCTCACATCTACATTAATGCATGATTAAGAGAGGTAGTTATACTGGAGACTTTTTTAAACAGAATTTGCAAATACGTTGTGATTAGTCTTTCTCGACTTGACTAGCAAGAGGTTTAAGTTTCTTTGTTTTGGTTTGTTTTCTTTTTTAGCTTTTTCTCTGGTCTCAGAATATTTGAGCTGAACATGGCTGCTCCTTGTAAGGTGAAATGGAGTCCCTCTGCCTCACTGCTCATCCTTACAAACTTCCCATCGGATGCAAGTATCTCAGTGAGCAGAGTACAAGCCCTTCTTTCATGAGGATTTTGTAGGCCTGCATGTAAACTTGGATTGGACCTGAATGTGTGGAAATTTGTAATCTTGCTTTTCATAATTTACCTACTTTTGTGACATAACTAAGAGAGTTTATTGTAATCTGATTTTATCTAGTTAAAAATGAACTCATCTGTTGAATACTGGTAATAAAAAAGCTGTGACTGTTATATAGTTTCACAGGAAAAAATGGAAAGAAATCTGTGTTTCAAATGTATTGAGCTCAGATAGCAAATGAAACTACAGCTACATTTTACTGGCTATAAAATTCCATGTGAATTTAGCAGGGCTGCAGCTTTAATGCCATACCCTGAGCATCCAATCCACTTCTAAAAACCTCTGAGACTGCAGTAGGTATGATATATCTGTCCACAAATCTTATCTGTGGTAGGATTAATAAATTTCACACTAACAGCCTCAAAATATGTAATTGTACAATAACATCTGGGCCTGGTGCCCTGTGTCTGTTTAGCTATGGCTGGACATGAAATGCAGGTAAATACTTGTTCCTTTTCTGACTCTGCAGTGGAGTGTGAGCCTTGCTGGTGCCAGAATGCCTTGGGCTGCACTAACAACCAAGCGGAGTCTCCGTAAGAGATTAATGCACAGTAACTGCACACACCTATTACACCCCAAAATACACTGAAAACCACTGGGACAGAAGCCTCACTTACACCCAGCAGCTGCATAATTGCACGTGCAGAAATCTTTGCAGGGGGGTTAAGTACAAAATGATATGAGAACTGCAGCCTCTACCTACCTGGGGACACCAGAAAAGAACTCAGGCATCACAAGGGGGAGTATTTTAATGGAATTAGTAGGGACTTCAAAACTTATCTTTTTGCTTGAATCTGGACTGACTAAGGTGACTTGAGCTGAGCAGCAAAGTAGATGGGGCTGCTGGCTCTGTCACCTGAGGGCAGGAAGCAAGCTGGCAACAAAGAAGAAGAGCAGCTGCTCTGGCATTTGGAGAATGGGACAGGAGTCAGCAGCACAGTGACCAAACACCATTTTCAGTTGTTTGTTTGCTTTCTAGAAGGCTGGGGAACATGCATGGGCATCCACAAGCTGCTGCTGTGACAGCAGGTAAGAAAGGGGCATCTTACATCTTCTAGACTACCAGAAATTAGATGATTTTTTGATCTCCCTGCACACCTGAACCCTGGCATGCTAACAGAAACATATCCTGAAGTGTGGAAAAGCTGCATCCCCAGTGCCTGTCCAGGGCAATCTTGCAATCAGCGTGTTGGTAAGGATACAAGAGACCAAAGTAATAATACGACATGCAAAGGAAATTTTCTATTTTCTATGAAACAAGCAGATGAATATACTGCTTGAGTGTCAGGATTTGAACTGAGATTTTAGGTCAGGGGCCATATTCTTTAAAGATCCCTCTTGTTTAATAAAAGGCACTAATGGATAGTTGTTTCTCAACCTTTCAAGTGCTGTCTGCACAGTGACAAGAGTGGTTTTCTGTCTCCTCTCCTGCATAGTGTCTGTAGAGAGCAGAGCGAGAACTGACCCCTCCCGAAAAAGTATCACAATCTGAATCTAGATTTATTTTGAATAAGTCTCATTCACTGTGCTAAGTTACAAAGCAGAGGAACTCATCTCTCAGATTTACTTATTTTATGTACAAACTGGCCAGGTTCTACCATTATGTCAAACAAAAGCATTTTGTTGGCCTTTGCAGAGAGGAGTAAGAAGTTTTTTTTCTTGTTTCACGACTAAAGTATAATCTGAAGAAAATGAAAGCAAGGATTGTGCTATGAAAATAGAATTTATATTCTTTTCAGCTGCACTTTTAAATAGAAGATAAAACATAACAGCCCTAAAACTTTACATGCAGCGTATAAATAACTTGACTTCTGGTATACAAACAGTGTAAACACCTGATTTGCAGCAATTGAGGACTCACCAGAAAAGGATCTTAACTGAGCTAAAATGAGTATGCTTCGTTCTATTCACTGATTAACAAGATTTATACCTTGCTGGATATCCAAAGCTTACATAGAAAATGCAACATCTCTTTAATGAATATGTTCTTTGTACAAGTGTCAGCTGGAACGGTACCATGAAACCAGACCCTGGATAAAGAGAGTGACTGAATGCCTGAGTCACTGATTGGGGCACTTTGAATGTATCTGGATACATTAGCTGCATTGATGACTGAGAATTCCTGGTGTACCCCTAGTTTAACATGCCAAGTAATTGTACCCATTCCTTGCCAGGCTGAGCATTGCAGAGGATACTAGTATTAGGTTACCACATATTAATAGCAACTTAATATTGAACTTGGGAACTTACTCAACATAATAAGTGCCATAAATGGGATCATCAATTTTCTCCCAGCCATATGGAAGCTCTGAAAAACAAAGAGTTATCTCTCTCAGTAAATGCAGTACAGAATGCTAAACGTCTAATATCAAAATTGTGGATCGTTGCTGGATGTTGAGGGAAATAATAGTGAAATTACATACAGTGACCAAAGCAAATGCCAAATCTTAAACACACCCATGGCAGCCAAAAGTAATAGTAACTTGGAAATTTGCATGCAAAACCAGCTCTCAGTCACTAAAGCAACACATTTTGTTTGAACTTCTTTATTGCTCCAACAGTTGTACCAGCCAACAACTGTAGCATATCTTGTGTGACATCACTGCCAGAGGAAGTGAGGGCATTCTATTTTCACAAATAGGTACACATAAAAATTTAGTTTGCTTTTTGAGCTTTTTTTCTTAGGAATACTGGAAAAGTTGGTATAGAAGGAACAAAAAGAGTTTGTCTCCTGCCATATAAGTACAGTAAGTATACTGAAATGTTTGCACCATTCATCTTACTGTGATGATAATTCCACAGTCTCCAAAGGCATGCTGTTGCAAAGTTTAGTTATATATCAGGTACACTGGAGTGCAGAGCAGTACATGAAAGTACAGACCAAAATAAGATATTGTAGTCTCCTCTGGACATAAAGCTAACTACATTTTGCAGAACAGAGATCCCTAAAACATTCTGGTCTTAACAAGCAAAATGTTATAAATATTAATTCAATAATCTTGAAAATCAATCTGCCTTCATTTATAACCAAACTGCCACATATATATTCATGTACATCCATACTTATTTTATTATCACTCACACTGAATGCTTACTATTATACTGCCAACAGAATTTCATCTCGTGTTTAGAAGGCACCAGACAGAGGCAACAAGTCTCTCGGTTTACATGAACAGAGTAAAAAACCTCAGTGCCAGATGTGGCGACTTTGATGCAGGAGACTCACAAAAGGATGGGCATTCCCATCACGCACAAGTGATTGATTTCTGTGCAGTTAAAGATGTATGACACGATGTATGGGGAGTGGTAATGAGATTCTATATGGAAATTTGATTCTGGGATTCCTTATCTCAGATTATTTTTGTTTTTAAAATCAGCTGCACTATTTTAAAGTAACTTTTTGGAGACAATGAGTACTGAACTAGACAGAACAGAACTGATGTAGATCATATTGAGCAGTCATTAAACTGGACATAAAGAAGTACTCCTGGATGACTTGAGCTTTTTTTTTTTTCACTGACAATATGAATAGACAATTTTTGACATGTGCAAAGGGGCAAGCAGGAAAGTAAAGCCTGAGTGGCAAAAGGGAGGCTAAAGAGTTAAAAGGCAACGTTTATCTCTGCTTGTTACTTCTCCTTTAAATGCATCTGTAATAGCTGATCCTTTCTTGAGTGAACCTGCTTAGACTGCTGTGGTCTTCATGTCTCATTGCCCCCAGGGGATGTTCCAATCTGCAATGAAGGATACAACCCTCTGCCAGAGTCAGGCAGATGAGGAACTTTTTTTTTTTTTTTTTTTTTAACAGAAGGCTTAATGTTGAGATTCAATTTTTTCCTATTATTCTTGGAATATTGTTAGCTGTGAAATCTTCCTAAGTCCACACTCTGAACTGCTTTTGTCAGGGTTATTTTGTTATTGTCACTTCATAGAAATAAATGCAGCATAAGGTATTTGAGCAGGTCACAGAATTACAGAATGGTTGATGTTGGAAGGGAACTTTGGATGTTGTCTAGCCCAACCCCTCTGCTCAAAGCAGGGCCACCCAGATCAGATTGCTCAGGACCATCTTCAGTCAGGGCATCTCCAAAGATGGAGACTCCACAATCTTTCTGGGTAACTCTGTGCCCATTTGCCTCCTAACCTGTCACCACACCACTGCAAAGAGCCTGGTTCTATCCTCCTTGCACCTCCCTTCATGTATTTATTTAGATGGATAAAATCTCCCTTGAACCTTCACTTCTTCAGGCCAAACACTCCCAGGTCTCTAAGCCTTTCTTCATAGGAGGGATGCTCCAGTCCCTTAATCACCTTAGTGGCCATTCACTGGACTCTCTCCTCTACGTCCATGTCTCTCCTGTACTGGGAACCCTGGATCCAACACTCCAGCTGTGTCTCACCCATGCTGAGTAGAGGGGCAGGATAATTTCCTTGATCTGCTGGCGATGCTCTGCAAGGCAGCCCAGGAGGCTGGTGACCTGCTTTGTTGCAAGGGCATGTCACTGGCATGTCAAGGCTTTAGGCATTAGAAAGCCCTGGTGAGGCTCTTTCCAGACCTTCTCAGAACTTGACTAAAATGAGGTGAGTCACCCTCTAATGACTTACAAAGGCCTGTGTGTCTTGGGAAAACACCGTGTAATGCAGTGCATAAATATTCAAAAAGAAATCAGCTGATGCACAAATCCTGTACTGCCCCTACAGTAAGTTTCATTGCCATCTCATGCATGATAAACAAGGGAAAAATCTGCTATGAAAAATGATACTCTTACCAAACACTGTGACACAGAATGAATATAAAGTATTAGCTTAAGTACTATTAGTACATTTTATTGTCATGTAACCTTCCAAAGTTTTCTTCCCTATTTAACTTAATATTGCTTTCATATCTGTCCATCTAGAATTACATTTCCTTAGAGAAAAGTCAGATGGGTACCAGTAAAACCTCTACATAAAAATACACAAAAACACGCATCCCCATATACATACACACACAGGAGTGCATTGGTCCCTCTCCCAAAGTGCATTAATAGATGGATTTTTCTTAAAAAAAGGTAGATATTTTGTCCAACTTTAAAAGTAGGTATTGTTATCTAAGTATATACACTACAAGTATATAGATGCATTTTTATTTTACATATTTATGAAAATCTGAAATAATTGAGGATTCACTATTAACCTATTGGCCTATTTTTTCCTAAAGTAATAATTGATTGTATTTATGAACTGGCACAACTACTGAGAAGGAAAAAGAAAAATTCCATTTACTAGTGTAAAAATCTCTAAAAATTTAATGAATTGGACACACGGAGGAGAACCTACTTTAAAATGCATGGATTGAACCACTGATTAGCTAATATCATAAGATAGCCACGGGTTCAGAAGAAAGAAAAACAAGATTACCTTTGTGTGCCATAATAAACTCGATGCAAGGTTATGCTCTTATTTTATTTTTCCATTTAAGATTGAGCCTATAAGTTATGTTTAATTAAAATTCTGTGTTGACCAGTAAAACAGAATTGCTAGAGCACAAACCCCAGGCCCCTGCCTGTCAAGTATGGCAGATAAGGTTAGTGGAGTGTAGTTTACTACAGAGGTTCTATAAGAAGAATCTTCTGCTACATTAGCTTTCAGGAGCACTGTGATTATTTTTCATTACATTAAATAGTGGCATCTATTCCATTTTTCACTATTGAAATGAAAGATTACAAGACAGAAATAGTTTAGCGCTTCATAAAACAGGAAGCTAAGCATTTGCCAGATTAGGGGTGAGGGTATTACAGTTTCTCCCTTTCGATTTCACTGTGCCCAGGGATGATCATTAGGGATGAAAGTGAACAGTAAATATTTGTAAAAGAGAATCGTTGTAAAACACTAGTGAAGGAGATTGCTGATGGCACCAAGATGTGAATAGGGAAAAGAGCTATATCTTAGAGCTCATATTCATTTGGTAGCATCAGCATGTTCATTCATGTACAGTTTTTGCAAGCACTACCTTTTTAAAAAATCTTAAATATCTAACATCCTCCTATCATCCAGTGCAGGGCCTGTTCAGGAATATTTATAAAATCACGATTTAAAAATCAGTAATACTTCGTGCAGTGGTTGGCAATGCTGACACCATGAGTGGAAGTAAGGGTGCTGGATAATCTGTGTGGTAGGTTTATATCCTCCAGTTTTCGCAATGCATGTTTTATTCCTCACAAGAGAAGCAGCATCTAGCCAACACCAGCCATCCAAAACAACCTTTGCTCAGTAATCATCTGGGTGAGCTTTTAATTCAGAAGAAACTGCATTTCTAAAAGTTAAATGCCCAGTGGTAATTAGTTGGAAAGTTGATGAAAGAAAGAAAAAAAGAAAGAAAGAAAGAAAGAAAGGAAGAAAGAAAGGAAGGAAGGAAGGAAGGAAGGAAGGAAGGAAGGAAGGAAGGAAGGAAGAAAGAAAGAAAGAAAGAAAGAAAAAGAAAAGAAGAGAAAGAAGGAAAAAAAGACTAATATGAATTCAAGCAGGTCACTTTAATAATCAATTGTAGTGCCTTCTCATTACAGACTGCTTATGCTAATGGTGCAGATGCTCTCATTCTGCCTTTTGAAAGCTGTTGCTTTTCAGAATGATTTTTAATGGTGCCATTTAACATTCTCTAGGGATGGAGGAAGGAGTACATCTTGGATCTCAATGTGCCAAGATGAAAAAGTATATTACCAAGCCCAGAGATTAATTTTTCTGAAGTTTATAATTTACTAACTGAGTTAAAGAGAGTCATAAAAACTTCTCAAGGTTTCAGAACAACAGACAGCATTGTGTCACTACCCCACTGAAAGGCTGGAAAGAAAAATGAGAGCATATTTCCTGATTCAGCTGCAATCAAAATATTTGTATAGTTCAAAGGAATATAGCATGAGAGAGAAAAAGAAAATATAATGTCTGCTGTTATTGAAAATACTGTCAATAAGGATGTGGAAGCTATGGAAGTCAATATGAGTTTGATTCACCTGCCTTGTTAACACCCAGGTACAGGCCAGGAATGCTTTTCTAACCTATATAGGAGATTTTTCAGAAAAATACTGTATTTTCCCAGTCAACAGCCTGTGTTTGTTTCATCTCTTGCTTTCTGTCTTATCTTTTCTTTCTCCCTGTTTCAAATTCAATTTTGCCTTTTCAAGTCAGTTACCTACTACAAAGGGTATCAAAGGAGTTGGGTTAAAAGTTACAAAGCAGTGCAGCTCCACAGTCCAATGCAGTGTCACAGGCTTCCAGTGTCGCTAATAGATACAGTCTTTGCAAATATTTATCTCTAAGTCTAAACCAGTGTTCCTCACTGCATAGCTTGCAAAAAACCCCATTGCTTGTAATACCCTAAGGCACAGCACACAGACTCCCAGGGAGTGGATGCTGCTCCTGGCATGCTGTGCTGCTCCTTCAAGAGCTCAGGGTTGGAGATATCTGGTTTGGATGCTTTTGTTAGTGCAAGTCCACACTGTCCATCTGATACATTAAACATTTTGTGGTTGTGCTGCTGTTCCTGAAACCTCTGAAACAGGTTGCCATAAGCAGAGAGAGGATAACACTGCCCAGTGAAAATCAGGACTTAACCTACTACTCCCATACCTATGTGAATTCTGCTAGGACACCTACGTGCATTCCATCTGGAGCTCAAAAAACGAACCGAATCAACAGGTATATGCTGTGGTAACACTGAGTGGGTAGGGAGAGAAAAAAATTAGATAAAAAAGTTGAATGTTGAATTGTTCACTCTCTCAATGAAAATTCCAACAAAGGTAGGACTGACAATTCCACCTCCACAAAAAAACCCCAAACTAACTATTCCTTTCATGGAAGATCTGGAAAACCTAGGGAGTGTACCACCTCCAAGTCAAGCCATGTAAGTTCAATTTCAATGAAACTCGTATTCTCCAACTGCCAGTCTCATAACAGCAAATTTCACAGAGTCATGACTGTTTATGTTCTGTCTGCAATCAAAAAGCATTCATGAGCAATTTATTCTCATGAATAAAATGCCATTATGTGAAATTTCTCCTTGCACAATGGAAAAAAATGCCTAAGTAACACTCACATCTGATAAATGCATCTTCTTCCTTCTGTGCAGCTTATTGTGACTTATGCTACATCCTTAATTATGTAGAATGTGGATTACTTATTATTACTGTAAATTCAATAATGTTTTTTCCAGCATTGTTACAAAGTGAAACACTGGCAGCAGCATGGATATTTTTTAACATTAGGTGTTCTTGATCTCTGTGACATGCAGAACTATGCAACTGCTAATCAAGATTTGCATTAATACAGTGAAAAAGTGTCAACTGAATTAGTACGGCTTTACTGGGTTTTTTTGGTTGCTTTTGTCTGTTTGTTTGTTTTATCAAAAAGAGTCTGTAACGGGCTTGTTAGCTTTTCATTCAAATTAAACGCCCCAATTAATTAGAAATAAATAAGGGGGAAAATAACTTATATGCTGAGAACTCAGCTAGATTATTGTAGGTAGTGCCTGAGATGGTTTCCTTAATAGAGGTTTAATAAGGAACTCGGTGCTCAAGAGGTCAGTAGGCAATAGCTGAGGTGGGTCAAAAGTACTTTCCATGGACCTTTTCAAGAGAAAGATAAGATTTTCTTTTTAAAGATTTCAAACAAATTACAAAATCCCATTTTCTCTATACTTAAAAAGAATAGATTTAAGGAAAGCAGAAACACTGAAAAAAATATTATTAAACTTTACAATTTTTTCATCAAACGTTGTTATCCTTTTTGCTTCTTTTCCTGCATTATTTGTGTCAGGTGCCTGGTTTGTATTACAGAACTTCTGGGGAGAGAGAAGCTTAAACCAGCTCCTTGTTGATCTCAAAGTTTCCACTAAAGTGACAAGCATTTGCTGGGGAAGTAGAGATACCTCACATTTTAGCTACAAGTTCTTGCTCAGAAGCCTGGATAGGAATGCACCCAGGCTTCCTTGGAATAATTAAACAGCAGTGTGCCTCAGCTTCCAAGAAGAGCTTGGTAAAATTTCTGAATTCTGTGTTAAATTACTCGCAATCTCATTTTTAATATAACAAAGGGTACATACAAACACAGTCACTGCAACTCTGATCCTCACAGTTCGTAGCTTTAAACTAGCCAGCGTGGGCACTGCTAGGAATGAAGTCCCTTCAGGATGAGGGACGTTTCTGCAGAATGCCGACTTGCTGGAGCAGCCTGACCCGTGCCCTGGGGGATGCACACCCACGAGCTGAGGAGCCGAGGTGGCACTGCCGGCTGGTTCAAGGTTCAGCTGGGCACATAAAAGGGACTGGCACTGGCACACTCACTTTGCCTGCAGAACAGGAGCCCTGAATACATCAACCGCACACTGCATTATCAATTTGTATTCCTGAAGTTCAGCAGATTTGCTTCATGCCACGTACAGCTCCAACGTGGAAGATTCTGCCTTTGAAACTTACTTTATTAACACAGCTGTTTTGTGCTATATTCTTTAGAGTTTGTAAAAAACAGACTGAAAAGAAACACTCTTTTTGATCTTTTGGATGTTCAAATCTTTCAATGCTTGTATCTCATTACTGACTGTATCAATTCAGCCTTGTTACAAACTAGTGTTTTCTATCTAATAAATGCATGATTCCATGAAGTTAGGCTTTCCTTCTATTTGCTTTTCAGTCTTTTAATTTATTTATATTCTTTCCTTTGCCATTAAATGTTTAACAGCATACCCTGTGAATTTATGGAGTTACTGAATTTACTGTTATTATAAAACCTAAACCCTCAAATTTGGCTACTGACCTAAAAAGATCCATATAAAAGTATGTAGCTACTAACAGTGCAGGCCAGACTTTATGGGAGGCTGCTCGGTATTTTGTCACACAAATTCAACAACTTTAGTTATCTGTTCACCTCTTAACCTCTAGTATAACAAATTTTAAAAGTTTATTATTCTGTAACAAACCCAAATAACACATTTCAGTGCTATTTTTAGTGCCACACTTTACTAAGGGGGAAACAAGAATACCCTCAGCCTTTGCTCACAGGGTAAGTGCCCCTGCCCTTGCCTGTCTTGGTTGCCCTCTGCTGAACTCCTGTGTATCATCCATCTGCCAAACTCGTGTGTATCATGGGGTCCAAAAACTGGATTCAGTATTACAGATGCAGTCTAACAAGTCAGTTCCCAGCCTGTAGTGTTACAAGATTTTCTTCCTGCCCAGGTGTAGGACGCTGCATTTATCCTTGTTGAATTTCACAGGGTTTCTGCTGACCCAGTCCTCCAGCCTGGATAGGGCCTAATGCAGCCATGCCCTTGACTGGTCCCCATGGGATCACCTGCAAAGCTGACTTCGTTGCCTCCTTCAGACTGTACACAGAGATGTAAAACAGGGCAGATTAATCTATAAACTGCTGCAATACTCCTCTTCCACAGGCATTCACGTACAGTGTGGCCCATTAACCACTATCCTCTAAGCTTCAACACCCAACCAGTTACTTACATGCACAGTTCTCCACCCACCCAGATTTTTAATGTCTTAAATGTAATACACAAGATTTTGTGACAGTCAGAAAAAAAAAATCTTGAATAAATCAAGATAAATGACATCCACTGCTTTTACTTTATCCACAAATCCAGTAATTTTAGCACAGAAAACAAGCTGTTCAGGCATGATTTGCAGTGGGTAAATCCACAATAGCTATTCCCTGTGCATTGGATATGGATGGGATGGAGGTACCTTTGCCCACAACAGCTCTTTCAGTGCTGTGCATTGCACCAGTAGCTAGAACGGTGCTGATAACACACCAGTGTTCTGGCTACTGCTGAGCAGTGCTGGCACAGCGTCACAGGCGTCTCCCCAGCATTCCCACCTCAGCAGCTGGCTGGGTTTGGGCAAGATCTTGGGAAGGGCCATAACAAAGGGGATGTTCTGTATCATACGATGTCTGCTCCGAAATAAAAGCTAAGAGAAAGGAGGAGAAAGAAGAACAATCATTATTCATGACATCTGTCTTCCAGAGCAATTGCTATGTGGGCTGAAGCTCTGCTTCCTGGGAAGTAGCTGGACATTACTTGTTGATGGAAAGGAGAGAGCAAAATCTTTTCCTTTGCTTCCACATGTGACCACTGCTCTTACTTTATTCATCTGCCTTTATCTTGACACATATTTTTTTCCCCATCTTATTTTCTCCCTTTTGTCCAGCTGAGAAGTGGTAGGGCAGCTTGTGAGCATCTGGAATCCAGCCAAGGGAAACCCACCACTTAGTCCCTTTTCTTCAGGTCCCTAGAAATGTTCTCAGAGGACTCAGTGTATCATTATCAGGGTCTGACGTCTGCCAGTGTTCTGAGCTCCTCTGTCACAGCATCTTGAACTTCACTATTTCATGGCCACTATAGCTAAAGCTGCTGTTGGTTATCACATCTCCTGCTAGTTCTTGCTGTTAGTTCATGACAGGTTCAGGTGTGCGTCACCTCTCATTGGCTCATCTGGTACCTGTAGCAAGAGCTTTTTCCCCAAAAGTGTTGAAATCTTGTTGCCTGCTTGTCTGCTGACTTGTTGCTCCTGAGCTTAAAGTCCCCCATGAAAGCCAGACTCTGTAATCAATTAATTTCTTGAGTTGTTTAAAGTACATTTCCTCACCCTGATCTGTTTGTTACAGATCAGGGGATCTGTAACAAACAACCCAGCATGGTCTCCTTTACTGTCCCCTCCTCTGATCCCACAGACTCTCCATCAGCCAGCTGCTCAGGAGAGCTCCATATAGCCATGCTGTTCCTCTGCATGGAGAAAGCCCCTTTTTCCTCATCTCCTCTAACCATCTTTCCTGGTCACACAAGTTATTTTGCCTTGTTTCTGAATGATTTTTTAAATAACAGCACTGAACTTTAATTAAAATTTCAATCAACATTAGAAAAAAATTGTTTCATTTCTGCCTTTTTCTCACTGGGCCTTGAGAGTCTCAAGTCAATGTTTCAAAATAAAACACATACAATAATGCTTTCTGGTTTTTGGTGGCTTTTTTCTGCCTTGTTATTATGACAAATAGCAGTTACTTGATTTTATTTGACAGACCAGTGAGGCAAATGGATAGATGTATTATAAAAAGAGATAGAAAAATGTAGTATCTGTAGTGATAATGTAAAAAGAAAAATAGCCAAGTACTACTTTGTATACGTACAATGAACTGATTATCTGTGGGTGGTCTACAAATAAAAAACTATCTTGCCCAGACTGTAAAATTTCAAAGGTACATTACTTATTTGTGATGAGATGCAACTGTCTCAGAATCACCAGATACTGACCCTGGATGGAAATCTGAGAGCAGATTAAATAAACTAGTGCTCTGGTCAAGTACAAGGCATCTTACATTTCTATGTTTTATTTCCAAGTAGCCAGTGAAGTTCTATACAATCAGATAGAAGAATTCTCCTCAAGCTACTTTCTCTATGATATGTTTCCATGACTACCATGCTTCTTAATAACATGTTTTCACAGTTCTGAACTTGGCTGGATATAGGTAATGCAGATACAGTAGTTGTTTAAATAGTATTTGATGAAAGAGATAAATCAATACAATTGGTGAGAGAGATTACATTGCACTGGGGAGAATTAATGTTAACACTGTACCTGCTGAAGCAGCAATTCTTTATTTATACTAGTGAAACAAGATTACAGTCTGGTTTTGTCTTCTCAGTGGCTTCACTGACTTGTAGAGGGTGAGAACTTTAAAAGTCACATTTTTTATTACTTTTTGCTTTGGTACACAATGAATAAAAAGCTGTTTTGGTGGCATGGAACTGCTTTCTGCAACTTCTTGTTATAACTGATTCATCATTATGCATTAGTGATATTTATGGGGACACTCACTCCATACTTTAAACATTATGTTAAAAAAATCCCTTGGCATTTGAGTGACAAGGAAATATGTATGAATTTATAAGCTTACTTTTCTTTATTTGAATTGTAATGCCATCTGCCAAAACTCACTCTCAGTATGGTTCTGTGACAGCATCAGAAAGGAACTTTGCATGAGAAACAGGTGTGTGGTCCTTTTTTTAATCTACCAGACACAATGTGCTTGCATTCATAGGGGCACTTTGCCATTGTAGTGTCCAATGAATACATCAATTGTGTCAATGACAAGCTAATCAGGTTTCTAAGTCACTTTTCTTTCAACAGTTTTAACTGTGTGGGATAATAAGACAATAAAGATCTACCCATGTTTTCTCCATGTTTCAATGGTCATTAATGTTGACATGTACTAACACAGAAGAAAAGTTATAGGAAGAAAGAAAAAAGGAAAGCAAAGTAATTCTTTTGTCTTCATAGTAATGACTTTTTATTTTTATGTGCTGAAATGTCATAAAAAGTGACAACACATATATTTTACACTCCGTTTGCCCCCCTCTCTTCCTTCTCAGTGTAAAACCTTCCTAAGAGTGAATAGAGTCGCAACCCAATACTGCGTGAGGGGACTGAGAGGATACTGTGTTAGCGGGATGGAGATGGAAATGGGACAGAGAGATGGAAAAAACAGTTATTGGAAGAAGAGAGTGTCTGCTCACTTTTTTCATGCATGTGCAGCAATAGGCTGTTTGCATGTCTGGGGACTTTCAGGTTACTCAGTCATGGCTGCCTTTATCATAAGCATCAGCCCAGAGAGATGAGGCATCTGACTTTCATGATAGTGATACATGGAATTTTGGAATCAGCAACTGATCTACTTAATTCCAACAGAAACTAACCTTTTCCTCAGTGTATGCCCTTGCACGGGTATTATAGAAACTGATTATTTAAATTTAATTAATTAATTTTAATTGCATTTGTGCTTAATGGTTGAAGGTAAGTCTCCAAATTGAAGCTGTACCAACTCAGTGGCATAATAAACAAATTTCAATTTGAATGCCTCTTTTTCTACCAGTCTATTAATTTCTGTGCTTTACTTTTCCCCAGTCCCTTCAGCCTCTTTAATATCAAGGTTTAAACAAGTGTTTTTTTAAAAAGACCTCCAAACTGCTTCTCCTACAACTTATCCCAAAAGATGTATGGTCTACCACAAAGTTACTACAGATTATAGGAACACAAAACACAAAAATTGAACAGATCTCTCACTGCAGTATCTTATTTCAGCCTAGCTTTGCCTGACTCTATTTTATGCTTTTCTAATTCCTCTGTAAACCATCTTAGAAGTAATCAGATAGAGGCATACAAAGACATGTCTTTTACAGACTGACGTAGTGACACTTGATTGAAATTTTTTGAGGATTTTTCCCTGTGGCCCATGAGAACAATTCAGACAGAGTGATTAGGCTGGGTCCCCTGAATGTCAGCACATCCTGTTCAGAAAGCTCAGTAAGAAGGGTGGCAGCAGCATGACCTTACTGACTACAACCTCAGTTATTTACAAAAATACATGTATGAGGGCCCAAAAGATAATATAAAAACTGCTGTTCAACCAAGGCTGTCCCTAAATCAGTAGAAAAGAGTCTGAGTACATCAGACAAATACACTGCAGAAATTGCAAGCAGAAGAAATTATAATATTGATTTTGTTGTCACTGTGTGTAACTATGCATAGTTGTATTATAACCATGGAAGAGCAAATAAGTACAGAACAGAACTTTTAGAGGCTGGTTATGTTTATTTTCAATCATTTTTAGTCTTCATAAAACTTATTAAACTGTACTGGTCATCTTCAGACAGAACTCAGAGGATGAAAATTTATTGAGACTTCTATATTGGACAGGTGTAGAAATTATTATATTAAAGCCAAGCAGAGCTGGAAGGGACTTGATTTTACATCTCTCTTGAAAGGCACTACTGATATGAAAAGTAATGGGGGAATATCATCCATAGCTTTCAAATGCAGCAGAATGGGAAAAATTAAGTTTCTTTGTAATTTATGGTGTGCACTTACCAAGAGATAGTTATGATTTTCCTTGGTGAACTTTAATTATTTTGAGCAAAATGTTATACGCCTACTATATGTGTATATGTGTGTGCTCAGTTCCTAAGTTTGTCTTTTGGGCTGAGCTGCAGCCAGGACTCGTGGATTTAAACTAGTGTCTACTTTCTTCCTCGATCTGTAATTAGGTGCTTGCATTCCACGGGCTTGGTTAACATCTGGTTCACTGGTCTGTGCTCACAGAAAAAGACGATTTCTATACCATGGGAAAAAAGCAAACCTCCAATCTTTTATCAGAAGCCTTAAAAATGCAGAGAACTGAATTCTACATGCATTTTAGGTGCATATTTGTCTCTGCTCCACTGACAAACACAGTTGTGCATGTGCCATGTTTGTAAACTGGTTGGGTCTGAACACTTTTAACACCTGTGGCAGTGGCAGGCTCTGCCAGCCTTCTAGTACCCAGCAAAATTATACAAATGTATTAGCTTTCCACTTTTCAGTTGCAGTGCTAATTATACAAGGCAGCTGGTGCTGCAGGAAAATCTGTACTGTTTAACAGTACAGGAATTTAAGTGGAAGGAGGGAACATGGTGTTGCTTCACAACTCTCATTTTTGTCTTTAATCTCTTTTATTCTTCCAGCATTTTAAAATTACTAGATGATGAGAGAGGACTAAGGGACAAGAAGACTGGTGGAAATACTGAGAGAAAGCATTGGTGTGCCAGTGAGGGGAGGAAGACATGCCATGATAGCTGGGCAAGTCTTGCTTGGACTGTCCCTGAATTGTTCAGTTCTTTCCATCTATTATGTCTCTCATTGATTTGTCAATGTCTTCTCACTATTCAGTATTATTTACTAATTTTTTCCACCCTTTTTTTTTTTTTTAATTTTTAGCTTCTTTTCCCCTTTTATTTTTTGAAATTGTTTGAGTCAGTAATAAACAGGATACACTTTGGTCCCTAAAAGCGATGGAAGACAATGGTGTCTCCTGCAAGTTACAATAAGAAAAATTTTCATACAGTTTGTAGCATACAGCTTAAAGAAGAAAGAATTTTTATGTCTGCAACTTCTGAATTTGCAGAAGCTGAGTCTGTATATCTGTACAAAGTCTAAAAGGGCGGGGGGTGCATAACATGATTTTAAAATCATGGGCTGGCTGTTCCTTTGAAAACACTTATATATGAATAAATCCTTATATATGAATATATAACTCACCAGTGAGTGCTTAAAATCCCATGGATTTTACAAAATTAAAACTCATTTACATGTCAGTCTAGGGTCCTCCTGAGAATATTTGCATTTCCTTGTCTTCCTGTAATAAAGGTAATTAATGCCACTCAGCTTTTTTAGGACCACAACTGTAAACAGGATAAATATGGGCTGTATCAGGCCTGTTAATTTTACATTGTCCCAAAGAGTCTGATGTTCACAACATGTAACTGTTATGTGGTGGGATGACCCTGACTGGATGCCAGGTGCCCACCAAAGCCACTCTCTCACTCTCCTCCTCAGCTGGAGAGGACAGAGAAAATTCAATAAAGGTCTTCCCCTGTTCCAGCATGGGGTCCCTCCAAGGACTGCAGGTGGATCTCTGCTCCCCCACCTCCCTGAGCTACAGGGGCACAGCTGCCTCACCATGGGCTACACCAGGGGCTGCAGGGGAATCTGCCCCAGCACCTGGAGCACCTCCTGGCCCTCCTTCTGCACTGACCTGGGTGTCTGCAGGGCTGTTTCTCTCACAAATTCTCACCCCTCTCTCTGGCTGCCGTAGCTGGGGTTTTTTTACCTTTTCCCCCCTTCTTAACTATGTTATCCCAGAGGTGATGCCACTGTCACTGACTGTCTTGGCCTTGGCCAGCAACGGGTCCATTTTGGAGCCAACTGGCACTGGGTCTGTTGGACATGGGGGAAGCTTCTGGCAGCTTCTCCCAGAAGCCACCTGCCACCAAAACGTTGCCATGCAAGCCCAAGCCACACTGTTTTCTCAGATTTCCAGTATCCTACATTCTTGTGTTATATGTGATGATATCTAATTACCTGAAAAATTTGGGGCCTCAGGAGCAACTGCAATATTACAAACATCAAGGTCATTCTCATGTCCCTTCAGAAAAGGGCAGTTAAAAAGCAGTTGGTGTCAGTTTCTCTGAGCTAAACTGTGCCCTCTGAGCTAAACTCTGCCCACTGTTCAATTTGCAGGTCAGACTTCTGCTGTGCGGACGTTACCAAGGTTCTGAAATAATTTAATAAAGTGAACTGAGACAACAGCTATTCATGGCAATCAGTCACTGGCATTCCCCTCCACACTTGGTGACAACATACGGAAATAGCCAATGAAAGTAATGAAAAAGACTGCATTAGTATCAAGGTCCCAGAAATCATCAATTCTCAATTTAGTGTGTTCACACAGGAAAATCTGAAGTCTGGAGGCTGTTTCGACCTAAAAATGGCAGGCAACAGCACCTTCTTTGCTGTGGCAAAAGTAATTCACTGCAACCAGACAACAATCAAACCATTTCACAAATCCAATTATCCTTGAATGATGGGAGATTGTATTCGGCCCTGCTCATGATTCTGCATTGTTCTCTTTCTGATGAAAGTTTTCCCACAGCCTTTTGGGATCTTTCCCTTAACTGTTAATAGCAATAGGTTTATTTATTTTTATTCCAAGAATAAACATTTAAAAAATCTTTAAAGGACTGGAAATTTTCCTATGGGTCTACTGATGACTGTGTTATTTTGTGTAATCATACTTGTCTGTCATGAGGAGGAGCTCTCAATAAAGGACTCAAATTGTGATGCAGAGCACACAGCTTTGCTACAGATACTTTAAAATCTTCTACAATTCAAGGTTACACAAATAAACCAAAACCTGTCTTTCATGACACTGTGCAAACCTGAGATAATCTGGGTAATTCTATAGCGGTGAGAAAGAAGGGATATTTAGCAGGGCGGAAGGACTGAGGAGACAGACTCATGATGTGGAAGTTGCTGCAGTAGGAACATTTCTGTGCATGAACACATGAATTTACATCTCCCACTGGCAGTAGCTTCCCACCCTGGGTGGTCCTTGCACCCACCCGCTGCCCAGCCCTGGTGGGCTCCAGGCTGTCCCCTGCAGCACAGCGGGCTCCTCTCCCAAAGGCCCTGCACCAGTGTCACCACCTGATGGGAAGCAGCAGAGTTTAACCCCTGGTAACTGTCCATTATGCACTGTCTTATCTTAAAAACCAGGAACTACTGATGGAGGGCTTTTTCTGTCGTATTAGCTAATCTAATGGTCAGAAGGAGATCACTCCCCAAGAGAAACTGCTGCTACTGCCTCCTAAGTAGGGCACTTATGTTTTTAATTTTGATAAATTGCTAAACATTCCTGATATTAAGGACAATTAAAGGCTGTGATAGTAAAAGGAAAAAATTTAATAAAAACCAAAACCAAGGACATCAGCACTCAATCTTGTGAAATAAAATACTGGATTAAAGAAAGGGAAAATTCATTCAATTACTGCAATAGATATGGTCTTAGGATGCCAAATATGAGTACAAATTTCAATTTTTAATCTATCTAAAAGTGTATGTCTGCAGTCTTTGATTTAAACTCATGTGTAATGCAAATCTTATTAAATAGATGAAAATGATTGAAAGAAAGAAAAGAGTAGAATCAACTGCATAACTTTTCCCCTTCTCTCCCAAAACAATATCTTGATCTCTTCAGGATAGCACAGAAAGGCCCTTAATGTTTTCCCTAGACCAGTTTTTGCCTTTTTTTTTTTTTAATCTTAATGGATATTTTTGACAACCTTTGTGTTATCTAGAGGCCAGAAAATGGGCATCTCTGCTCATGGTTCTACTTCTAGCATTTCACATTCCCTTTCAAAGTGATATAAGCTAATTAAATGAACAGAAATAAAACAAATGTGCATAAGCAGACTTTGAAAACATCAAAGTGCAATTTTCAGTTAGGATAGTCTCTTTTCTGATGTCCATTCCAAATCATATAGTAGACTGACAACATCCACAGATTATTTTCACATTTGCCAAAGAAAATACCTTGTAAATCCATTTGTACGCAGTTGATTAAAGACAAAAAAGATCAAAATAACAAAACCAGACAGTGTTGCCATATGTTCCAGTATAGAAGCAAATTATAGTACACTAACACCCCACCACTATCATATAAAAAGGCAGCAAAGATAAATGTACCCTAAAAAATCTACTAAAGACATAAAAGGTGGGTAAGATAACAGTTTTAAAGCAAATAAACCAATTTAACCCCCTTTTTTCCCCTTCAATGTTCCTATTATTTTTTTTTCACTTTTTCTTCCCATGATTAATGTTACAGGTTCTTGCAGTACTTTCTCTTACTATCATTAGAGATCTTAATGCAATCTTTGACCAGTAGCCTCATATTTATTTTTTCTTACAATTAAATCTTCCAGGAACTATAGCTTGAATAGCTTAAGAATATGTAAGCCTCTTATGTCTGCTATATCAAAAAATCTCAGCCCACACATTAGTAGTCCTCATAGCATCAAATCGTAGCGTTACATATGCTGCTCTGTCAAAATTATTATTATTTTTTTTTAAATATGAAACGTGTGACTTGTCTAGTTTAGTGTTTTAACACAAGTCTAGATTTTGTCATTTCAGCCCTGTTCCCTTTTCCCATTAAAATTTATTTTCCCTTGAAAGAAGTTTAGGATTAAGGTAGGCTGTGCTTCGCTTTTCTATAGTTGTTGCTATGCGTGGGTATCGTTCTGGACTGAGGGTATCTTTCACCAGGTTAACCTTCAGCTTAGTTCTGAACACTTCATGAACACACAAGGATGGAGCTCGAAATATGACAAGGATGGAAAATCCCTGTATTCAAGGTTCTGTTTCCAAAGTATATAAATTTACTGGATGCTTCAGTTTCCCTTTTATCTTCAGAAGAAGGACTATGGGCTAATAATCCCATTAAAAACTCCATTTGAATCGCAATCTTCAGGAGAAATGAGGAGGGCTTCAAGCAACCTAGTCTGATGAAAGATGTCCCTGTTCATGGCAGCAGGGTTGGACCAGATGATCTTTGAAAGCCCCTTCCAACACAAACCATTCTGTGATACCAAGGACAATTGGTAACGTGGAATGTGGACAACTCGTCCCCAGGAATGACAGTTTCTCTACAGACAAGCTATTTCTCTTGTTGCTCCTTTCACCCCCTCTTTTCTCTCTACACTTTCCAACCAGTCACTGTTCAGAGATACTTTTTCCAGATCCTCAGCTCCATTCTCATATTATTTTCTCAAGTGTTCCCTCTTTTCTTAATAGATTTTTTTTTACATCTTGCCTCTCGTAATTTGTGTTGATTCATCCTGAATTAGCATTTGAAATGAATCAGAAATCTTAAGAAGTGCTGTGACTTATACAAAATCTGACAAAAAGTGGCTTTTCTCAGGACTGCTGGTTCTTGATGATGGTGTAGGTGGGTTTCTCAGCCCAGCAAGGGGTCATTGCTACTCCTTTTTTGAAGCAGACACAAGTCTAATAATACATTAGTCACTTATATGGCATTCTTCCCCCAAAATAATGATGCTAGAGCATCTGAAGGTCTGTGAACTGATCCAGTGCAGTGTGCAAAACCTGACTGGCCTGACAAAACCAATATTCTAGCTGGGGAAGGGGGACTTCTTACAGGCTCCTTAGGAAGGACAGGCTAGGAAGACAAGGAGGTAGAGTTGCCCTTCATGTGATGAAACAGCTGGAATACATGGACCTCTGCCTGGGGATGGATGAGGAGCCAACTGAAAGTTCATGGATGAGGATTAAAGAGAAGAGAGGTAAGGGTTGGTCTGTGTTTTCTACAGGCTGTCTGACCAGGAAGCACAAGTGGGTTAGACCCTCGACAGAAGAACCAGATTAAACCTTCTACAGAAAGATAGGAGCAGCCCCACACTTGGAGGCCCTGGTCATCATGGGGTACTTCAACCAGCCCAACATCTGCTGGAGGGACGACACAGCAGAGGTTTCTGGAGTGCATCAGGAACTCTCATCCAAATGAAGACAAAGAGGAGAAGGGATCTGGTGGATGTCATACTCCCGAGCAAGGAGGGACTTGTTGGGGATGGGAAGGTCAAAGGCAGCCTTGGCTGCAGTGACCATGAGATAGTGGAGTTCAGAGGTCCCTCCCCACATCAAGCATTCTGGGATTCTGTTAGGGCAGAAGATACTAGCAGTATCTACAATGGCTGCAGATAACTGAGATAATTGGATAATTATTTGCCAAAAGTGTTAAAAAAAATTCTTAAAGAACTGCATAGAAACTGGAACAAGAAAGACAATGCAGGTGTACAAAAAAAGTTAAATTTACAATAGTATATAATGGGTGAAACAAACTTAGCCTCTGTATTTTGTCCATTTCAGCTTCAGCCTTTAATTCTGGTTCCAAGATGTGTTTCAACACAGAGCTTACTCAGGCGGCTGAAATTAAAATGCCTTCTGTAAATGCTTAGGTGTTGTTGAATGTTTGCTTTTACTGGCTAGATCTTTTAAATCTAAATCCTTTTCATTGAAATTAATTGAATATTAAAGAGAAATTTGCTTTCCTGTTTCACAGAAGTATTCCCTTAATCCTTAATTGTACATGCTATCACATTCCAATCTAAGGTGTAGGACTTTTAATCATATTTACATATCCAGTAGGTTCTCTCTAATCACACAGGTGGCATTTTATTGACCTATTTCAGTTCCAGCTCATTAAACACAGCTGTTCTGATGCTTAAGAAAAGAGCAGAATGTAAACAAACACCCCCTCCCCAATTAAGTGTAAAAGGGTAAAATTTGGAAAAGCAAAATGGCTGATTTAAATTTTCTCATCTGAATTCTCTTCTCAGGTCCAACCAGGTCCTCAGTCTTTTCTCACTATGAACTGAGATGTACGTGCAGGATTTCCACTGAGCACAAGGGACTAAACGTTGCCCTCGGTCTGTAGCCTGTAAGCCCTCACTGCAGCCACATTTACACAACTTAGGGGCTAGAAACAATCTAGCAATAGACTTGGCAAGACAGAGCTGCAAGCAAACTAAATTCATCTTGCTACATCTCAAGAAGAACAAGACCTTTAAGAGGTAGTCAGGCATCCCCTCAACATATTTTGAAAGCTGATTCTTGTTCGCTGCACTGGAGTTATCAAGAGTTTTCTTAGATTCTACGTTTTTCTGGGCTGAGATACGCTAATACTAATTTGTTTGGTAATCTCAAAAAAAGGGCTCTCTTTTATGCTATGTGACAGTACATATTAATAATCATAAAGTTATAGTAGCAACAGGTCAAGCAGTGGCAAAACAGTGTTTTCAGAGCAACTGAAAATTATTTATTCTGTAAAACTTCTAAGCAAACACACTAAAGACACACAGGACTGATGAAAAAGTTTTTATCTGAGATATATAATGAAAAGAATTTTATTTATGATAAACAGCAAATCAGAAAAGAATTCTGTATTCTTATCAGCAGGCTGAAATGGAAGCAGATGGAGAAATTGATAAAATGGGATAGATGGCATTTCAGCTTCTGAGCCATACTGTTGAACATTTTTGCTTTTCTGAGATTTCCAGGATACGTAGCTATGCTTCTATTCAATAAAGCCTGAATTTGCCTCTAGTTACAACTCAGCATTTATTGAACTGCAAGGATCCTTATATTCAAGAGTTTATGTGCTGACTTCAGGTAAATCAAGGTTCTCTGCAGCATCATCCTCACTACTGAGGTATTTTGTTTGTTCTTTAAATTACTTGCTCAAAGCAATACTTCTTTTCCAAATGTGTAGTTGAATAACTAATTCTCCAACAGCTTAGCAGAATTTTTTCCATATGAAATGCCAAATCTGGTTTCTGTGCTCAGCTTTCTTTTTTCACAAGACTACTGATACATGCTTACAGACTACTCCAAAATATCCACAAAACACAATAACATTATGTTAAGAAGCATTTAGATATGATAGCTTAAACTGTGCTTTTGATTCACGATATTTAAACCAAGAGATTAGCTGATTAAATCTGACAAAATAATGGCACCTGCTTCTGAATGTAGAGCTGTTATTACTGGTGGCATAGTTAAAGTTGCTTTGAGATTGGTAGCTACAGCTTGTACTGAATCCCTTGGACCTGGGCCAGTGCACATTAAAGTCAATAGAAAGGAGATTTGCTTGCACTGAAATTAATCAGAAGTGAACTCGTGACATTTAAAGCTAGCAAAATTATATGTATTGTCTACTTGGTTTCCTAGATGCATGGTTGTTTTACCTACAGAAGCAATGGTTGCCATAAGAACTTCTGGAATGAAGAAATAGGGATACTTTCAAAGGCACAATGTCATGTCCTTTTCTCCTATTGAAACTACCTTTAAATACTGCCTTTAATAACATGTTTTGCTCACATAGGGAGGTAGCAATGCTCAATGGAATAGATGCAAAATTTCATTTCACAGGAAAAACATTAGCTTTATAATGTCTTTTCTTCAGAATATAGCAATGATTTTAAATTGCAAATAAATTAAGCAAATACTATTGTGCTCATTTTTGCAGATGTGGATGTTGAAACACAAAAATAGATGCAATTTCTCATAGTCACTCATTAAATCCCTGGCAGTGCATGGGACAGAGTCCAGGGCTGCTGATTCTCTGTGGACCACTGGGCTACACCACTCTCAGCATGATTTAAAGAGCCACCTTCAGTCTCAGAAGACAGCTTTGTAAAATATAATTTTGCAAAAGATTCTCGGCTGGGTTTCACATGCAGCAGTTGAAAGTCCAAGTTTTTCCACTCATCCTATTTCCCAGGTTTTTGACTTCACAATATGTTTTGGGATTAGCTCCTGAGAGCCTTGAGTTGCAGCCAAACATGGATTATGGATCAGATAATGGTAATTACAATTAATAATGTGGGCAATAGTATTGTAAATTGAGAAATTACCATGGAATTAATTTTGTCACTGAAAGTTGGAATGATGTTACAAGAACACAAAATCTGTAACTAGAGACCAAAATATGATAAAGAATAATCTTGAAAATATTTATTCTGAATGGAGTTGGCTGATAAGTAAATTTACCTAAAGACCCATAACTATTCAGAAACTATTCAGAAACTGGAAATAAGATTTGGGATAGATTTGGCTGCTGATATTTTTCTGGATGAGATTCATAAGAATAACACTTTAATTTAATTTAAACCTAGTGTGCAATTACTCCCCATCAAGATACGGCCTTCACGTCCAGAGAAGATTTGAAGGAAATTCACCATTTCCCAGAAGTATGGCCTTACTGGTGTTCTCAGTCTAAAAGCAACTGTTTTCATTTGCTTTTGCTTTTTCAATTCTTATGATAATTTGTTTAACAGACTAGAACCTGGAGTTCACATATTTTCCTATAATGGAGCATCCTTCTCACTAGGCTGAAAAATTACCCATACTCTGTGTTTTTTACTGGTTGGCTGTGCACAAAGTGGCAGGGATTAAGCAAAGGAGGGATTAAGAAAGCAATGACGTATGAAGGTCTGGTGTACAAACATGTAACTGGGTAAACCTCTGCCCACACCAAGACTTTAACGATTACGATGGACATGATTAACAAAACATCCATTTTATGTTTAGTGTCTTACACTACAGCATTCAGGATTTACTGGAACAGGTAGATACACAAATATGTGCCATTTCAGCTTTTTTGTTACTTTTCTCACTGTAGGAGCTGGCAGTCACAAGCATTTTTATGAATGATAAGGCTGAGTTAGAATATATGAAGAAAGGTAATGATGAAAATTTAGTGATTCACTGCACTGTTCCTAAAAACTGTTCTTTCTGATCACAGAGTAGGAATTATATCAGTAAAAATTTGAAAACTGGGCAAAGTTTTGTGCTACGTCAAAATTTAAAAATTGATCTCTGAAATAAATGTTCTCACAGAAAGTGTGAGTTTCTAAGTGCTGCATCACAATATTTTAAAAACTATTATTTTGCATAACTAATTACATGAAAAATTATAAACTACTTATAGCCATCATGTGAGCAGAAAAATGTAACTTCTAAATTAGGTGTTCAATTATTTTCTCTAATATAATTAGATATTTGGTGACTGCATGGTAATAATTTCTCAGCCCTAGTTACTGTATAGTGTTTGAATTTATTACACAGGAATCTGTTTGTCCAAATGAACATTAAAAGCAAATTACGAAGCCAGAAAGGACTTTATATTCTTTATAATAGACCTGCCAAAGAGCAAGTGATATATTGTTTGGATTCTGATGCTAAAATAGCTGAAAACTTCCAATATTTAGAACTGACACTTCAAAAAGACAAATTCTGATCTTTAAGTTCATTCTCTTAATTTGAAGAAAATGGTAGGCAAAATCATTACTGGATGTGTTTCAACCAAGATTTATTCTTGTTCAAATTTCTTTCTTCACCCTTTCCCCAAACTATCATGACAATTTTACTACTTTATAAAATCCCTGTAAAATATAATGTGATTCATTTTTTATAATTTTCAGTGAAATATTGAATTGCATAAATCTTTTAATGATACTAGTACATATGTACTGGTGCTATATTACAGTGCTTGGTGGAAGTAAAAAATGTTGCAGCTGTGCTGGATATAAAAATTGTAAATTTGAGCAAGGGTGGCAAGCATGTTTAATAAACTCCTGCACATCAACATATGAAGATACTGAATGATGCAACAGACAGCAATGCCTTTGTGGCAAATTTTTTTAGCTCAACTGGAATCCTTAATTATTGAAATGTTCTATTCCTGGCTCAGATGCATCATAAGTACACAGCATCACAGAACATTTCAAACCAGCAGTCCTGGTGGATGCTTTGAAAGCCTAGTACAAATATGATATTTCACTTCTTTTAAGTATCAGACTGATGTAATAAAGCACCAGTCAACAAACAGCAGAGATTTTGGAGAATGGCAGGCAACCAAGGAAACTATGACAACAGTATTATAATAAATTCATCTCTCGAAGGGCTTCGGAAACGGTTCAGGCACTTGGATTGTTAGTATAGCATGTAAAATTTGGAACCCCCTCCCCACATTTTCAGACCAAAATGATGGTGTATTAAGCTGGGCTCCCTGCCCCACTAATGCTGTTACTCAGCTCCAGGAGCAGACTGATGAGCAGCCAGTCTGGAGTCTGAACAGAGCAGGCACCCAAATATACACACATCCAATTTTGTGCATCTACAGGCACACACTGCTTTGTAGGTCTCACTCTAGAACATTTAGACATATGAAGCATGTTTTCATAATTCAGTGGACGCTTTCACAGTATTATCTTTTTAACACTGACATCATTTTTTCCTCTTGCAGAAATAAAAAGCTACAGAAAATGGCTCTAAAATAAATGGAAAACCGAACCACAAGAAAAAAAAATCTTAGTAAGGCAGTGACCGAGTCTGTACTATCTTACTGCAGAACATATTAAAGTTAAAGGTGCAACACTGCATTACCATCTTTACAACCCTAAATAACCTCAGCTAGAAACAGCACTTCACTTTTCGCAGTCTTTTTTTTATGAGAAACCATGCTGGAAAACAACCTGACTTGCAGCATTTGAACTCAAGAGTTTTAAACTTCTTTGATAAAAGAACATAGAAAAAGCCAACAAGAGAAATAAAATCCTGACAGGGTATCTGATGCTAACATCTCCATAATTCAGTTTCTCAGAAGACACAAATCTACCTGATTTTTCTCTTTAAACTAAATTCAGCTGGATTTCCTCAAGTACACTTAAAGCCTTAAGTGTGACTCACTTCAATTTAGGATTTAGAGAGAAAGGAGAAATAATTGGACTTGGAGGCAAAAAAAAAAAAAAAAAAAAAAAAAAAAAAAAAAAAAAAAAAAAAGAAAAAAGAAAAAAAAAGAAAAAAGAAAGAGAAACTGCAATGCAGAAAATCTGTAGTTATAAAGTGGGAGTTTCAGCTCCTGATATTCTGGAGGGGAGGTCAGATAAGTATGAATGATCACATGAATGCAAGCAGAGATGGTACCTCTTGCTTACAGCCAGGTCTGGTGAGTCTCAGATCCAACCAGTTTCTGTGGCATCACTCTCTGATCAAGCAAAGGAAAAGTGAAACTGACCAGGAAACTTGTCATACGAAGAAATATGTCCATTTTATGAAGGCCATATTCACACTCACACAGGTGGCAACTGTATTTCAAAGCAACTAGCCCATGAATCTGTGGCAATTGTGATTATTCAAATGTGTGCCCAGAACCCAGGTGGTTCTCCTGGCCATGTTGCAGGCAAACAGGAGAACATTCCTGGTCAGGACATCAGCCTGGAAGACAGACTGTCCATGGAGCTGCTTTCTAGTGGCTTCAGAGCAGGGCCTTTATGTTGTGGGCAGCGCGGGTCACAATGACTGTCACCAAACTGCTGGAAAACTCCCCTCATAAACCTCCTTCTACTTGCTTTGAACTTCTGATAGAAAATCAAAACAAAAGTGGTCCAGCTATTTCCTAGAAAAGGCTCAGAAAATTATATTTGGAACAATGATAAAAAAATCAATAGATCTTGATTTTGAAATGCTGTAAGAAAGTGTCTGCTTAGGAACAGAACCTAAAGAGAATGTTTTTGTGTCATGCAGGGCCTTTTGTAAACTCAAAAAAATCACTACATGTTTCAAAACCTGGTCAGGTAAAATTTCTGCAGATCCTGTCCTTTCTGAGCATGCACAAATGTGTCAGCTGATGAGACAGAAATCACAACTTCTTATCACAACTGTACTGCACACATATCTGCATGAGATAACAGAGGGACGAGTGACAATATCAGACTTCATAAGTACTTGTTCTTTCTAAGATCATGTAACCCAAGATACTTGAATTTCACCATTTCTTGTCTGCTGGGAGCACATGTGCTATAGACTATCCAGCCCCCTGCTAGAACCTGGCACTGTGACTTTACAGAGCAGTCTACAGCCACAACCCGTCCACTGTGCTGTTTTCTCACATGAAGGAAAGTCTGTTATTGAAACTGCTCTTTGCAAAGTTGCAGATGAGCCACGTGAACAGAAATATTTCAGTGTCTTCCACCCTCCCCCTTTTTAAAAAATTTTCAATAAAATATATGGAAATTAATACAAAAATTGTATAATTAAAGCTGAAAATTTAAGATGGGTTCCAGAGTCTTAAACACACCACCCGAACAATGAACACCACCAAACTGCAGTGTAAGAATGCAGGTCTTCAGAGCTACATTCAGCAAGAGCAAGTTAAATCAAGGTTCAAACTACCCCACTCGGCCTGCAATTCCTGCAATTCCTTTTATCAAGCATTTGCAAAAGAAGTAAAAACACCCCACAGCCACAAGCCTCTTCTACAGAGCTCTGGTCCATGCCAGAGTACTGTCCTGTGGACTCCAGGAAGTAAGAGCCTAAGTGAAAGGTACTCATATCCATGTAACAAAGACTATACCACAGTCTACATGAACAAAAGACCCAAACTGAAATCACACAAGAAACCTGAATTTTAATGTGTTTGGATTTTCAGGAGTATGTCTCTATCATCTTAACAGCATTGTTTAACTGTCCCTTATTCTATTTGTGTGTTCATGTGTTGAAATATATTATGTAGGCCAAAGTTCTGTCTCCACATGTATAATAAGATTCAGGAAGACAGTTACCACACGGCAATTTTTCCATACCTGAGTTTTATTTCAATATACAGTTCACACTGATATGAGCACAGAAAAACCAACCTACTTGTAAAAAACCCCAGTTTTCCTCAAAGCTCAAATGGAATGAGGAGTGAGATTAACAGTTTAGTTTCTGGTTTTGAATACTTGGTGGCATAACAATAGTACTGGAAATTAATTAATATATATACGGAAAGATGGTAATAATATTAGTCTGAGCAAAGACACACATTTTCAAGGTACCTAGAAGTGTCTCTGAAGAGACCAGAACATGCAGTCACAAAAGCAAAACAGCTGTATATTCCTATGCACAGTGACAGAAAAGGAAACTAGACAACTTAATCACTTGTATATTAAAACTAGCAATTCACGTTTAAACAGACTTAAACCAATTCAAACTACCACACTACTACAGAGTAGTTGAAACAGGTAAATAAAATTAAAAAGCAGATAGTGGATTATAACTAGGGATTCCATCTGATAATAAACCCGACAGCTAAAGAATAAGGTTTTATTGATTCTATTACCTGAGATCCACAAAAGGTGATCTGACCTCTGAACAGAAATACTATTAATCTCATTCAGCAATATGCTTAGCAGTTTTGTAGCAGCAAGATTCCAACAATATAAGTATAGTCAGCAAATTTAGTATATAGGTAGCTCCACCCATCAATTATTTAAATGGGTAATACTATTCCAGCTTCTTTTCTGATACTGGAGATATGTATAGGCTGAAATAGTGATTTCACAGTACAGTTAGCTAATAAAATTGTCCTCTTGATATTGTATTTACTTCTCAGCTGGATAGGTGTAAATGTATACAGTTGTTTCCACAGCATTAATGAGACAGTTTCCCTTGAGCTGCGGCAGTAATATTTCTGGTTAATTTGGTTTTAGAACTTTTCATAGAAAGAGCTTTAGTTTATATTTTTGCAGAGGTTAGGAAAATCACTACGAAGAAAATAAAAATACCAAATGCTTTGGACAACAAAAGGTTTTTTTCTTGCCATCTTATCTAGGCACATGGAAAAGAGCTACCTCAAGTGCAGCCGAACTTGGGGTTATTGGCACCTTTACTTGGTTTGGAAGTTGATCAGAACTTCAGCGAAAGCTTCATAGGACTTTTCTGTAATGAAAATTACTAGGAAATCTGTCTTAGGCAAAATGTAATATACTCAAACCCACACCAGTTGTACTTACAATGTAGTGTAAGAGCATGCTTCAGGCAAGGTCTGAGACTGAATTCACCAGCCAGCCGTTTTCTTGCCTTCAGAAATGCTCTAAAAGACTGCTCTGAGGCAGCTCAGGTGTTACTGCTCTAAGTGGGAGCTTTAGATACATCTTGTGCTTTTGAGTATTGTTGATGTTGTAACCCTTAGGAACAAGACTTAAGAACAGGTTCAGGAGGTCTCCAGCTGTTCAGGAGCCTCCAGCCATGCCTGGCAGTCCAAGCCAGTCTGGGTAGGCTACACTGCACACTGTTTATCCTTGGAAGATAAGATAATCCTCCTTCTACTCCATTACTCCTGCCTCTCTTCTGTGTATATATGAAACTGGGAGGCCAGCACCATGGCACCCACTATTACGTTTCATCTGGGAAAAAACTCTCCTGGGAACCCCTGACTGCCACACAGCTGCTGTGCAGCTCACCAGCTCTGGCAAGGGCACTTACCCTGAGGAAACACCACTGCTGCAGGTGCCCGCTTCCAACCTTTTTCCCATCAGCACCATTGCCTCCTATAAGCACTGGAAATATTTCTAGAAATATCCTGAGAAGCTGGACTGGGAGCCACTCTTGGGCTCCTGCCCCTGGAACACCCAAGCTCATCAAAGAACCACTGCAGACCCAGCTGGCAGGTGGAGGAGAGAAAAAGCTCTCATAGTTGCTTCTTCCAACTTCTGTGTGCTGAAGGAGATTAAATGGGCGAACACTTCTTCCTACACAATGCAATGGGCGTAGAAATAACTTGAAAGGCTGCCTGCAGTCCAGGGCAGTAATGCAGGCCAGATGTAGACAAGGCCATTGATTCTCATATTAGGAAATTTAATTATTAAAAAAAAGGTAGAGGCAAGTTAATTCTGCACAAAGGGAGGTTGAAAAGATCAGAACTGTTTTAAATGGGGCTTGTTTTACAGATATACAGAAAATAAATTGAACATAGTTCTCTTCTGCCCATTTAAATAGGAAATCTAAAGCCAGTGAATTTAAGTAACAAATAAGTTTTTTCTGTAAGACCTGATTAACTCAGCACCATAGAGTATCACCAAGACTTAACAGGATTTAAAACAAGTTTAATAAGTATAATGAATATTTGTGATAATAACTGAAGGACAAACGTCCTTCAGATTGAGGTCCTATCACAAGCTCACGAAGGTTAAGAGGAAACTTCCTCTAATTCAAATTAAACTTTAATTGCCACTCCTCGGCTTCCTGTGCTCTTCTCTGAAGCACCTGACATTCTTAGTGTTGATCAGCAACAGGAGTGCCTATGCTCATAGCATAACATTCTGCAAAGCCAGACCACTGACCTAAACCTAAACAGGTTTCTGTATAAGTGCTGTGATTTCTACTGCAATAAATAGCCACTAAGAAAATTGTGTGTGTGTGTGTTAAATCTGTGATTTGGCAGCATGTTGTGGATTGTCTGCATCACTCTTTTGCTGATGGGCTCTCTCTTCCAGGCTGCAAAAAGAATGTTCACCAGTATGGCCCTAACAGTCACAGCAAAATGTGAAAACCAGAAAGGCAGCATACAGGGAGGCAGGATGCATCCCTGCAAATAAAACAAAAGACAGAATTGTGGGCCTGAGTTTCTTTGATATGCTGTTGTCAGATTGTCCCAAATTATTGTCTTTAACAGCAACAGTGCAATGGAAAGCATCCTTTCATTTTCAGAATAAATTACAGACAAACCAGGACATGCAGTTTAAAGGGTTCTATATCTGAGTATTTGTTGTGTACTCAATTTTTAAATAATCACATTGAAGTTGCTCCCCGATGGCTGTCCTTTGCAAGTAACAGAAATTATACTCCCGAATCTTTCTTCAAACAAAATTTATATATAATATTTCAATCACTGGAGACTGGTGACTTGTATTCTTACGACAATGTGAATGCACATTATTCAGTGGAATTCCCACCTCGGGAATTTCTCACTCCTCATTGTTACCCCAATTTTCTCCTACCACTTCAGCAGATTAGCATTATGCTTTTCACTTCCTATTATAAAATGTTTCTTTATTGACGTTTCATTTCACTAAGATGCTCTAATGTACCACTAGGGGAACTTTGCCTTTCAAAATTCAACCAGACCGAAAATCTATTCTGTTTTGTTAATCACTGGTAAAATACATAAAACACTCAGATTTTTAGATAAATGGTGTAACACAACTACAGAAATAATATTATTAGTACCAATTAAATGCTTCCAAAGCCACATTATAGTTATGACAACTAACAAATTCACAAACCACTTGCATTAAGAAGTTTGTGTGTGCCTGTTTATTTTCTCCTTTACAATGCTTTTCTGAAAACAGAATTTTAAAGCTTAAAATAATTTCTCCTAAGGACAAATCAAGAAATTATTAAATCCCAATATATGTCAGCAATTATATTTTTGAAACAGCTCACTAGTAGCTGATGTTCATGGTTCCAGGATGTCAGAGCTAGGTTTTGGTTTTTTTTCCTTAGTGACAGTTTTACTTCCTGATAAATAAATACCTTTTATCACTTAAATAACTGCAGAACACACATCACACATTGACTCTAATCTGAAAGTTAAAAAAGAACATCCCATTCTTGGGAAAGCAGGGCTCATGCATCTTAGGATAATTTTAGCCAAACATTTTACAAGCAAGCCATTTGAGTTTGATTTATTACACACTGAGCTGCTTTACAGGAGCTGAGTAGAAACTCCAGAGACAGCCACTAATCTATTAGTGTACACACACATCTTCTCCCACAAACTTTTACGCAATTAGGCCAGGCTATAACTTTAAATATAAGTGCTCATTATCTTAGCTACACAAATCTTTAGTTAATTTTCATACACTATTATGGAATATGGGTCAACCTCATTATTTCCTGTCTACTGAGGATAATTCCTCTTCCTGTTCATAAAAGCTGAATGTCATAACCTACGAGTTAAAATACTTGCCTTGTATCCTAACTTTTATTATTATTACTACTTATGCAAGTTCCACTAAAAACAGGACTTTTTGTTCTGTGCCTACCAGTTCAAAGCCCAAGGTGAAACCTCACACTAAAAATTATATGTGATTAAACTGGAACCTGGCAGAGACACAAACCCAACACGAAGAGTTCAACTCATTAAAAAGACATCAGCAGGCAGGTGCTCTGCAGTTCTGGTATGACTGAGTCACTCAGCAGATGTGGGTGAATAGTAAGGGGCAGATCTTAGCTGCTGTGTACTGCCTGAGCTCTGCTGGCTTCAACAGAGCTGTCACAGTTCACATGAGAAGAGACATGCCCTTGACTACTGAACACAAAAAAGCAGATACCCATCCATGTATGTGACTTAAAAGCAATGGTAAGAGGCACAATTCTGCAACATGAGGTACAAAATTCCACAACATCTTAATATTTCATGAGGTAACTCAATTGGCCAACTCAAATGCCAGACTTTTTAATTTCTGCTTTTTAAATTTTTTTTGATGTGTAGATTTTAATTAATAACGTCTTGTTTGGATGAAAAAAGTAAAGAGTTTTTCCATTCAAAGTTTTATTAATAACCAGAAGAAAACTAGTGTTTTCTAGACATGGATGAGCAAGAATTTACAAAATGAGCCATTTAACTCCTTTACAAGAGTAAGACCTAAATTTAAAAGCTAATTTTCTGCAGTTTTAGGGCCAAATACCTATTTTCCTCGATTTTCATAGGCATCTGTCAGCTATAACAATCCTATATACCCTCTGAGAGGGCTATTGATTTTAAGTTTTTGTCATCCTGGTAACAGCATGTGTGTTTCATCTTCCCAAAGTCAAAATATTTGGGATGCCAAGTGCCATATCCTGTGAATTTCCCAGGCTCCTGATGTTAGTTAAGGATGCACATGGACACAGAATACTGGTCCTGTGAGGGGTATGTTGTGTCAAGGGATGCAGCCGTAGCTGGTCACCAAGATATTGCCCAGGAGGACTCATGGCAGCACAGGGCTGTGTGTGACTGTGATCCCCTGGCTGCAGAGCATCTCTACAGCCTTTCCCTGTGCTGGGGTCTTGTGTATCCCAGATCCAGCGTTCAGGTGGGTTTCCCAATGAACATGGTGGGGCTGTGCTGAGACAGTCTGAGAGAGGAGCTGTGGGGCAGTGGGAGCTGAGGGTTAGTAAAGACAAGAACATGTGAGACTCAGCACGTCTAAAATGGTTCACAGAGGAGAAATCCATGTCCAGCCTGGGCTGTGCTGTTCTAATTGGAGTTGCAGGGTGTCTGACAGCCAGAGCCTCCTGCAGCTAATGGGACTTACAGATGAAATATGATAATTCAACTGTGAAATTTCATCACTGAGTATGATCCTGCACCATACCAGTCCAAATGACAAACTCTGAAAAGCGAGTCAAAGTCTTGGAATATGCCAACTTTTCTTCTCAACAGGGTAAACTGGCACTGCTCCTGGTCACAGTAAGCCAGAGTGCTCTGGTCAGTATGATTTAAAAGCAGATACTGCTCATGGCCACATAATGAGCCAGTGGCTGCTGTCAGATTGAACTGATCTGCAGCAATTTTTATTTGTGCAATGATCCTGTCCTAAAAATTCTTAATATTACAAGGATGAACACAAACCCTGACTGATTATGAGCATGGTGTTATGCAGCATTGGGCCCACTGTTTGTACTAACTGAACCTCTTCTCACTGACTTACAGTGCTTCTTAATTAACGTGACCTTGTAGGTCATTATTTTCATTAAAGGAAAATGCTTAATGAGCACTCCATTTAGTCATTCAAAAATAATTGGAGCCACTTAAAAGCACAAGAGTACTCAGAGAAGTACCTGCCGCGCTATGCCCCATAGGCCTGAAACACTAATACCTTTCCTGCAGGATCAGGGATTTTTTTACTCTGACAAGAGAAACGAGTTTGAAGCCTCAGGTATTATCTGTGGGGGCTAATTCCTCCCACTCAAATGATGCTAAGGAAGCATCACTTAATCAGAGGCTGAGAGGTCCAAAGTCTCTCTGCCCATTCCCCTCACCTTTCCACTTACTCTTCTAGACTCTGTTTAGGTTATTTTTGTTGGCAAAGAGCAGAATCATGATGTTGCTAAGGTCAGTCAAGAAAACCTTTGGTACCCTGGCATCCACAGGGAGTGAGTCTTATTTTCCCTACCAAACCTCCAAGAAGCCCCATCACCCCAGCTGTGGATCTGTGGGGCTGGCCTGACACCTCTTCTGACAACCTGCAGTGTCTGGAGCTTCAATGGCAATGCTGCTCCTCATGCCCAGCTTGTTTTTCCCTGCCTGACTCACAGACTGCCTTAGCTATCCTCACTCTACATATTTTTAGTTCCATACAGCCTCCAGTTGCTGCACTTGTTTGTTGCCCTTCCTGGGGACTGTGGGCCCTGATCACAAAAGGCCCACACAATTATTAAGAGGGATGCTGTTATGCCTTTCCAACTCTTTTAGCCCTCAGTATGAGGAATCCCAAGGCCAGAGGGTGGTCTACCCTAAATGATTTCTTTCTTGGGAGCTCTTCAAGTCACCCAGCCACCTGCAACACACACAGTGGACACAGCAAGGCCAGGTGTGGGGTGTGCCTGCGGGGAAAGACTGGCCAGTCTGGTTTTACTCTGTGCTATTTCAGTTGCAGTGAGGTACTTTTCATAGTACCCTTTCATTCATAAGCTCTGTTTGTTTTGTCCATACTATGCAATTTTGTGTGGAAGTCTGTGTCTCATTTCTCACATTTAACCTCAGCAAATGCCTGTGCACACACAAGCAGGAACACCCCATGTCCCTTCACCACTGCTGAGAATAGCAAGGAGAGCCAGGAGAGCCCAGCTCTGACTGGAGTGGCAGGGCTGTAACAAATCATTACTTCCCTTTTTCCTGCCCAAGCCATTTTTTCTGTCACCAAATATATCTCTGTTCTTTAGGTACCCCACCAAAAGCATCCCATGGTTGTTCACATCTATGACCCCAACTCTGCTTCTTCGGCTGCTCCCAAAATTCTTGCTGAAGAGGACGGAGAATGCAAAAGTTCACAGTCTTGGCTTCCTCTGAGAACAGTGGTCTTACCTGAAACTGTACCTCCCAAGTGAATAAAGGAGACAAAAGGACTACACTTACAGTCAGAGTGGAATTTCCCCCTTCCAGAAAAGGTTTGTGTTCAGACAGCCCAACTTAATGGCAAGACATTTAAATTTTCCAGCTTTTAACATGGAAACCTATTGGCCTCCATCCCCTCTATGTGCCTGTGTTGATCATCATCATCATCTCAGCTACAAGATTCAAACAGTGTGTTTTGATCCCTCTCAATTCCAACATACTACTTTGGCCAAGAGACCAAAATGTTTTTTTCCGTATATAATGCATTCATTCTTCACATCCCTATGAATCAGAGATGATGCCATGCTAATAACCTCTGTTGGAACTGTAAGAGATTGAAATCAGACAGTCTGTGGGAGGAAAGGTTGCAGGAACAAGCATACTACTCTCAAATGATTCCAAAATGGCTCTGCCAGGTCAATTATTGCAAGCTATTATGGCACCTGTCTCCTCTGCTCAATTAGATTGAGTGCAAAGCCTCATTTAAATTATAGAGTCTAACAGCACGGTAGTTAAAGACTCTACATAGAATTAATGACATACCACAATGCTTAAGTAAATGAGTTATTTTATGTTCATGTATAAAAAGAAAAGAAATAAGGAATCATCAAAGGATTAAGTTACTCAGTACCCTGAGCAAACAGATACTTCTCTGGATTTTCTATCAGTGTGTACTTTCACCAGTTGAAAACCAGGTAGTACACACAATTCAACACTTATCTGAATCCTTAATAGAATTATACTGCGTCCAGTCTGACAAAGTGAAACAAATCTGATAATTACTTCCTGATAGTCTATTAAATGATAAACATGAGATTGTAAAGGAACCGTCTGGTACAGCACAAACAACAGCTCTGACCAATTAAAAATGTGTATTACCAACACACAGACTTTCATGTGGTGGAATAACTTCAGTGGGTTTCTATCAAAGTCTGTCTCACTAGAGATCTGATCAGAGACAGAGATCTGATGAAGCTAGACAGAGAAATATGAGTATCCAGTGCCAACAGACCTTATGAGCATCAAGAACAGCAAATATTAATTAGATGTCCATTATGAAATTTCAGCATTTTGCAGCCTTATACAGGTTGAACTTCAATACTGTACATACCAATCTGCATTTCTCACATCATCTTTTTCACCTGCACACTTTTGATGATATCCCTAACTTTCAGGCATGGTGATTTTTCCCAAATGTCTTTCCAGCTAGTCAGTAAAGAAGACATCAGATAAGAGACAGAGAATGTGGATTATATATTCCAAGGTACATATTTTAATGTAGCAGCTGACTTTGCTCTGTGGCTCAGCATTTCCATCTGCTGATATATTTCCCTTAAAAAAATATTATGAACTGAAAGAATAGCAAAACTCCATCATGGCAGAAGAACTAATTCTGATCTTGCCTTCAGCTTGACCTTGACTTCAGTGCAAGATACCCAAATGCTCCAGTCATTTCACGCCCTCCAGCCTCACTAAACTGAGCTCTTGGTGGTGGTATCGCTTTCCTCTGCATTCTTGGCAAACAGTCAGACATGATTCTGCTTCCCTTCCTCACTCAGACACACGCTCAGAGGTGACACGAGCCTCCTGCGGGGTACTGGGTTTCTAGATGGCAGATAATTATTGACATTTCACTGAGATCTGGGTGGGGAAGGTTACTAATGCAGTACAGGAGTGATGCAAGGCTGTCTGAAGAAGGGCAAAGAGATGAGATCAAATTTTACTGCTATAAAGGATCACAGGCTTTTTTTCCTTTCCAGGGGTATTCCAGGAAGAATTTTTCCTTTCCAGGGGTAACCAGAACCATACATTAACTAGCATTACTAGCATTACTTTCTTTTCAAAGCAAACCAGTCCCTTGCTTTTGTTAAAAATTGAAGCAATTTTACAGTTTTTAGAGAACTGATGTAACCTTTCCTAAAATCTAACAGATCCATGGAAATGACTATGGACCATAGCTAATCAGTACAGGTTTCCAAATCTGGAATAAAAAGTATGTGATAGAGAAACAGCTTCCAGTGAAGTTGGATTCACTGACAGGTGTAACCTGGTGTTAACCAGGAAGTATCTAATTGATGAGTTTGGAGAACATGGGATAGAGTTTACCAGGAACTGGAATAGGGGTAGGGGTAGTGTGGGGTAGGGATGTCCAAGGGACCTGATTCTCATAAATTTTTTTGCAACCCTTTCTAGATCTGTATAGCACAAAAAAGTGGATCAAGTAAGTTTCTCTGTGATTTTGGATGTTTCATAATGGCGATTTTATTTTTGGCTATCTAACCTCAATAGATAAAGAGTTGCATAACTCGCTCCCTTTCTCCATTTCAGTAGCTGGTGTGTTTTATATTGGTGCTTCTGATGTGGCTTTGTTAAAGCTGTAAATATGGAGATGGAGGCACACTTTCTCGAGCTATATTTATTAAATCTCAACTGAGACTTTCTCAAAGGATCAAATGCAACTCAGAAGCTGGGGAGACATGACCCTGCTAGAGCTGGAAGGAAGCAGGAAGACTTGGGAAATGGGAGAAGTCCCAGATGCACCCAATTAAAATTCACCCAACTCTCTGAAGGGAAAGCTGACACGAACTTACCTCTGAAGGGAATTATTCTCCCTTGGGATCCTGCATCCTCAATTCTAGGTCTTCCAGGCTAAAGAAATAAATGCTGCCTGACAATATAACCGAGATTTGCTAAGAACTCTGCAAATGTTACTAATTTTGCCTTGTCAAAATTGGTACTTCAGAATAACACGAAAGTTGTCCAGCTCACATCAGTCAGACTATCGATGAGTAATGACAGCCTGGAGGAGTAAAACCTGAAGATTAAGGACCTAGCACTGCTTGATGATTATTCTTTTCTTCTCTTACAGTTTTGAAACTGACACTGACTTCAAAAGGCAGTAAAACCCCCCAAACAAACCCAACCAGAATTGATTTTATTTTGTAATTACATATTTACATATTAAGTTTTTGTTTTACGCACTTGCAAAATACATTCTCACTTAGGATATTTCATTTGCTTTCTTATATTACCACTTTTTTTTCTATGCAAGACTGAAAATGGAAGCAATTGCATATGAAGACAAAATATTACTGCAGGTTCTCACTCAGTTCTATGACAAACTGCAATTAAGTGTTTTGAAAAATATCATGCCTCCCAGAAAGATGAACACAGCACCTGAGAAGGTGTTCCTCAACTGCCTAGAACACCATTTTAGTAGTGCTTTGAATCTCTGACAGGCTGACTAGAAGTTTAAAGAATTTAATATTATCTTTCAACACAATTGCTGCTGTGGAAATTTTGTTAGACACTGAGGAAAAACTACTTTCCTTTGACCATAACTCAGTTGTAAATTAACTCAAAGTCTATGATCTTCCTTTCAAATTACCTTGCAATATTTGGTCATTGCTCTTCATAATGAGAATATTTCCTTGTCTTTAAAATGAGCAAAACTTGTTCCCACCTTAGAGGAAATGCTGCTAGAAAATTCATTTTCTTTCAAAGAACTTGGACATGTAAAAAATACACACATAAATATTTGTTAATAGTGTTATTTAAGATGTTAAATTCTAATTTCAGTGGTCACTTGAAGCTAATAGAACTTAAATTTGAAGGAAAATTATGGGTGAAGAAGTAGGCTGAGCAGGTGATAGCACGAAGCACAGTTACTGATGACTTAAGACAGCTGATACATCCCATTTAAAAATAAACTTTAATTGCTTAAAAATTTTGTAAATCTTTAACCATTTAACATAAAACTTATGTGCTGGGTATCTGCCATATTAAATGAGACCAGGAATTCTTTTTAATAAACCTGTTACAATAATTAACACATATAGTGATTCACACAAAAAGGATTGGACTAGAGTGAGTAATGCTGCCTAAGTTTTGGTGTTTCCTCATCCCTGGGTGTTTAATGTTGAAAAAACCTCTGTATTATTTGAATGCATTTATCTTGGGCACAATTGTAAATTTAAGAGCTGTATAAGTCTATTAAGAGCTTTCAGAGACACATCCTCTGCCTGAATCCTACAGGGAACTTGAAACTAATACTGGTATTGGTGGTGTGCAGAACCTGCACTGGGATTTTACTGCAAACAGACAGCACAGGGCCCAGGGTGCAGACCGGAGAACAGAACGAGGCTGAGGGGCAGTTTTGAATTTTGTGAAAGGGTAGAATCCAGTGAATTTAAAGAAAACTGGCTTCTCCCTCACGGCAGAGTTTCCCAAGGAGTATGTGTGTTGCAGCAGGCATCCAGCTGCCTTGGTGCCTGTGGACTCAGGACTGTGCTGGGAGCTCCCGTCCGACACCACGGCTCCTGGGACAGCTCTCAGCACCTTAGAAATAAACAAGGTGTGAAAATGAAACAGATACTTTGTCCCTAGAATTAGAATTACTGAAAAGTTGTTCTTAGTAGTCTTTCTAAAGACTTCTTATTTTCTTTAAAGTCACAGTAAATAATGGAAAAAATACATTTCTAGATTATAGGATAACACAGCACTGCAAAGAGACCCTAAACATCTGATAATTACAAAGCATTAAAAAGGTGCACAGCAATGAAACAGGAGTGTCCTTTTTAAACTTTGGGCACATGCCATAAGAGGCAGTTTTATTGACCTCAAGAGGCATATAGAGCCATAGAATCATACAATTTCCAACTTTCGAGTAAGTTGGAAAAGACCTTTGAAATCATCCAGTCCAAGCACTACCCTTGCACTGACAAGTCCACCACTAAACTGTGTCCCTGAGTGCCACATCTGCATGTTTTTAAATAACTTCAGCGATACCTCTCAGAATTAATATGTCAAAAAAAAAAATTACAAAAAGAAGAGAAGAAAGCAATTTGAGAATGCTCTAAACACATGAAGAATAATTTATGGACAACTTGGCTTTCTTCTAAATGCATAAATTTTACATTACTCTCTAACACCTATAGACCGGCTTTCTCCTTTTTTTATTTGGTTTTACAGAAATTATTTCTTATTGTTCATATAAATAGAATTGTACAAAAGGAACATGCATGCAGTGAGGAAGATGCAGTTCATACCACACAGATGCTAAAATTGTCTCAGCTGTACCAAAAAGAAAAATCTCTTTTTCAAGAGCATGGTGCTACATAGTGCCTGAGAACTTGTACTGCTGACCTTCTGCACCTGCAATTCTGTCTTCTGGAAGATGGAAATGGATTTTCTTTTTTTAAATGTATGAAGTACTAGAGTGCTGTTTGTTCTCTAGCTTGTAAGATTTACTAGAGCAAAAGAAATGAGAGCTTTAGTCAAATGGGAAGGCAGGTGTCCCTCGTGAGATTACAAAATCAATCAGCTCTTGTTTACTGTACAGCAACAGAGTCTCCTGCTGTGGCTGAGTTGCACAGACTGTTAAAATACTGAACAACATCACCATAAACCTTATCTAGTTTGCTGAGTGAATTCGGTTGTCCCCTGACACACAAGTAGCTTTCTCATTGCCATATAGTTGAGCCATCAATATTTCAGTCTGGGGTGAGAAAGAGATACAGGAGATGATGGGAAGAAGTCCAGAAAGGCAAAGAGCCTCTGCTTACAGCAGAGCACTGCTTTCCTCAAGTCTTTCAAATTCACTCGTTGGAGTCTGGAGGAATGAGGGCCCGTCACAGACAAGGAGCCAGTGACCTCCTTCAGTCATTCCTCTCTCTTTGCAGCCAGTCCTGAATAAATCCAGAGTTTTAGGGAGGAACTGGAGTACTGAAGATGTTGTAATGGATGGAGAGCTCTTTCACGCTTATCACTTCAGCCTGTGTGCTGGAATGGGTGGGATTTCAGTACAGCAGTCTGCCTTTACCTGTGCCATAAATGCTATGGGACTCAAGGTGAGTGATACGTCTCTTTGATAATCTCAGCAGAAATTATCACTGGGTCAGGGGTGCCTGAAAAAGCCGTGTGTCCTCTAACCAATCATCAGGACCATCTTTTGCATGGAGAAAATCCCTCACTGACCTATTTTATATGGCAAGAGTGGAGACCCCAGACTTGCAGATTTGTATGGTTGCACAGACAAAGAGCTCTATACCAGCTCTAATCAAGGTGAATTTACTTCATAATATACTTATTTTTCTTCATGCTCTTTTTAACTCAAATTTAGCCAAAAGTTCCACCCAGCATTTTCCTCGATTTAAGTTTTGCTGTTTGGAGTAGTAAATCTGTACTATTTCCTCAAAGACGAGATTTTTGTGAGGAAAGATGGCTTCAATTACTCAGTGGGTTAGCTAATAATGCAGAAACTTTGGCATGTATCACCCAGGGAAAATTGTAACTCTTATTTTCTCTCTTAACTGTGGTTTTAGTGTCCTAAGTGACAAGTTCAGACAACATATTACCATTATCCTTTGTGAAGTGTATTAATAAAGACTGCAGGACACAATACAGCAAGTCTACCAAAGCACAACAGTAGTGTTTGTAATGCATTTAATTAAATGTTTTTTCTCTATTATTGACAACATGGCATACCACCTAGTGCTAACAATCACAGTGAGGAACTAGACAGGATCCAGTTATTTCCAGTTATTTATTTCTCAAGGAAGACTCTACCTCCAGTGATTTTAACTAATACACAGTTTTAAAAAATACACTAAATTCTTCACTGAGAAGTCCACTGTGTGTGCTTTAAAATCTATTAATTCAGGCCTATCCAAAGCAAAAGTTCAGACAGAAAACTTTCTGGTTTTGATGCCGGCCTAAACCAGAGCTGATTATAATGCCAGAAGAATTCTCTTTTGTTGTGATGTGTAACTAACTTAGAAGCATTGGTTATGAAATATCCTATATGCCTAAGCATGGAGAGCTAGGTCCTTAAGGCAGGATTTGAGAAAACATGTAGTTCAGGGCTACAGAATCTAACGTTGTGCATACAGTGCTTAGAGCAGAATGCACAATGTGGTTTAAACACCTGGCATTGTCAGGATCTCTGTGCTCAATGCTCACTGAGCATTCCAAGGTGCTCTGCCCCAGAGAGAAAATCCAAACAGCAGGAACTACCAGATGTCTGCCTTTTTTGTACAGCTCAGGACAGTAGAACTATACCAGTATCTGAAAAACTGAATTTGCATACTGAATTAGACTTGCTCATTTAAAAAAAAAAAAAAAATTATTATGATGCCATTTCCAATTAAACATAAAAACTTTAAACCCACTAATTTTTGATCCCACTGCAAAAGGTGAATTATATTTTGTATAAAATCAGCATTTTAAACAATAAGATCAGGAACAAAAAATAAGCTAGTCAGTGTATTGCCTTGGTTTTATCAACTAAAAATAACTATTTTTAAACTTTTACAAAAAGAAAAAAAAATCTGCTTTTTTATTCACAAGAAAGCTTTTCCTGCAAAATTGGACAAATAGGTTTCTCTTTTGTTTGGTATACATAAACATAAATGTTCTGTATCTATTTATAGATTATTTTGTAAGTATTTTTTTTCCTTTTACTGTGAAAAAGGTCTTTGTATTACCGAATTAATAAAGGAAAAACAAAACAAAACAAACCCCCTCCCTCCAGTGAATTATTATTTTAGTTCTTAGGAGTTTCTTGTCATTAGATAGGTATTTTTTTCTACATCAAATCAATTCTGTAGAAGAAAAAGTATTATTAGTTTATCAAGCTGCTAAGAAATCATGAGAATTCATAGTTTAGCCATCAATGCTTCTAGTCCTCCAACAGTCTGAATCACTACATTCTTGACCTGATCTACAGAAAAGTTATAAAGTGGTTTTTTCTATCTTGCAGACTCTGTAGATTTCAAATTTCAAAATCTAAAATGACACTAGAAGAATCACAGTGGAAAGTCTGCTTTAAGTTTTCTGAACTGGAGTAAGTCCTTCAATGTTTTTGCTCTAAATTTTCTTCTAGAAACTATTAACAAAGAGGACAAGAGGTCTTTTTAACTAATAAACTGTCCTTCACACAGATGCTGTCCATCATCTTCCCTAGCACTACTGGATCCTGGCCTTTTCCCTAGGACTTCAGCAACTTGATTAGATTTGGGGTTCTGAGACCGCAGAGGAAAAGGACATCTATCACCTCCAGACAGCCTATGTAACAAGTATTTTAATGTTAACAAAGCTGACAGTGGAAATGCTGTCCATAGTTCAACAGCAGCTATGCAGAGGAATGGATTAATTCTTTAGACAGAGGAAGCAGAAAGAGTGGTGAACAAGAGAAAACCAATTTTAAGAATAATGCTACTTTGTTTATTTTAAAACCACTGACAGTACTAGGATTTAGAAACACTTTGCAATTTTTCTCTATTGTCTTTCAGTACAGAATGCATTTTGTCTCACCTAAGTTAAAGAACATGGAATTGTGAAGGGGTACCTTACACTCATCAATGTTTCTTTGATGAAGATGAAATCTAAAGGAAGAGTGTAAGAAGTTAAGATTATAAATACTAAAAATATTCAAAGAAGCCTAGGGAGTACTTATAAATTTCATGAGATCAGCTGGAAAGACTATGAATACACTATGGATATATTATATATTTTTTTGAAATCTAGTAGCAAGAAACTGTATTTGCCACTTGTAATCACTATGGTGATTGTCTTGATCATTATTAGCTACAGTTTTGGTATGAACTAGTTGCTATATATTAGGGACGAATGAAATACAAATCATATTCTTCTAATGCCCATGTCCATATCTGAAACAGATTATTTCAGTGAAGTCTTAGAGTGTCAAAACCTAGTGGAAAAAAGGCGTAGTAAATTCAACAGCAATGATTTTTTTTGTAGAGTAGACTGCATAAGCATATCAGACAGCCTCATGATATGTTCCACACACAAGGCAAACATTTAGGTTTATTGCAGCATTGATCAAAGATGAGAGATTTAAAACACATGTTCCTTTTCTCAGCTGTTTGGAGATTTGGGGTGAGAGGTACTTCAGCTGAATTATAAGCCTACTTTTTTGTCATTAAATTTCTTAGGATTCATCTGCCACTTAAACAGCCAGCATTTTACAAGTCATTATAACAACAACAGCAACAAAACTTTGCTTGTCACCTGCTCTTTAAGGGAAAGTTTCACGCCTCCTTTCTCACAGATGTGGCTATTTCCCAAAACAAGGCCCTAGATCCCACTATTATGCTCTGCTTATCTGGATTCCCTGTCTTCCTTTGGACAGGTCTCTCTAAGTTTGTGCAGCCATCTCTCCATCCCATTTTCCTCCATCCCATTTTCCTTAAAATAAGGGTGAAATTATATGTCAAGCGTATGAGAAAATATATCTCAATTTAGATTTATTAATTATCAATTATTTCAGATGTATTACCATCAGGATTCCCTGATCCTGAGGTACACAACGCGGAGAGAAACTCACCATACTCCTGATGTTGGGATTTTCTTTGCAGTCCATATATAGAGAGCAGGCAGGATCCATTTAGATTGCCAGAAACTCTATGGATACTTCTTTTTCCCATGTAAATGTAACCAGACAGTCCATGACAAATTCAAGTTCACAGAAGAGAGGAGAGAGATAGGCTCATGCACATCCAGTCAGGCCAGGGTGAAAAGTGAGGTTCATATCTGCTCTCTCTGTTGAAGGCTTAAAACTGCTGTATCAGAGATCTAGTGGGTACCATAGAATGGATGAGATTAATGTTAAGTGGTTTAGAATTTGGGGCATACTGAAACCTTCCAAGAGAAGAACTGATAGATATATTATTTCTTGTGGAGTATGACATTTGATGCCAATAAATCTATGATACTAATTCCACCTTCTCCCATTAGGAGGAATAGAAAAAGGCTAGCAGTTAAAGAGAAATGGGTTCTAAATGTAGCCATACTGAAGCTCATTTTTGTGGCTTATGGAGAAAAAAATTAATACAAGGTGAAGCAATATTCTGTATTTGTGGGAAGCAAAAATCTGTGCCTGAATGCACTGTAGCTGAAATACACAGGATGTCTGATAATGATTTCAGCAGGAACATAGCAGCTCTTTCTCTGGAATTCTGCCAGGCCCTAGAAAATATTTGGCACCTTAAAAAAACCCAACAAGGTGAAGGGTGATGGTTTCAGGAGCATGGTTACAGAATCAGAAATAAGTGGGAACAGTCCCCTTCTATGTCAGTGAAAGGAATAATCACATTTCAACAGAAACTTCCTTGCTAGGAAGGCTTTGTTCAAAGAATAAAAGCTGTCAGCATTATGGCATACCAGTAACAAAAAGAAAAATCTGACAGGAAAATCACAAAGTTGACAGAAATGGTATGTCTATGGTTCCTGCTGACAGCATTTGCGTCTATTTTCAATGAGAAAATTGAAAAGTTTCCATTTCATTAAGGAAAAGGTCAGAATCATACAAAACAGATGATGAGAAAGTTCTAGTAATCAATGAAACAGGTCTTTCTCCCTAGCATAAGATTCAGTCTATCGACTCTTGAATGAGATTGTAATAGAAACCTACTGAATTGGGCTTTTATGTATCTTCCTGGGAATCCCTCCAAGACCCGGGCAGCCCTTGTGTAGGTGTCGGAATAATTAAACTCTCCTCATTTCTGCCCCCTTGAATGGCTGCAGTTTGCAGGGTCTCTGCAGCCCCAGCCCACAGGGGGAGTCTGCCCTTTTGGGTTAAAAATGTGTCCCCAGGTTGATCCTATCTGACTTACAGTCACAAGTCAGATACTGACTGGGGAGTCACAAGACCACGGAGAGCTGTGATAAAAAAGTATGAATGCATTTATGTATTGTCTTCTAATTTCAGTTTCTGCTTCCATCTTGCCCATCACTCACTTCTTAATATCTTAAAAGACCTCTCGACCCTTGCTGATTATTTTCTCTTCACTTTTTATAAATTGGAGTAGATAGAATAAGGCAGTTTATCTCCTTTCCTGTATCTGAAATACAGAAGCTCTGCTTGGCCTAAATCAAGGGCAAGGCCATGGCACATACATGGGTGATTTTGGATTGCCTGTGATTGGCATTGTGCAAATGTGCATCAAGGCAATACTAATTACTACTGAGACATAAAAATTCTATTGGTTTTCTTCATTCTAATCCCAAAGGCAAATGTTCATAAATAAAATTTGAGGTTAATAAAGCTATGTGAATCTCTATACAAATATTTAATCAACCACCAATTCAACTACCAGATAGTGCTGGTTTAACTGCTGCTACTTGGGCACTACCAGAGACTTTCCCTTGAAAGTCATATTTTCATTATACTTTAATACAGAGATATAATTAATGGATAGCTGTCACAGCTGCTCTATCTGGTGATTCACTAGAAGATGTCTGAAAAATAAAATGTGTTGCAAAAATGCCAGCTGCAAGTGGCAAACTGGAAAAATGACATGTTAAATTATTAAATGAAAAATGATTGATTATTCATTGTAATATGCATTCAGATGAACACTAAGTTACTGAATTAGAGTTCATTTTGATAAAGAACCTGGTACAAAAGGCCTGGTTTTCAAAAGTCTCTGTACTTCCCTGTCAGAAGTTTTAAGGACAGGTCTGTGCTGCAAGTCTAGGTGAGAACCGACAAAACATGTCCTGTCTGTGCACTTAATAAAGCTGTTTCCTTACGCCAGGATGCCTTTATCAATCATCTGATGAAGTCCTTTCTCTCAGGAAGGTGAAACTCTGCCCAACTGTATTTTTAGATACTCTGTAGAGAATAAAGGACTGGGCACTCCTGGAGGGCTGAGATGAAACTCAAGGTACAGTCAAATCTTTGCTTGTGCACCAGCTGCAGACATGATTCTGCCAGGTAACAGTTTCACTCATACAGGTGCAAAGTTTAACAAGTTAACTGTCACCATCTTTGTCGGGGAATAGGACTGACTGCACTTCTAGGTGACTAAAAGCTGATCATTTAACGAGTAGCCCAAGTTTAAGAGACAATTAAAAGGTTGAAATTACTGACCAGTGGTATTTGTAGTACCAGAAAGATTTTGGAGCAACTTTCTACTGCTAAGTCCCCTCAAAGTCTGACAATAGCCAAGAGATGCATTTTGGAATTGCACAGACAAAAGCAGGTGTGGGTTCAGACTGCTCCTTGGGCTGCAAGGAAGTTCATGTAAGAGATTTCAAACTGCTCATACACACGAGCTTAAGGTAGGACAAGATGGTTAGGACTAGCTAGAGTTTAGGACTAGACAGCAAAGTGATTCTTCCCAGTAAAAGATGATAGTACTTGCAGAATTGAATTTATGCAAAAAACAAATTTGAAAGCAGAAGAAGTATAATACAGGCATAACTTCCCACCACCTCAGATTACACAGCAAATGTACACAAATATTAGTGTATCGATTATCAGCATTATAACAGGAAAGGTTTAATTTAACAGCTCAATAACTTTGGACATGTCATTACATAACAGCAAGCAGGTGACTCTCTTCTGCCAGCTGACAAACACTAAATTTAAATTTACATGGTTATTTTGTATATTAATATGTTAAGTGCCTGAAAATTAGATTCTAAAAAGATGATGGATTTCTGAACTGATATTTCAAACTTCTAGGCTGATATGTGGCTTTTTCATAGGGATGATTTTCAACCGGCATTTTAAACAAATAACAGGAACTGGTAAGGATTATCTTCATGCCTTCATTCATTCATTTATCTCATGTTAGAACAAGACTATAGGTTTTTTCTTGGAAGGTGATAATCCTGAAACTAGAGCATGTAGCTTGACAAACAGTGGTAAAGTTTTTGTTAGCTTTACACACCCTAAATCCAAAACATTTCCTTAAATGATGGAATGGGAAACAAGCAGAGCTAAAATCGTCCTTTGAGTTTTAATTTAGTCCACTGAGTGGAAATCTGCTCTACATGCCCAACACTGTAAACATGCAGCCTCCTTCCCTACAGAAGGACTTTATGGCTGTCTGTCTAGTGAAGGTATCCTCTGTCTGAAAAACTTGATAAGGGAAAAAACCCAACCAAGATTTAGGGGAAAGATAATTACAGAGAGAAGAAAACAATTTACATACAGAAAAATAATTGCAGAATAATGACATCTGCAATTGCTTGTACCTCACTGGTCTGTGCCTGGGCAGAGACACCTGCCTGCAGAAATCCAAGGGCAGGCTACAGAATTAGGGGCTTAGAGTTTTCATAAACTCCAAGGAAAGAGGGACAATGGGAAAATGCCTAATTAAAAGACACAGGCAGAAAAGGGGAATTTAACAAATTAAAAAAAATCAAGGAAACACATAGGCAGAAGTTATTAAAAAGAAAAAAATTGGCCTCGTTTATGATACACAGCAAAAGGAAAATAGGTAAAGGTTAAGCTGTTATAAAAAGAGGAAATTAGGGGAGAATTTAAAAATTATTTTTAAAAAGCACTGTTCCTTTGTTTCTCATTCTGTCTAGTATTTTTCTAATTAGCTCAACATTTGTGGCTTTCAGTTTTGTACTTTTAGTGATTCATTTACGGTGGGTTTATCTGGGGCATTATGTGGTGCAAATACTAAATAACCATGAGTGTAATTGGTTAATAGCCCAAACACCATCAAACATGGAGCTTCTGACACAATGACACGATGCAGATTAGCATACACCTGCTTCAAACTAATTCATCATCAGTGGTCAATCTGCAAATATTTCAGCAGTCACCACTGAGGAAGATAAAGAACATGGTGTATAGATTTTCTTTCTCTAAATAGGGGCCCGGGTAAAGTCCATGACAGATAATCTGTGATGTAGGACTGACACTGCTTATTCCTGAATTAACAACATCTTTAAAGTCTGATAAAGAGTCTGTATCTGCAGAGCTATCAGCCTGACATCTTTAGCATCTGCTAAGATCACTTAAAGGGTGAGGAGGGGAAGAGAGATGGAAAAGGAAATAGGTTGAATAGAAATGAGGTAAAGGAAGGTTATGAGGAAGATAAACAGTTTAAGAGTTGAAGTAGCCCTCTAGTCTAAAGAAGAAAAGTTGGTCTTTTTATATACATTAAATTACCTCAAAAGAGACAGGTTTAAACCCTGTTTCTGAAGATATATCTAATAATACTCAAAGAGAAAAAATATCCTAATAAATCCATGACTAAGAGTATCTGTAGGCACATAAAACTGTTAAAGCTGCAAAATCCTCTTTAAAAAGCCCCAAACCAGATGTATTAATAGTGTGATGTAGTGTCCTTGTTGCTCCTGTAACCTTGTGATTGCAGTGACATTGCCAAAGCATAAGCAAAGGCAGCTCTAAACTTCTCCATGTTGAATAAATTTAACATTCTCTGTTGCCGTGGGGATTTCCCAGTCTGAAATCTGCAGGATACAGGTGACCCGGTTTTGAGCATAGAGTGGCTGAGCCTGCTGTGTTCTGTTGGTAGCACACAAACCTGGCTACTCAGAGCTGGGCACAGCAGCTCCCTTCTGCAGGGCAGGGAGTGCCCACAACAATAGATCACTCCGGGAAAACGCGGGTCCCCCTGAGCCAGGCAGCCCACATCTGTGATCCCAGAAGGAGCTCCTGTCCTCCGTGGCCTCAGTGCGGGAGTAGTGGAGGTTACTGAAACTGGAGTCTGGAGTACATTCTTGGGAAAATACTCACTGAAGGACAGCTGAGAGAAAGGACAGCTGAGAGAAAGGACAGCTGGGATTGATCAGGAGTTACTTCTTGAAAGACAGTCAGGATAGAATGGGAGCTGTTCCCCACACAGCATAAGTGGGAATGGGGACTTACAAGTAAAAAATCACTGAGATGTGTTCTTTAGACTTGGAGAGCACCAGCCAGTCTGAAACACAGGAAATCTATTGCTTTTTCCTATTTTAACTACACCTAGACTTGGAGAGCACCAGCCAGTCTGAAACACAGGAAATCTATTGCTTTTTCCTATTTTAACTACACCTCCTCTTCAGCAGTCAGTACTTCTACCTTGGAAGAGCACCAGGACCTATGCCAACTTTCAATGTGGTATATATTGAACCAGTGGAGATAGGCATCTCCAGGAAATTGATTTTATAATGAAATTAGTGCAGCGCTAACTGTAGTGGAACTCCAGAATGGCATTCAAATTGACAATAAATAACTCAATTTTCAACCCAGTGGTGATAGAGCGCTTAACACTAATAATTCCAGTAGCCAGCAGAATATGTTGTATCTTTGTTAAACCTTGCCTTGCCAGGAGAGGGAGTGGAAATCAGAGAATACTCAGAATTCAATTACTGGCAAAAGGGGTAGTACAGAACAGTACCAATGTGGGATAGAGGAGGAAAACAAAATAGGTAAAAGCTCCTCAAACAGCAACCACTACAGCAGTTCTCTGCAGAACAGACAGCGTGCTCTAACAGAGGTACTGCAGAAACACTTACCAACCTCACCTTCCACAAAAGGGAAGTTGGAAGAATACTTTGTGGTTCTTGGGACAGTGTGCTTAAAGCTCCTGTAAAAGTATTTTTTCAAAATGTGTTATTGAGCTTTGCCGATCTGTGCTAACTGGTAATTTGACAAATGAATTTTAAGATTCCAGTGAAGGTTTTGGTGCCACAACGTGCTTCTCATGGCTAGCTGATGTAAGCTCTCTTAAAAGGTTAATGGATGGGAAAACGAAGCTAAATGAAAGCTCTGTTTTCTCATCACAGATTTAGCTATTTAACTAGAATCATTAAAAACATGACATTCTAGAAATCACAATAGTGTGGACTTCACTGCAAGTATCTGTGTTCCTGTAATAGACCAAAACCTGTAGGTCAAATTAGATTTTGTAAAAGAGACTGGTTTCATCCTTTTCATTTTGACTTAGTTAATGACATGAAAAACAAAAAGACAGAAAACAGCAAAATGCTCCGCTCAGCCTGTAAATATTGTAAATTGCTTTTATGAATTGATTTTCTTTTAATTTTACCTTTCATCGTTAAATTGTAAACAAGTTGATGACTTGATGATGCACACTTCTGTACATATATGCGGAATGGACCACTTCACATTAAGGTCAAGGGATTTACTAATATTTATTCCTTTAGAAAGACACTAGCTAGCAAAATTAAATAAATTATAACAATATTCCAATACACATTTAATGTTTATATTATGTTTTTAGCAAACTGAATTTAAAGAGAATATCAGTAGGTCTTTTAATATCTAAAGATTCCACTTTGTCATTATTAATGTCTGTTCAAATGGTCCTATCATTTGAAAAGAATATTTTAATAAAACATCTTTCAATGAAAAGAAATAAAAGCATTGTCTCAATGTACTTTTTTTTTTTCTGGTTACTTTTTGCAATTTAAGAGTGTCATTGCTTTATGTTAGTATATATAAGAGAATTGTTATGCAGTCCTCCACGCTCAAATTCCCATGTAATAATGATGTAATATTCACATTTCATGTACTATAGTAGGATACTTTTCTTGCTTTCATATACTGCAGACACATACCTAAAAACATATAAAAAATATGCCTGTCACTGTGAACTGCTAGAGACTTTTTTTGGTTTTGGATCATATTTGAATTAGCATATTAAAAATCTTTTATTGAAAATGAAAGCCTGTTGGTTTATTTCCTCCAAACAAGACTTGATTTAAGGTCAGCATCACAGGATAATGCATCCTTTAGAGTTCCCCACTGCAATGCAGAGTTTTGCTAAGATCAGACAGGCTGTGCCCTTGGCCATTTGGGAATCCCCAACTGGTAATTTGGCTTACAAGACATTCTTTTCATGCCTCTAATCAATGGCCTCTTTTTTCCCAGGCTAATGACAACCTCATGTCTCTCAGAAAAAAACCAATTAGCCATAGCTACAAAAGCCATTGACACAAACAGATCCTCAAATTGGTTTTGTGATCTAAAACTGTGGATCCAAAAGGTCTCATAAGTGACTTTACTGTTAAACCACTCTGATGCTAGATTTACTAGGAGACCAGGAGGCAGGCAGGTAAAAGCAGTTATAATATTTAGAGCGGGGCTTGATCCTGAGAGATGCAGACCGGCTGCAGCATCCTTTGACTCTGCTGAAAATTCGGCAGGTCTGTCCTTCCCTCAGTTCTCCATGTCACGTCTCTGTATTCCTAAGCAGCATCAGGCAGAGTGGGAACAAATGGCACTTTCAGTAGACCTGCCTCATAAAAGCATCAATCTAATACTTAACAGAGCTGTGCATCTTTCCTTAGCAAATCTGTTTTGTCAGCCTCTCCTGGATCTTGTGTTTGAAGCATTTACTTTTAGTGAGACTGTATAAAGCCTTTTGGGAAACAACCCAAAAGTTTCTGTTGGGCACAAAATGAGTCCTTTTAAGATTTTGAGCCAATACTCTATTAGTGTTTCACAAAGCTGATACAGAAAAATAAGTACATCTAGTACTCACCTAATACTTTATATGTTTTTATGTCCATGTTGTATAAACAGATGTGTTTATGTAGACATGCATTTCTCTTATAATGCTACTAAACTTTGTAAATAATGAACTTTCACAGATTTCACACTGATCAAATTCCTTCTTGCTAATAGGTATTCATGGAGGCTGCTCCCCAGGTTTTCTAATTTTGCTCATTATGTCCTCTAATTTTTCCAGAGAGACAACACAAGCAGCTATTTGATATACAACGGCTGCACCCAGCTGGCTTTCACTTGAGCAGTTGCTTTGATACTGCATCACATGATGATACTCATTACTTCAGATAAATTATTCAGAAACTCCCAGATGCAGTGTCCTGCAGTTTACCAAGCTATAGGAGAGTTTCACTAAACCGTGATGTTGGTATATCACAAATGAATATAAATTTCTGAGTGTTATATATTCCTAATAAGCCAAAATAAACCAGGTACTGTTTAAAACCAAGTTGCAATGAAACATTAGAATTATTTCTCAAAAGGTTCCCTTAATGCAAAGTTCTCTTTTCTTTTTACTTTTCTTGGTGCTCTTTAAGGTTACCTAGGAGATATAACACAGTAGCAAAATCTTTTAAAGCTACAAGTTTTATTTCCTAAAATTCTTAAAATGATTAATCTTGAAGAACAGTTTAATGTTTTTAATGTTACTACAGTACTCATGCTTCACATTTCAAAATTTGGATGAAATCAGTTTAAATTTAGCCCCAGATTTTTATGCTTTAATTCAAGTTCTTCCATGTTCTTAGATGGATAGATAATACCTGGGAAAATGATTTTTAAAACTAAAAATTTGTATATATATATATATATATAGCAAAATTTCCCCTTTACCTGCAGTTTTTAATCACAGTCCTGACTCCAGGCTCCATCTGAGCGTAACTGTATTTCCTTTAAGAACAAAACACCTAGTAGATTCTAGAAAACATTCTCAAAGCAACGAAGTGAAGCCAGAAGCCTATTCCCTAGCAAATCTGGCTGTTGTCCACCTCTTACAGAGCTCTTCAGTAGCACAGTATCAACAGGAGCTGCACAGGAATAAAGGACAAGTGTAAAAGGGTCGATGTGTCCTTTGAAAGAAAAGGAAGGTAATGGCTGCTGTTGCTGCTTTGTCAGACCCGTTTTGCTGAAGATCCCGCACTAAATAAATGTCTCTGTCAGTCCCCCAACTTAGCTCCCTCACGACCTGTAAAGGGGAAGGCTTTGCCTGGAGCATGCCAAGACTGAAGTGAGAAGCATCTCATGTACTTCAAAGACCTCCATGTCACTCTCACCCAGGGCTGATCCCCACCGATTCCCTTCAGATCTGTGGGTAGACAGAGGTGTCAAAAGGGAAATCCATCTGATTTAGCATAAAAGTTAAGGGTAGGGTGAAACACTCTTTGGAGGTGTCTACAGATACAAAGAGTCCATGGTGTCCAGCTCCAGATTTCAATATCCCACTTTTCCATTGCTAAGTTGGGCCAGCTGCTTTCATTTCTGTGCAGTAATTAAATTGAGCTAAATAAAAAGAGCTGCCATTACCATTGTTATCACGCATTCCTAAGGCCTTCATTTCAGAAATAAGATGATTGTATTAACTCTTTTTCTGGCTCTTTTAGCACAGTTTTAGTCCATTTTACTGGTGGATAAAATTATGCAACTAATCATCTTAAGGGATCAAGAAAAAAGAAGGTAAATAAAAATTTTCACACATTCCTTCTCAAGATCTTTTGATTCTGAAGTCAATTTCCTGATTCTGAGATATTGATGAAAGACTCTGAAAGCTTATTCCAGATAATCAAATTAAAACTGCTTGTGAGAACCTGAAGAACCATCTCATAATACTGAGTGTTAAAATGGATGATTAATTTTAATCTCCATAAATGCAAAGAAATGCAGAAAGCGAAAAAATAATGCTAACTGTGCATACACACGTAAGTAATGTTGGGCTCTAAAGTAGGTATTACCACTCAGAGAAAAGATCTTCAAGACACCAGCTTAAGCCCATGGGTAGTCGAAAAGCAAACAGAATTTCAGCAATGTCAAGAAAGGAACTGAAGCTAAAACAGGAAACACCATTATGCCATCAACAGTGCAATTACACCGTAAGTACTGTGTGTAGTTCTGGTCATTCAACCAAAAAAGCAGGTAGCAGAACCTGCAGAGGGGCAGGGGGGGATGTTGTCAGAGATTTGGAAGACCTCATTTGCCAATGTGAGATTTTGTGGGCTAGGGCTCTCCTGCTGGAGAAATATCACATAAAGGGATATGATAATGGTATATGAAACCTTTCCCAGAGGGTGGAAAAGTTTAAATGGCTCCGAAAAGGAATTAGACACATTTATAAAGGACAGTTAGAGCACAGCGATCCTGAGACCACCACCCGTTCAGAGATTCTGTAACATACTGAGACATAAAAAGTAGGAAGGTGCAAGAAGGAGAAGATTATGCCTGCTTTGTTTCTTGTAGACTTTTCTAAGCCATTTGCTTCAAGCAGTACTTAGAGACAGGATACACGTTAGACAGAAAGCTATTCTGAGCCAGTAAAACAGATTTTGTGCTCTTGCTATGTTGTCCTCACTATGTGTAAGGTAGGAATATATCTTTATTCAGCATAAGATTCAACTTTCCTTCAGTTACAGAATCACAATAAAAGACTCCAGAATTCTGTTTCTAATTCTAATTCTAACATGCTAATATAAAAAAATAGCCATAATTCACCTAATAATGTATTATTTTTAAAAACAACTTAAAGAGTTGCTAAAATGGAAAGAAAACTATGTTTAATTTATCCAGGAATAAAAACTGCTCTCAAACAGTGGGTGTGTCTAGTTTTTCTGGTCAAATATCACACATATGTTTAGACCGAAAAGACTTCTACAGCTCGTAATCCAGATATTTAATGAAACTTTTTGTAGGACTATACTTTCCCAGTTCTGACTGCAATTCATGAAAAATACCAACACTGAATATGCTTGAAAGAATGACAGCATATAGAGTTGCTTTTAGACAACCCTAGTGCATTATTCTGCTGCTGAAGGTTTGAATGAGTTGACTCCCTATCTTCCAAGAAAAAAAAATATATTGAAACACTTTACAAAGAAAAAATACAACTTAAAACTATGTTAAAGCCCAATACACAAACAACATTCTGTAAAATTCAAGCGGAGGCAGCCATACATGATTTTAATTTTAACGATAGCAAGGTATTTCTCATCTCTCATCAGGGACTCTCATCACAGCATGACAAAAATCCCCATTGTATGAACTAAGCAGCCTAGGAACACCTGATCACAGTTATCCTTTTAGTTTAACTCCTTTGATGAGCAATTCCCAAAGGCAATGTTTAAAGTTAGTGGAGAAAATATATCTCTGGCATTAAACTCAAACACTTACAGCGTTGGAAATACATTACACAGGAGAAATTCCAAGCAGAAATCCAAAATTCTTTCAACCAGTTTAAAGCTTATCTTGCTTTGCTTGGTGTTGCAAAATCTGTGTGTATAAATATATGCAAAGCTGAACTAAAATTTGGCTACACATAATGTTTAAAAAATAAAAGCTGGGACTCAGTTCTCAGAAGGATCAAATCCATGGTGGCATTACTTCAACCTCAAATTGAAGCCTGTACGAAATCTCAGCGGATGGGCACTCAGTCATGTGAAAGGCAATGTACAGCAGCAAAAGCTGAAGAGCAATATTCCCAGTTCAAACATCTCCTCTCAGCTGCACATGATACTAATGAATATCAATATTTCCTTTATCTTATATAATTCCCTACAGCAACATCAGTGGGAGATCTGCATACATAAGGAGGGCTGGGTAGCAAAACATAGACCCTGCAGCTCAGAAGTTATGGTGATTAGAATGGTAGAAACAGCTAGATTAGGTCAATAGGACGAGATGAGCAGACCCTCACTATTGCCCAAAGTATGAGTATTAAATTAACCACACTAACAACACTGAATGCACTCTGAAGTCTGTGCAAATTTACTGTCTCTGTATAACACTGCACATGCAGCAGGAACAAAAAGCACAAATAAACTTCTTGGGAACACAGGTTTTGTTTTACAGAGAAGGACATTATATAACTATCAGCTCCACCTTTCCACTAGACAAACATTTAAAAGGTTTTCTTATTGATTTTTCAAAGCCTTCTGTATTTGTAACAGCAATGCCTAACTTAATTACTGTGGCAATAATGGGGCACATTTACTATCCCAGAAAAGGAATAAGAATCTGCCATTATGTCTCTTTCTTGGATTAAGAACAATGCCACAAAAAATACCCTGACACACTAAATATTCTAGCTGGGCTCTCTATCAATCTGGTCATTCCTAAAAATGAGTTAGGAGCTAAAATATATTACATTTTTTGAACCTCGGTAAAAAATTAAGGAAACATGAGCAGATCGGTAACTCAGAGATGATGGCTGGCAGAGAAATGTGTGGAGGGTGAGGGTGGCTTTAATTTTAGTTTTGTGAGTGTCCCAGTAATTATGGGAACAAAGCCAGCACTCATGCAATTTGCCCATCAGTCATTAATTGTCAGTGACCGCTGCCACAGTCATTCAAAAACAATTAGAAGTGAGAGAAGGAAAGTGTATTACAAAGGCATAAACAATCCAGAATAACCACTGCTGGCACACACATTTTAAATGGGGATTTCACTGCCACAAAAATGCACATTGTTCTCTCTGGAAAGAATATTCATGAGGACATAATTACAATATTTGGTGTTGCATAAACAAAATCTCAAAAAGCACACTCCTCTTCTGAATAGGGAACCCTTCAAGTCAATCTGTGGTGGAAGCTTACACAGAGAAAAAGGCAAATCCTCCTTATAGATGTATTATCTTTCCACCTAATCCAACGCTCTTCAGTGGATTTCAACAGAAGCCATTCAGTGGGTTTTGAAGAAGTCCCTTATCACCTTTCACTAACTGAGAGTTTGTTTGGGCTTCTTTAAACAAAAAATAAATCTGTAGGGCTCTTTCAAAATTAATCTAAAAAAATTAGCAAGAACAGGACTTTCTGCCTTCTTCTCTTGTAGTACTGTCACTTACAATTTTACTGATGCTTAAGTAAGAGATTAAAATTTTAATGTTCTTTATCCATAACAATTTACTCAAATTCTGCTTTTGCCTACCTACATAGAGCAGGTAGAAAAAATTCTTCAGTTCTTTACTAAGGCAAATGTTCCTTAACCTCAGAACTGTATTTCTTACGGGATTAATATCAGAGGGGAAAGATTATTTGCTTTTCCTTCTTACTAGACCAAATTCTACTTTTTAAACCATGTGTTAGATTCAGTTATTGAAACAATACAGAATTTAAGCTGGGCATAATGGAATTTTAATGGAGTACCATTTACTGAAATAGATCTAAGAGTATATTTTTCTATCCAGCATTATCTGTTCAGTTTATTTACAGAAATTTATATGTTAGTAAATATCTTCTAGCTACAGTCAGCAAACAAAAATTGTTGTGCAAATTCCAGCAATCAGTATAGCAAGCAGCAAGTAGTCAATACGGTTCTACTAGCCATGATCTTTTCACTGACCAACAGAAGTCCAAAACTACCATTTAACTTTTCAAAAATTAACACCCACTTTTAATGAATAATCTAAACTACTCAGGAGATACTAAGTATGACAATATGAGACCAGACACTGTAGGGAAGCATGAGAACAAAAGGATGGTGAGACAAAACTAAAGGTGATAAAATCCTTCAAGAATTTGAAAAAAAGAGACAGGAAGGGAACAAACCACAGAAAGTTCAAACCATTTGAAAGTCCCCTCTGTGGTGAACAGGTATTATACGTCATGTCTTTAACAGTTCAGAAGACAGACACTCTAAGGTCTTTCCATATAATTTTTCACTACTCATTAGAGCAACATTTTATGATCTTGTATATTAATGCAGAACTCACAAATACAGGCATATTCCTCAGTTATGAAGAGACAAAGTAAGTCAAATAGTGGTGGGGACAGAATGCCCAAGCAGAAGTATCATGGCACAGAAAGTGACCACAGAGAACTGAAGGGCAGAAAATATGAAAATATCTATACCTTTGAACAATGTGGACCACCATAAAAAATGGCAGGTTTAATAAATATTAATAGAGCTACATTTGGCAACAGCCTAATGGTCCCCACTAAACCCACTGAATAAACAGTGAGACTGAAAAGTCTACAAAAACACCTGCCCCCCAAACTACCAATGATAGCAGGCCTTTCTCACTTCCACAGCTGAAAGAAATTGAATGATTCCTCTAGTCCAGTGGAGAAAAGTAGAGGATCAATTCAAGACAGAAACCCTTAAAATATGAATATCTGAGTATACAAAATATATGTCTCAAAATATCTAAAGCTGACTTTTCCCACCCTTTGTCCAAGGGTGAAAATTTCTAAAAAAATTACCTAAGTTGAAGTTAAATTGATGGTCAAGCAAAATCCACAGTATGAAAAGCATGAGGTCCATCCTGTGAGAGCAGTGGCAGACATTTTCAGATTCAGTAGTTGCACATGACCACAATGAATGCTGTAGTATTTATTGTTTTATTATGAAAGTGATATACACTTATTGTAGATGCTATTTTGAATGGAAGGAACAGAAATTTCAGATGTGAATCAAATGTTTCTATTTCTGTCATTGGAAAACTGGAATGACTGAAATTTTGTTAAAGGAGTGAAAATTGTGAGAATTGTGTTCCTCTGTAAGGAAAAACCTTGCTCCCTCAAGTAAATATTCCATTATAGAGAAGGTAAACTATAACTTCAAATTCTCTACGCAAAGATTTTTCTTGTAAAAAGAAAACTCACAGACTACTTAAGAGAAAACAGATAAGAGAAATCCAGCTGGGATTGAAAGAGGAAAAAAGTGTTTTAAAAACATAAATCCAACTCTCCTTTAAACTTTGCTCTCTCCTTTCAAAACAACAAAACTTCTGGACAGAGCAACTCGTATCTTTTATGGTGGTGTCAGAGCTGCAAGATGAAATAAGAATTTCTATAATTAAAACATTTCTCAAATTTTTCAGTCTCTTTGAGCAAAAGTACACTGAAACAAAGTTCAATGTCCAGTACATTTAAGTGTGCAGACAAAAGAAGCTGTAGCTTCTCAGTTACCTCCAGAGTGAAGCAGAGCAATGTTATTACTGCAGTGTCAGTACAGGAGAGGTGGAGGTTATCAGTAGTGAGATATTATCTAGACTAGATAATTTGTCAGACAAAATCACTAGTTTGGGCTACTGTGAATAGTTTTGATAGTAAGATATGACTTTTTTTCCCTCATACGAGTCTGTTCCCCTCCTTCATGCACCAGAAGGAAGAGGATCCAACAGAAGAGCTGGGTTCTTCATCTCTGTACAGGGAAGATCCCTGTGCAGCCCAGTCTCAGGAGTTACCAGAATCTGGCCTGCATGGCTGCAGAAATATGCACATATTGATATGTAAGTAAGGCTCATTTGTGTTTATAGCAAGTGTCTACATTCATCTGGAATCATTCTGGATTTCCATAGCCTTTAATTTTTACAGTTGCATAGACAAAAGGATCCAATGCTTCACCAGAATGTGTAATCAGAAATTATTATTTTGATTAAACATTAGACTGTATTCTGTAGAATGTAATTACATATAAAGGTTTGATGTTTAACAGAAACAAATTCTAACATTTCTTGTCAGGATTCCAAAATCCTGCCTGTTTGCCTTATCAGTCCTTTCACCAGGTCTCAGGATTTCCTCATATCCAGAGATACTCTTCCCTCTTCATGTTTCTATGCTGAAGCAATTCTAATGTTTAAAGACATCACAAATCCAAATATCTTTTTATATAGACAGCAATACATTCTCCACATCTCTGTTTTTTATAATTTCCACCTTTTATAGCTACTTATTCTATTCCAAAGCCTTCTACTATGAATTCTGCAAATGTAGTTCCTCCCTTCCCAACAGTTCTGCAAAATCTACCATCCACACACTAAGTGCCTGTGCCTTCCTCCCACACAAGCAGATACTGAGTTCTCAAAAAGCTTGAAATGTTACCACTTTTTTTTTCTGTTCCACAAACAGTGATTATCTGCCACTGGGTCTTCGAGGGTATTAGTCATGAAAGACAGAGGCTTTTTAAAGTGCTGCGTTATCTGTCAAATCTTAAATACAGGGTATCTGTGCTCAGACAGGATTTCCCAGTTCTATTTAACAGGGACTCCAACACTCACTTTGAGGATTTTAGGCTGGAATCAAAGACCATGTGTCACAAAAGGAAAATAACTGAGACCTTTTTTAAAGCATATTGGAAAAATAAAAAGAAACGGAAATCAGAAATATAAGGAATTTGCTTAATATTAAGACAAACTGTATTTGTGAAGTTCAACTGCTAATGGAACACAAAGGTTTAGATATATCTTCTCTTTAACTGTAATGCAATGTAAGCAAAGAGCAATCAAGGAATGTTTGGAAAAAATGACAAATACTCTACCTTCAAAGCTATCTGAAAAATAACAAGTGTTACTAGAGATTTTAGCAAGTCATCGTAGTTCCTATTTGGCAGCAATGGACTTTGCAATGATTGCCATAAAAACAGCCAACTGCTCTTTGCAACAAGTCAAAATTTCCATCAAAGAACAGCAAATTGGTTTTGGCTTCTAAATTTGATGAAACTGCTGACCTCCTAGATGAAATTTAAAATGAGATTATTATGAAGAATAATTTTTAAAAAGGAGAAGATTGGCATTCCTTTTTCATTAAAGGTCTCTGTTAAAAACAAGAGCTTTCATAGCAAATCCGAGGGAGGAGAAATAATAAAAACAAAGGTAGCTGGACAAATTGTAATGAATATAATCCCGCAAACCCCTCATTGTTAAATCTATCACGCTTCATGGCCATTTAGAAGTCAGGGATTGAAGGATTAAAGCTATAAAGAGAATAGGATTAAAAATCATGTACGCTGATTTCTACCTATGATAAAACAATATTTCAGAAGGAATTTCAACCTTTTGTTCTTTACTGGCATCAAGGCCTTGATCTTTGAAAAATGTAGTGGTGTGAATGTTTTTCTGTGTGAAAAGAGAAGACCACTCTTTCCATCGTCCTTGTAGGAATATTTCAGGGCACCTCTCTTCTCATACCACACGTTGTTTGCATTATAGTAGCAAAAACCAACCTTGTGCTGTCAATGAGAATTTTGCTACTTGCTTCAGTGGTGAGTGGAATCCAATTTATAGCTCATTAAAGATGTGAATTGTTAAAACTCTGGCCCTGTTTCTCCTGATGAGTTTACAAAATCTCTCTCCCTCCCTTTCTAAATTTCATTACACATTCCAGCTGAAAACTACTTAAGCTTAACCATTTACCTTGGCAGCAAAATGAAAAAGAGATGCTCTCAGAAACTGGATGTGAGTAGCTTCAGCAGCTCCAGCAGGAACTCATGCTACCATGGCCATTCTGTAGTGGTCATGTAGCCTTGGACCGTCTTTCAGTTGCAGTGTAGTTTAAACTGTGCTATCGATTTAGCTCCAGTTTGCTGGCTCTGTTTTGGGGTATGTCACTGGTGAATGTGTTTATTTTATTCTGAAATTAAATTATAATTTGAAAACTCTTACAAAATAACAGTAAACCTTTATTGCTGTTAGAAAATGCATTATTCACTGTATCTTACAGCACGATGAACATGCTGTGTTCCTTACAGGGGGCATTTGTTATACATGTTACGATACTTTACGCATTAAGGGCCATTAGCAAAAATAATATTTCATATCTCTATGAACTTTTTATGCTGCGGATCTCCATGCACTTTACAAGCAAATAAGCTTCACAGCTGCATGAAAGGTGTGTTTACATGACTCTCTTTCATAAAACTCAGAAATTTGAAGTGATATGTTTCATATCCTCATGAAGCAATTAGAATGAAAGTCTGTGGTTTTCCTCATGAAGGACCACGGGACAAGTTAGTGGCTTCCTAAACCTGCATTTAGCAACCTTTAAAATCCTCAGGTTGCTGGAAGAGTTACTGTGGGTTGCCAGTACCTCAAAAGACAGGGATCCTTGTAGGCTGTGTGCTGTGACAGCAGGCAGATGCGAGATGCCTCTGGGTCCCCGGCATCTCCCCATTTAAATGCACAATCTGGTGAGCAGTGGGAGCAGTGAGGGCAAGAGAGCCAAGTGCTCACTGAATAATCAACGAAAATAGAAGTTTTTTTCTCTACTTTTACTCCTTCTTGTCCTTGCAATTACCAACTCTATTTAAGATTAGTGTAAGTACTCTACAGGGATTTGTATGGCTGAGACTGTGAGAAACGGTAATGGATCTGAAGCCAGAGTAATACTTAGCAGTCCATTACAGCTCAAAGGACTTATCTCTTACACTGATAAGTGTACTCCAAGGAAGCCTCACCGTATGCAAGAGCTCCCCCAGGGAGATACCAGAATGCTGCCCAGGGCACAGACAGCCAAGGTATGTATATGTGGACAGCTATTTTGTCTTAAAACTTAACCAAGGATGAAGAATTACTCTTATAAGCTGTGTCACTGAATCAGGTTGTCCAGAGAAGTGTCTTCTGAACTCCCACAAAGAAACTCTAATGAGGTGACCCCTTTCTTATTTTTATTATTATTATTGTGAGTTTGGCATGGAAGGATGTTTTGGTCAATGAATACCCAGATGGTATTGCCAGCAGGAAATGCCCTTCCAAAGGTCATAACAGTTCAAGATATTTTGTTATGGTTTAATTAACCCAAAATTGAAAATACAAGCTGCGAAAACCATGTTCAAGATGTCATAAAATGACGGAAAAAAATTCATTGTGATCAATATTATTATTACAAGTAATGCCAGCTCCATTACAAAACTGATTAAATAATACTTAAAATGGGGTTAATAGTCTGCAAAAGGGATTTCTAAGTAAAACCCCTGTGATTTAGAAATGCAGTATTCTTATCATGTGGAAACACCTGGATTTAAGTCAAAACTGGAAATGAACATGGTAGTCTGTCAATCTGTTTCCTAATTCCCAGTCATTTGTTCCTATCACAAAGCCACCAGGCAGGAGTGCGTGATGGGCAGTCCCTGCTCAGAAGTGACTCAGGCCTGGAACAGGAAAGGATTTGATGTCTGAATTGAAAAGCGCTTGCAGAGCAGTATCAAAAGTTTGCAGCAAAATTACTCATCTGTGCCTGGCACTCTCAGCTGAACTCTGTAAGCATTGCTTTCTTGCCCTTGGGAAGAAAACAAAACAACAGTTCTTGGCACAGGAACTCAAACCATCCCAGAGGAGATGGTTTAAAATGTCGAGGGACAGTGTCATACTCCATGCTCCTCTCTGGAGCTGCTCTCTATTATATATCTGGATTGTTTGATCTGACATTATATTGTGCATTCCACCTGGCAGAGGTTCTTACTCAACATGTTTTTCTTACTTACAGGATAGTGTTTGTTCCAGCCTGCAATGCACAAACTTCTGCTTTGAAATAAAACAAAGAGACCCTCCCACATTTTTTTGAGAAACATTTATAATGAGGACTAGTCCTCAAGAGAGGATGCAGAGGAGGCCAGATTCGAGCTCTTAGATGGATTTGATACTCGAGATTTGCTAAGCTCTGGAACAGATCAAAGTTTGGGATGCAAGCTTGTGACTAACCTTTCCTCTTTTCTGTCTTCAGCATGTCCCTCTTGACTGTGCAGTCTTTTTGGCTTGTCATTTTGTACTCAATTTCCTACCCACAAATAAACTCCCAGCACAGGGATCTGGATTTCTTTTCAGGCACTGGGTGTCCAAATACCAGATGCTGCAGCAAGTATCTGGTTGGGTGCCCACATCAGTTATGATGGGGAATTCTTTCTTGCCCTTCCACAGAGGGAGCGCTCCCTTGGCCACCTCCTGTCCATTGTGGTTGTGCACAATGCTTCCCCTCCCACCTGAATCATTTAATATGTCTGTATTGAAGTATAAAAATTCTGTATTTTTCATGGAAAATATTTAACTAAGGTTTAGACTCTAGCCTCCAAAGGGCTTTAATTTTTAAACCCACTGGAAGTATTTTTGAAATTTCACGTGACATGCACAGGTGGATAGACAGCAAGGTTTTTTTCAGTGTGGTTGGAAGCTGTTTTTTATTAACTGATGCCAATAGGAATAATGAAAGATAACACAGACCAAGTAAATTTTTATGAATTGCATGGCTTCCATGGGCTTAAAACTGTATTAGAGACAGACACTTATATGGTCCTTATTTATTTCTGGCTTAGTCATGTTTTAAATTAACACTAAGTTGAAATTCTCCAAGACAGATTTATTGAAAAAATGCACATGTGAACTGATAACAAAATAAGCAAAGGCCTCTTGGTATATAGTCATGTCTCACTCTATTTAAAAACATAACTTCATATGGTGACCTATTTAATAACCAACAACATTCCAGCATTTGAAGAAAAGAATTAAGCTGTGCGGGTACAAAGTCTAAAAAAGAGACTCTCCTCAACATATTTCCAACAGCAAATATAATTCCCTGGATACAAGGTTTAAAATAGTAATTCTGGTAAACCCTTGACTGTAGTAGAACAAATGGTGCTGTTTAACACACAATGTAACTAGCACATAGCATTAGATATCAATCATGACTTGGATGATTTTTATTCTTGTTTTCATCAGGAATAAAAAACTACTTTTCTGAAGATAATATCACTTTCTATTTTGGTTTCATGGGGAAATGAACTTTATAGGTTCATACCATTTCCCCTGTAAAAGTCTGAGTCTATTGTTAGTTTTCATCTACATTTAGCTGAGACTCAGGTATCTCAAAAACAAACATACTGCCCCTCCAAGAGATACTCTATGCTCAGCAGATACTTTCTAGTCTGCAGTCCAATCTGGTTTGCAGAGACAGAAAAGAAGAAAAGATTTTTACAAGCCACGGAGAGAAAAAGAAAATGTTGGAAGCAATGAGCAGAATACCATGTTGAGAAACACAGTGCTCAGGGTCGCACAGCACTATCCAAAACCCAAAAGCTAGCTTTCTCTCCCAGTTCATATTGGGATCATTCCTTCAACAGAGACAGGGGATTGGTCTGGAGTTGTAAGATATCTTGCTGGCACTTTTTTCAGTCAAGAGTGTAGAGCACTTCCTCCTCATTCCACCTCCTCCTCTTCCTACAGCAGTGGTCTGCCCAAGTTTCACATGAAATTCTCTGACATGGATACATCCCAATCTGTCAAAAAGTCCCAAAACCCCTTGTATCCTAGACTGCTGTAAGATTGGTTTTCACACCCAAAGCTACTACAATCAAATTAAACAACTATTTGTAGGAAAGTATTTATGCTCTACAAGTTGCCATTAGTGGGCATGGCAAAACACAAACGGTATCCATTTTAAGACAAAAGTTTGCCACATGGCTTCCAGTGAAAAATATGTGTAAGGGAATCAAGAACCATAAACCCATAAAACCATCATGCCTATGCCCAAGTGCATCTATAAAACAAAATTATGAAAGGTTGGTACATCATACTGCAGCATAGTAAGGAATCAGGTAAGCAAAGACAAATTCTGACGAAGAGCTGTGTGGGACACTGAGAACACCAAAGGTACCGCCTGTGACTACAGGCGTGGGGAATACACAGCCCAGCAAAGCGGGATAGGAGGGTGGGCTTCAGATCAACATGAAGATACCGAAACGCAGCACTCTGTCTGCATAGAGGTGTTTACACAGGTGCATCAGGTGTCTATGCCCTCTAAGTGCCAAAGCAGAACTGACATTCGCAGTCAAAGAAGTATAAAGGCAACTCAGCTCACCCTACATAAACATCTATATTTTGAAGTCAAGTTGGTGGGTGTAGAGGAGATGGGAAGACAGATGACGGATGCATGCTAGGTGAAATCGAAGTTTTATTTATAGTTGTAGGCCTACTTGTATTTGAGAACTAGGAGATAGGAGAAAGGAGGTTGACATAAAAAGAAAGAGAAGGTTAAGAGTGATAGAGACTACTGCTGGGGATGGATTAGTAAGGAAATTAGTGAAATTTGTAAAAGAAGTAAGTGAAACTTGACATAACTGATCCCAGGAAATTTCAACAGCTGTTTAATCCCCAAATCAGATATAGAAGAAATTGTTGATTTTTCTCCAGAATAAAAGTTCCTTAAAATGAGTTAAAGAATTTGAAAAAATTAATTGCTACACTTCTTAATGAAAAATGAACTTCCTAAAACCTGTGATATTTCATGTCATTACAGCTGAACTGCCTTTCAGTATTAAACTACATTTCTTACTGTCTTATGGGACTTGTCATTCTTTTCGATATTCTCTCCTGAAGAACAGACTCAGTCAGAAGACCACTCACATAAGATACCTGTAATCATGCAAAGCCTGTGAATCTGCTATGTTATATGACTTTACAGGAAATTTAGCAACCAGGGAATCTAGCTCACAGATGCAAAGGGGGCAGAACTATAACTTCTCTAGTACTCTACACATAAAAATCGTTTAACCAATTTCTAGGTGAAAAAAAAAGAGAATAATTTAAAAGTAGTATTTAAATTCAGAAAATCAAAATATTTAATTCATATTTCCATCAGAGAAAACATAATTATTTCTATTAAGGTAAATATTTTCTGGAGGAAATCAGAAATGTGTAAAAATTGCAGCTGTTATTGTAGAACTGCCAGCTATTTCTACTTATTTCTATTATGAAACTCAGATTGGCACCATAAAAATAGAGTAAGAGGCAGTTCTTGCTTCAAAGACCTGCCATCTAAGTAGGTCTGACTGAGCAAAAGTCAAAGTAATTTGCTGAAACTTATGCAGAAGTTCCATGAGAGAGACAGAAGTAAAGATCAGCACTTAAAACCTCCTGACCTACAAAGGGTTTTAGAGCAGTAGTGTCATTAAAGAAAAACAGAGAGTCCACAGCATGCAGATAAAGAAAGCTTGACTTGGTAGAGCTTGTCAATCTCTTGGCAAAAGCATATGAAAATTTTTCAAGAGGAGGGATGTGCTGGAAGGTTGATTCAGATTTTGTGAAAGGAAATGAGCAAGCAGTGGGATTTGCAGATAAAGAAGCCAGAGATAATGAAGAAATCGTATTTGGCAAAGGAGTACTGAAGAGCAGAAAGTGGATGAGAGGAAATGCCTGGAGCAGAGGGGGCCCTCAATATCACCGGCCCAGAACATCAGGACTCTGATATTGTACTCTGCTTGGACATTGTCTGGTGTGGAAACTGCGTGCTGGTGGCAGAATGAAGAGAGGATTTGGCAGGATTTACGCTGAAAGGAGAACATGATAGTTGGGTTATTCACAATGAAAACCTGACAGGAAAATCTGGTAGATGATAAAGACGTCATAATGTATCTCAGAGAATCAATACAAGTTTCGGATGTGACAAAACGAATGTCAGTGAAAAGCACAAGTTATGCAGGTAGCGATAAAGCATCAAGGTAAGTATCATTTCCTATCTAAACACTGATGTCTTTCTAAAATTTTGTATCTCTGAGTAAAATATGCCAGAATAAATCATAAAGTGCAACAGAAAAGACGTTTGGCATAAAAAAAAAATCTACCAAGCCATAGCTGAAATTAATTCTTGAAGTTAGATTAAATTTCAACAAAAATTCCAGATCCCTGTGTGCTATAGCAAAGTCCCTTGTGTTGGACCTCCTTGGCAAGGTACAGTCATTTTAAGCCATATAAGTGATTTTGATGAACTTTTTCCTCTGCAGGTTTTGGATTAAAAAAAAAAAATACAAATGACACTTTTGAAAAACAGAAGCTTAGAAAAGAGAGAATGTTGCAGGAACAATCACTGTAAGAATAGAAAATCTCTCCCTAAAGTCTTTTATGCATCACTCCAAGTACTTTGCATTAATGAGCTGAGCAACCTTAAAAGAACAACATGACCCAGCATACTACAGTGACTCAGTAGTCCAGTAGTCAAATAACTACAAAATAATGCTTTTTCTTTAATGCACCAATCTTCATTTTAAATTGTTTCAGATAGTTTGGTATTTTTTAAATATTTCAGTGCTGTTTTGATCTCAGTGTACAATAGCTAACAGAAAAAGGAAAAAAAAAAAGCAACACGTATTTACTCAAGTAACTCTGCAGTGTTACTCCACAGATATTGGTGGATTTTTTTTCCTGCTTTTTCCATTAGTATTTTCTTAGGAGCAGGCTAAGATATACCTTCATATAAGTAATGTGAGAGATTTAGAAAGCAAAGCTCCTGTGCCCTTGTTTTGTTTCAGTATCAGACCTCTACTGTAATCACTGTAGAATTTAGTCTGGGATCTCATGCTGTCTGTGCTAGAATAAGCATCACAAAATCATTCAGACATGTAATTTCTGATGTCAGAAGAGAACGTCAGAATTGCTGCTGAAATAAGGAAGCGATTTTTGGAATATAGCAATCTTTCAAAAGAAAGGCATTTACAAAAAAAAAACCCAACCCAGAAACATTTTTTACCAAACCACTGACCCTGCAATTCATACAGCCAGCGACTCCTCAGTGACCTCTTAATCAGCTCTGAGCTTCCTTTCTGTTAATAGTATTTACATTAACCAAATGAATATATTTTGGAAAACTTAAAATAAATCAGATGCAGAACATAAAAACTTATTAATACATTTAAAATATTGAAAAATGCTTTGAATTAAAGCACATAGCATGCATGCATTTAATGCTCTGTATCTCAAAACAGTAAAATAAGTAGCAGCCTTTAGAAATCATAACAACTGACTAATCGAACTGACATGGAAGTATAGAACAATGAAAAAACACCCTTATCAGAAACAGATTGATTACAACACATTATTTCCTTGACTTTATTCAATGATTTTGATTACTGATAAACTTTACCAGAGAAAAATTAGAAATTATACTCAATGCAAAGATAGTCTGACATGATTTGTATTATTTCAAATCTCTGAATCTGTCAGTATAATAATCTCTCCTGCACAACAGTTACAGCTCCTTTAACCATCCTCAGCAGTATATACGCTTTTAAATTTTAAAGCATTAGCAAGTAGTAACCCCCAAATCCAGCCTTGAACTCTGACAGACACTGATCTCTTTTCTCCCTCCCACACCCTGTTTTATCAGACACTATTTTGTTTAAATTGGCTACTAAATAGCATAGCACTGTACCTTTAAATACAAATCAAACAATATTCATATTCCCACGGTGCTGCTAGTTTCCCTTATGCATTGAATCGCCTGTAGATTAAAAGCTCAGAATCTGAAAAGGGATTCTGTTCTGCAGACCAAAGTTCTCTGTAGGAGATGAGGGAGAGGGTCAGTCCCGGAGTCACACACACAACAGGCAGAAAACACACTTGTGATCCTCAGCTTTGGATAGCATCAGAAAGGGGAATAAAAAGCAGAAACACATGGCACACTGAGAACTGGTATCACTTATGGCTTCTAACCAAAGCAGCAATTAAACACCTTTCATCATTCCCCCAAATGCCTGATTTTTGTAAGAACTGAAAGAGAGACACACACACAAAGGAAAATCCCCTCTGAGCAGCAAGGAAAACTTAATCACCTACCATTTTCTTTGCACTCTTCTGGAGGTTTAGCCTTTTTCGCAAGTCGTGGATCCAGCCATGATGTTGTCTTTGTGTTATGGCTGAAAAGAAAAGAGATCACTCTGAGCAGACACATACTGAAAGGAATCAAGTTTATTCCTTAAGAAAAAAGGGTTAGTCCAACAAAATTGCAATCGATACACTTAATTTGCTTACTGGTTCTAAGTAGCCCTGAAGGAGGTGTAAGAGTAATTGTGCAAGGCAGCTGTAAATTTGGCAACCTCAGCTCCCTGTCCTCAAAGCAGCTATTTTTATTAAAATCAACTAGAATGTTGCCAAGTTAACCTCATTGAAAATGCAGAACTCATCCAGAGCAAAAGGAATTTATTACAAATACAGTGTTCTCCCGTTGAACGAGTGCAGGCAACAGGATTCTGTACCATTCTCACAGTTTTCGGATAGAATTATTTTCGTCTTAAACCTGTCCTTTTCATAAATACAGGTTTGTTATTTCTCACCAGCAGCACTGACAAGGCATAGCAAAAGCGATGCAAATTACAGCATGCTCCTACAAAGTCTACATTTCCGGACAGGGTGATTAATGATACTTTGTTTAACAAACCTTTATGTCTCCACATATAATCCTTCTATAGAGATAAAATAGATATGCACAAGCTGAATGAATCATGTGGCTCCTTTCTATACTCAGAATATATCTTTGAGAAATCAGCCATCAAATAGCGTTGAACTGGCACAAATTGTTTTCTGGGAGATTATTTTGCCAAATGAATTGACACTTAGCACAGCTAATGAGACTTAAAGCCAGATCCTTTCAATGTATACCTTACCCATAAGCAATTAAATTTGGAGCCAAATATTGTAAATATATTAAGGAAGCCCATAAAGCAGAAAATGATGTGATAATTACTCCTTGATTTTTTTGAGATGCCTTTCCTACAATACCATCATTCAGAGACACTTCTAACCCATGTTTTATTTATCCGATACATCCTAGGAGGAAGCTCATTCCATACAGTACTGAATTATTTAGTTTATTATTAATTTGCTGTGTCATTTTAAAGTGTGCTTATGACTTCTCTTATAAACATTGGTATAAGGTGTACAAAAACAGGGAACCTGGCAAAAAAACGGATTAGGATGCCATTGTTAGTGAATTTGTGAGTTACTGATACAGTCTATGTGATCCCAACACCACTGGTTCCCCTAGGGAAAAATAAATAAATAGAACTAATTCCTTCTCCCACCTTGTCTTCCATAGCAGATAAATTTGCCTCTGCCTCGATTTCTCTCTCTCTCTCCAAACAGTGACAGTGCCTACTTCTCAGCCTAACTGTCACCATGTTAAAGCTTCCTCCACGTTTTGGATGGGAACGAAGGTAGATGAGAGTTATGTATGGATAAAATAGCAAGTAAATGAAAACTGAGGCATTCAAATTCTTGTTTCTTTAATGCATTATCTAGTCTAGAACACCATTCATGACAGGTGAAGAGGATAAACAAACCCTTCCCTTTGAGAGCTGAGCTATATTTGCAGAGTATGAAGAATGATGAGCCAAAGGTAAGGTGAATGTGAAATGATGCCAGCAGCCTGTGCTTGATTGCAAGTGTAACTAAGACACTTTCTCAGAAGCTCTGGCTGTCTGTGGTCTCCTGTAGGGTGCATTTTTATACTGCAGTCACAGCCCAACCACAGCTTGTGCAGACATACTTGAGCTAGCTTTAAATTAACTGAGGGAGATGCTCCAACAGAGTCAGTGCAGCAGGGTGGAGCTCAGCGTCGGCTCGTCGCCCCAGCATCCATCCACTGAGCTACTTGGGTGCATCCAGCAGCACATGCTGAGCTCCACACCACCAAGGGTACCCCATCAGCAGTGCCAGGGCTCAGAGCGAGCTTGGACATACCTGTGGAAGCTGCAGTTGCATCTCTGGAGTGTGGGCATGTCTGGACAACAGCCACTCACTCCCAGCTCTTAATTCTGAATTATTTTAGGGACCCCCACTGACTGCAGGGACTAAATCAGAAACACAGATAGTTTCCTATGGCTTTAAAAGAGCAATATATATGACTGTACTAGCAACGTTTGCTGTGGTATAGAGCAAATCTTACATTTGACAAAGGAAATAAAAATAACCACCCCTGTTTTAAAGGTGATAAAATGGAGTCACAGAGTCATGGAATTACTGTCCACATCTACCAAACAAGCCAGGGACAGCAGCAGTACTAAAAGACAACTCTGTTGCAAGTCAACTGGCCAGTGTCCACCCATCACACCAGGCCAATTCACCAGCCCTGAAAACACTCCTATAATATTTTTAGAAAGAGTTTTCCAGTATCTGTGAAGACAGGTGCCAAGCTGAAAACAAGCCCAATTCAGTATCAATATTTAAAAATGGGAATTAGTTGAATTACAACCTTCAAGGCTTTTGTTGAAACAGAGAACAGCAAGCAGTTATGCTTTCCTTTAGCATAAATGTGTCTTCTGCAAGCCCAGCAGGACTGAAGTCCCAGTTTTGTGCAAGATGGCCATATTAAACAACACCATAAACAAACTAAAAAATGAACAGATCTTCCAAAAGAAGAGTGATCCTTCAGTCTGCAGTGAAATTTCACAGAACGGAGATGGTATTTCATTTAGATCAGCTCTTACAGCACTCAATCTCCTCTTCTAGGTGTTACCTGTCAAACCTCTTCAGCTACTTAATAAAGGCAAAACTCATCCACAAGAACTTTTATCTGTAACAAATAACTGCAGGAGAAAAGTGCCTTTTGAATTTCATCCCTCTTTTCCTTACTTGTATCCATGCCTTTTCTTTTTCCCTGCCTCTCCACTTTATGATCTATACTAAACATACAATGCAGTGGGACTAAACAAGTCTTGCAATAGGACTTTAAATGCTTCTAGACAAGTGCTCCAGTGGGTAAGAAATCCTTTCCTGCTCTGAAGACAGGACTTGAAAGAAGGCAGAATCAAACCCACCTGTCTTCTAACACCTCTACAGTACCATCAATGTCCTCTTATGCTCTCCATAGTGCTGTTTGCTTGGATCATCTTAGAAACTGGGTACACACAAGCATTCCTTCAAGGAGGATAGACATGACTACTGTCACATTGCTCTCAGTAAAAGAGGGAAATGAGTAGCCCTGGAGAACGGCATAGTGTTTTTTAAGCATGTCTACTTCTGTCCTGCACAGGAGGATTTTTGGCAGGGTATTCCAGTCTCCCTTGTGTCAGCCATTCCCTCTTCAGCTCTGCTAAGGACTAGAATCTGTAAAAGCTAAAGTAAGACAATATTTATCTCCTAAACTTTTTAAAATATAATCTAAAGGAAGCTTTGATAGGAAAGCTTTAATTTGGGAGAGGAGACAAAAGGAAGAGTAAATTGCTCAAATTAACACCAATAGCAAAAGTAACATTAACACATATCTGCTGCACAGGCTGTGCACACTGAATGCCAGTAAGCACTAAAAACCTTGTAGAGGGCATAACCTGCACACCTTACTACTGGTCTAATCATGTGTGTCCATTTGGGAAGTCTTATAGACAGACCAGAAGGAAAAGAGGCTGGGGATTTACAGATGAGTTATGAATGAGTTGCAGATGAATAGCAGCAGCAGTTGTGGAATAAATGCTCAAACAGGAATTTGGAGCTGTTGTCAGTGACAGAATGAGAGTGAAGTGATGCAACAAAAGCATCCTGTGAAAAACACCACCGTGGCTCCACCAGCATTTTCCACTGACCAATGCTTTATTACTCAGCAATAACTGTACCTTATTATTAAAAAATGTCTAGAAAGCTCATCTTTACATAATTTCAGTGATTTTGATTACTAGTTAGGACTCCTGAGGTAAGTGCTGGCAAACCAACAATGCATGTCTTGAATCTCTCTTAAAATCAACAGTAAATTCCTAATTTTTGAAACTTTGAAAGCAGTTAATAAAGGATGCCTTTGGTCTTGCTTCAAGGATATGGAACATGGGAAGAGCATAACTTTTTAAAATTCATCCTAATTTGTTACCTGCCATGCACAAAATAGAAACTGCATGTAGGCCTGAAGTGTATTGAAGCTGCTTTTTTTTTAAAAGGTCATTCAGTAAAGCAGTGGAGCTTAATATTTTAGCCAAAAGTCAATAAAATAATTATTGCTGAGCTAAGTTAAATCCTCTCTCTTTGCCAAGTATTCGCGCCTAGCAGAGACAGTTTATTATAATCAGAGTCCTCTGGTATTAGTTGCACACAGTTTTGAATATATGTGGAAAAAATGTTCTTCAACTGGTTTAAACAGAGCGAAAGAAAGCACAGAATACTTCCCAGAAATCTTGACTCAACCTCCTGTTTTTCTCCAGATTTTCTTTGTAGCTCTGCTTTTAAGACTTCACAGAGACTGTTTATTTGCCTCTGTTCACTGTTAATTGCACTGGAGCTGGTACCAGGAGCAGAGGCTCTCTGGGAATCTCACTGGATACCACTCAGTATTTTTAGGAAGTAAAAAAACACTAGGAGTGTGGCTTTTCTTATCTAAAAAAGTGTTATCTTTTTATTCTATTTATTTGTTAGACAGTATATTATTTTACTTAAGATTTGAATATAATGGATTTGTGTTAGCAATCTGTCAGTTTAAAGCACTTTGACAGATAAAGTTTCTTGTACTAACAAAGCCTTCAGGCAATCTCTTGAAACCTTTTAGAAGGAAATATAGAAAGTACTTACTGACAGGAATAGCCTTAATGTCTTTTAAAAGCACTGCAAGCCTATTCTAAATAGTGAGTCTTGCAAGGTATGTAACCTGCATGTTATTGTGAAAAGCACTGCAAAATGGGCATTTACCAGGGTGCTACTTCAGTGTGTTTGGAGGCAGCAGATATGGGTTTGTTCGGTTTTTATTGTGAACAAATTACATTTAAGCTGGTCCTCAATCTAACAACTTGAGCAAAGGGGAACATAGGAGAAGAAAACCACAATGTTCTGTAGGCCCCCGGACTTCAAAAATGCTAACTCCTCCCTCCTTTTTTTTATGCTGAAGCATTGTGTATCTGCAGAGATTTTCAAGTAGCACAGTCATGATCTTCAGGTAATTTGTGCGTGGAGGCACATGGATAGGAAAACAGAGCAGTAAACCAGCAATTTTGCAATCCATTCATTGTGGGATGCTACCAAAACTTGCACACGTGTAAGAACAGATACAAAAGGAAGTTGTCCTCTGGCAGTGGTTTGCGTGGCAGCAGCTGTGCTGCCAGTTTGTCTTGCATTTCATGGTGTGCTCAGAGTTCACGGTCCTTAAGAGACCCGGGTTTGGGAGTTCCTATCCTGTGAATCTTAGATGGCCTTGGGCAGTAGATAAGCATTTATGTAAGCCCAGAGACGGTGGCGCTGCCTCCAGGCATTTGCAGCAGCAGAAGAGGCTTATGCAAGATTTTTAGGGGAATATATAAATGCTTAAAGTCTCCTGTGGTAATTTCTGCTGTTGAAGTAATTCTCTTTGACTCAGGCAGTTTAATTTCTAACAAAGAATGGGCTTCATCTCATGTGACTACAAAAATTACATAGCTAATTGTGTAGGATTCGACTCTCTTCAAGGGAGAGACACCTATACAGAATAACTTATCTTACCTCTCTTCCAGCAGAACCACCTAACCATATGCTCTTAAGTGACATAATGCTGGTATGTCACCTCCCAAATGGCCCCTGGCTGTCACTCCAGAAGGTCCCAGTTTTGACAAGTTCTGTGTCATATCTGTCACGATCATGGAGATGTCTTGGGCTGTTACTGTGCCTCTACAGCGGTGCTTTGGCTTAGATCAGGAGGTCACTTTTCAAGTGAATTTCTCTCTCAGTTATCTTCTTTTTCACACTAAGCGTTCTCCAAGCTTGTAAGCCTTTCACTTGAATTTAAACCAAAAGATGCACAGCAGGAGCTCACTGCACTACATTCACAGGCATGCAGCCCATGGCACCTGAAGAGACCTAGAAGCTGTGGCTGCTGGGTCATCAGCACCAAGACATTCACTCTGCAGTCTGCTGATATTTCTAATTTAGATATGAAAATGGTTTAGATCAGAAGGAACACAGACTGGTTTTAACTCAAATCTGGTCTCATGGACTGAGTTCAGGGTCCAGAGGTTGTAGAAAACTAAGTGCACTCCCAGCAATCAACTTTCTTTTCAGTTTCATCTGAAAGGAATCCAGTGCAGGTACAATGAAATGTTAGCCAAATCACAGTCTGTGAAGACAACCAGAAGATTTCCTTCAAAAGTGTACTCCTGACACAAATTACATACTACAGCAGACAGAGTTTTGGATACCTGGAGACATCTTTACTGGTAGAAGCAGCTGTATTTTGGCAAATTAATTCTGCCCTTGTATATGGACAGGATGAATCAGCCTCTGGAGGTAATTCTCTCTCTCCATTGACCACAGAAGGAGTCTTGGCAACTGGTTTATATTAGGTATTTAATGCTATATGGCAAGAGAGGTGAGCTGATTCTTCTAGTTCAATAAATACAAAGGAGAAAAGTTATAAAAACACTAGAAATATCAGAGGAAATGTGCTGGAAGATGACTTCTGCAGAGCAGAGCAGCAGAGACCTTTGGGGGAAAGACTAGAAGTAAGAAAGTGAGGAAAAACAAAAGGAGTTAAGGTGGCAGTTTGACCTGCATGTCAGCACAGATAAAAACAGCAAGTGAGAGCAAGGGACAGCACACCACTAGTACAGACTGATAATGTCTTTATAACATTGGTAGACAAGAGAAAAGCAAAGGAATTCAGCATTCCACAAATTCTTTTCAGTTCTACCACCTACATGTTCCTAATTAATTTGTCATTAGGCAAGGAAATGGTCTCAGGAGAAAAGATCCCTCTCAGTTTCTTTCAGCTGCCTGTCCCTCTGTATGTCATGTTGAAGTCCAAAGTGCATTAGAAATCTGATTTGTTATGCTGACCAAAACTGACAGATCCAATCCAACATATAAACAAAGAAAATGAATTACAGAAATTTATAGTGATAGTCACAAGACCCCTGATGAATCAGAATTGTCTACACAGTGAAGTCAGACTGATACAAGATGGCTTGTTTCCCACAGAAAAATCCCACCAGAAGAGAGTATTATAACAGCATGTGAAAAAAAAATCCTCCATCCTATTTGGTACTTAATTCAAGTAACAGAAATATCCAGACAACCAAAATACTTCACTATTATGGACTGATACTCTGATGATGTAACATACTCACAAAAGTTCCAAACTAACTCATGAAAGTGCAGGTAGAAGGGCATATCTTCTAGTACAAAAAGATAGTAATGGTGTATCCAGGCTTAACTAAAGTATCCTGCTTTCTGATGGTGAACTGATGGAGCAATCAGGAACCACTAAATATATCATGGTTCTTCAGGTAAACAGGATGTTGGGATAAACGTTATTCCTGCAGTCAAAAAACTGTACTGCCTTAAAAACTACTGCAAAGAAAAACTGATCCCACTAAAGTCAATAGCAATATTCTTGAAGCTGTACTCTTTAGACATCACCTGAAATTGCACCAGCTGTATTAAAAAACTTAATGGCTGTTTTTTACAGTGAAAAGGAGAGTCCTTGGCAAAGGACTATTTTATAGCTGTTTCTTAGTCTTTTTTGGTGCTTTCATAAAAGAAAAGAAAATCTTTAACAACTAGAAAAGATATGGCAACAGGTCCAAAAAGCAATTCTGACTATGCTGTTTGGCAAAGTAGGTGTTGAAATAGTAAGAGACTGAATGTCTGCGAGATACACTGGAAAGTGGTTTGCTAAACCTCATGTGGCCACATCCTCCTAAAAATCATCAGCACAAGTCAAAAAAGATGATCCTTTAAAGATGTTCTACAGAAGTTTGCATTTATTCTAGACTTTTATCCCCTAAGAGAACAACTAATATAGTATAAGCAAAGGAAGTATATGCTTTTGAACAGTATGGAGTCAAATAGCTTTAGGTTTCATGTCCTACTGTCCCTGCACCCCTTACAAAGTTCTGCTGCCTATACGTGGAGAGAAGGCTGGACAGAAAGAGAAATCTAATTCTGCCTTTTATAAAAAAAGTGTTAAAATGTGTAGCCAACTGTACAGGACAGTATATAATGCACTAATATATGGGATAGAGCTGGATAGTTGAGTGAGGGCTGCATTTCAGCCTGAGTGCACATGATGGCACATGCACTGAGAAGCTTGGTCCTTTTTTATTCCCTTCAGCATTGCACTGGACCAACACAGCAAACACTGATTGCTTGGGATTCAACATAACCAGTATCTGCTGACTTTGTGAGCACAACACAAGCTTTGGTCTCTAGTATGTGGTTTGAGAGTTGTTGACAAGGCGAGATCTGAAGGCTATGGAGAATCATAGCCTTTCCTTAGTCTTTAAGGAAAGGGAAAAGCTAAAAAATCAGTGATGACTATTTATTTAAGCATGCCAAAATACGCCACACTTATCAGTCATATTTAAAGCAGGAAAGAAGGAGCGAAACTGAAGGGTTTTTTGATGGCATTCCAATTTATATACAGTCTGTTAATTATTGCATGTTCTCATTAGCATATGTTCTCAGTGAAACCAAATGTAAGAGATGGAGTCCTATTTGTGTAGTGTGTGCCTGTATTTGAAAATTCAGATTCATATGTAAGGGAGGCTGGAAACAGCCCAAGAAATGTACTTAAGTAGATCTTCCTGAAAAACAGTGGTAAGTATTATGTTGCAAGGAGAGATGCTCTTGTTCGGTCTATGAATGCTAAAATAGGTAAACATAAGGTCATGCACCCATGTCAAAAAGGGAAAGAAAGTAAGGAACAGATCAAGGCATGCTCTAAAATACAACCATCTTTTGAATCATTCAGTGAATCTGGTAAATGATATTTTTTTTCGTCTTTGTAATCCTTGAGGCAGAGGAAATTCCTTCTACTGTGCTTTACAAAATGCTAACTGAACCATTAATGATTAACAAATAAATAATCCTGTCTATAGACAATTATCTCTCCCCTTATGAAGTCACTTCCTCTCTCACTGTAAATCTGCCACATTATTCTGATGGCAGTTTTGATAAGTGAGATCACATACGAATTGTAGAGGTTAGTTTGAGGTGAATGAATAAAAATGCTGTCATGAAATCTAAGACCTTTGGGTATACCTGTGACAACCTGGAACTTGAGACCATGTGCTGCTAGAAGGCTTTACTGTTTAAAGACACAATTCACATGATCCTCAAATAAAGCAATAAAACTTGCTGCCAAGTGCGTCTTTTTTTTCCCACTCATTGTGATGTACACTTTAAAAATGTTTGTTTTTCATCTATTATTTAATAATCTAGTACAATCTTTACTACTGTTCAGGGAGATGTTGTTAGACAAATAGGTTTTTGTTGTCTTTTTATCTTTCCGTTTTTTTGTGAAAGCAAATGGAGTCTCTTCATGCCATTAACCAAAGTGACTTGTAAACAAAGAGGCAATTTAACAGCATCCCCCCAGCATTACATTCCTACTTAACCCTGCAAAGACTGTGCAATGCGAAAACTCAAATGATCAGGGAGTTGCTCCTTTGCTAGGATTCTATTAAATAATCTAGTTTTTTTATAGACGTGTAATTACACTTTTTTTTGCGAATACATTGTTCAAGAATGTAATCACAAAAGCAAGAAGCCCTTACAACAGCCCTTCTATCCCTTCTGCACCTCTGATTGATTTCTTTGCTTTACATAACATTCATTTAGTAGAAGTGAATGATGAGCATTGTCAGAACTGCAGTGTAAACCAGAGCATTTCCAGGAAAGGAAGTAAGCTGTAACATCAAAGGAATTTGAGGAGTGCAACGGCTGCTCTGTAGAGCATCAGAGCTATTTGCATTCACTGTATTTGTTACAAAATATATATTTATTTTCTATTAAATTACCTCCTGCAGTATTTACTACTCTCACAGTTTGGTGTGTTAGTGATCTACCCATTATCCCTTCCATCAACCCCCAAATGTATCAGACTTTCTTTTACAAGTAAAATAAAAGTGCCATATAATTCAGTCTGCTTTCTTTCAGAGCATTCAATATGTGCAGAAAAATTAAATTTGGGAGTAAGGTAAGAAGGAAACAAGGGTTTCAACTAGCTCTGAGGTCACCCTAGTTCTTTGCTTGCTTGGGCAAAGTTATTATAATTACTCTTTTTCTAGAATAAGCATATTTTTGCCCTTTTCAGCAAAGACACTTATGTTTTAATAGTTACTGCTATTTTCAGCCTTGTATATGCCAGAAGCTATAGTTGGTCTTGCCAGTGTTCATTAAAAAGTCACATGCACAAACTTTATCCTTAACATTTGTTTACACTTCATGTGATAGTCACAACATTTTACATTAAATACAGGACTTGAAGCAGAATTGACACCACCAAATGTTATTTTTACCTACTAATAATCAGAATAACAAATAATGCTCCAAATTGAGGCAATTCCATAAAGCAAACATAAATGCTACTTCTACCTCTGTAGTAGAGCTATACTGATGAAAATGTTGGTTTTTCCATTTTCTTATTTTAATGTTATACCAGCTCAGACATTTGCTGTGTTTTTACTCTGGCAACATATAATAATCATAGAATCATAGAATGTGCTGAGTTGGAAGGGATCCATCAAGATCATCAAGTCCAACTCCTGCCCCTGTGCAGGACACTCCAATCACACCATGTGCCCGAGAGCACTGTCCAAACCCTCAGCTCTGTCAGGCCTGGTGCTGTGACCACTTTCCTGAGGAGCCTGTTTCAGTGCCCAGCCACACTCCGGGTGAAAAACTTTTTCCTGATATCCAATCTAAACGTTCCCTTGACTCAGCTTCAGGCCACTTCCTTGAGTCCTGTCCCTGGTCACAAGAGTGAAGAAATCCGTGTCTACCACTCCTCTTCCCCTTATGAGGAAGCTGCAGACTGTACTGAGCTCTCCCTCCAGCCTCCTCTTCCCCAGGCTGAACAAACCAAGTGATCTCAGCTCCACCTCATAAGGCTTCCCCTCCAGACCCTTCATCATCCTCGTAGCCCTTCTTTGGATGCTCTCTAATAGCTTAATGAGTACATAGAGCATAAAGAATTTCCATATCCATTACTTCAATGAGTTTACTAATCAGTAACAGGTACGTATAGTCTACCAACAGGGAAAAGTTTCTACACATAACTAATTCTCCCTATAGTCCACTCATTTATTTTACTGTTTCTATGTATAGCATTGTCTCCCTCTACTGTTCACTAGCTAGTTTTTAGTCCACTCATTTTTCTTTCCTTCGACTGGCAAAAAGCTTCATGCTCTCCACCTCTGTTCACATAAGGAAGGACAAAGCCAGAAGTTGTGTTACTTTCCCAGCAGAAAGCACCAGAAGAGCAGAAAGGCCTTGCTTTCAACAGAAGAAACAGAAGCTTTAATTCCTGCCATCAAAGTAAGCAGACCAGTTACTTATCTTAAAACCTAGCAGGCTTCCTTCTAAATCACTAATGCAGGACTTGCCACCAGCCCTCAGGAGCCCTGACAGCCAGAACATTCCTGCTGTTTTAATGAGGAGGAGTGCAATGCTGCATTTCACCATACAAACCATTTTCCCGCCCAGTTAAATACAATACAGCTATTAAAAATAGAAGAAACAAGACTTACTCAATAAAGTAGACTTCCCCCTTTTCTGTATAAGCCATTTCCCAGTTATCAGGCAGTGGGCCCAAGTCATCACTCTCTTCAGGTTTAGTCTGTTTTGTTACATCCATATCCTCCTTTGCTTCTTCAGGCTGACCATATCCTGGTGCAGGACAAGGCTGGGTGGCAGATACTTCACCCGAGACAGCTGTACTCTTCTCTTCATGTTCACTCGATTCTACAAGAGAAGGAAAATTACAGGTTTTGGATATCCAAGTAATGGTGAAGAATTTACTGGGTGCAAGACTCTGTGAAAGGTAAGTCTTGAAATAAAGAGAAAAATTCTGTTTGGCTTACACAAGGGTCCCTCTGATGATGCATTTTATTTGGAACACAATAAAAGAAAATAAAGCAATAAAACCAAACTGAAACAAGAAACTAATAAAGAGCTCTGGCTCATTCTGTCTCAGGAGTCCTTCCAGCAAAAGGCAGCTTCATATCCAGCAGCTCTACAGTCTCATGTCTTAACTTTTCAAACTATACACACATAAAACAACTACCCTGCTGTTTTACTACAGACTACAGATCCTTTTCAAGATTAAAATGTACATGCACCAATTGCTTTATCTGTATCCGTATATCAAAGAAATCAATGACATCCATGAACTCATAGCAATATATTAACCATATAGAAAGTGGTTGTGGTTTCATTGCTGATACAACCTGTGGGAGGCTTAAGTTTCCCACAGCCAGTGCCAAATGCTTCAACGTGTCAACAATACAGTCTACAGTGAAGTTCAAGAAGATGACAATTTATGCACCCAGAGCATGGAACTATGCAGATACCTGTGTGAAACGCGTAGGAAGGTGGAAGACAACTTGGGTGAAACATTCTAATTAGTGATGATTACAACAGCAAGGAAGAAAGGCAACAAAAAATTAACAAAAACTGTTTATAAAGGTACAGATTTTAATAAACCTACAGAATCAATAAATTTGATATTATGGCAAGCAATGGTAAGAAAGAAAATGTTTAGGAGAACAAGTAAAGATTGAATAAACAATACTAAGAATGCAAGTACAAATTGTTCTAATTAAAAAGAAAAATAGTAAGTATAATCAAAGATACTTTTAATTAAGTCATGACTGCAATGATCTGCTACTTGAGACAGAATTGTACAAAAGGTGAAAACTATATAAATAAAGTACATATACTATATACTTTATATATATAAAGTATAATCATTACGGATTAAATCATTAACGATGAACACAGAAAATCGCCATGGCCATCTAACACCATAACAGAACAGTCAGTCTAGAAAGCGGGAAACAGTCAGGACATTAGGGGTAAAAAGAAAACCTTCAGTAAGTGCAATAATAATAATAATACCAAAAGCAGACTCATTCTACTATTTAGGAAGGAAGGAAGGAAAGCTAATAGTTTATGATGCATAAGAACCCCAAGGCAATTGGTGCTCATTTTGCCTCAGCCACTACTAGAAAAAAAATCATCTGTGATTAAATGACTAACATAATTAACATCAGCAATTGGGCTAAAGAAGGTGGAGTGGGCAGAGAAAAGGTCAGGTGAAACTTAGATGAACCAGCTGTTCTCAACTGGCAGAGCTGGATGAAATGGAACCTAGGGTACAGAGAGCACCATGTAAGCAGACACGGCTAGTAAAGGCTAAACTGTCTAGACTTCTTGGGGAAAAAACTTGGAAAGGACAAACACAATCCCGGTTTCAGCAAAGTATCTATGATGTAGGTTTTTAGATAGCTTTATATTCTTAATTTCTGAGTACCTAAGTTCCCTTTGAAATAATTTGCTCAATTAGGCCATTTTGTCCTTTTTGTAAAAAAAAAGGAGGAGGAAGACCCATGAAACTGTAACTGCACCATCTTTCTCTTTCTAATTCCTAGAAGGATTGGAAGTAGCAATCAAGCCACATATATGTGAACTCTTTAGAGGTCATAAATATTTGTCAAGACTTTTCAGGAAGAAATTGTGTCAAACTAATCTTTTTTTCTTTACATGACATAGTAAAAGGTGCTGCTTCTTGGGGATAAATGGTAGATATAGCTTTCATGATCTTAAAAGATACTTTTGACACTGACACATAAAACCCTTCAGAATAGCACGAAAAAAATCTCAGATTCAACCTTGAACACAGTAATGATCTACAGCTCTACATCCACATGCAGCTCATGATGCTAAATCTTATGCTTGAACTCTGCGGAATCACAATCATTTAATGCTGTTTGGAAACATGAATCTATCTGTTTGTAGCATTTTCAAATATGTAAAATCTTCCTTCAAAACAGAGAAGATATATGGTCCCCACCTCCCCTGAGAATAGGACAATGTAATAATTGGAGATAAATTTTTGGGGTGTTTTGTTCTTATCTCTGCAAAGCAAAAGTCCTCATGTGCTTCAAGCATTACTAACAGATCTGTGAGTTGTATTCCTGGGGCTGCCTGCAGCCTTGACCACATCTCTGCTACAGGAGGGAAGACATACAGATTAAACTGAATATAAGGCATAAGGTCACATGGCAGATTCATTTGGGGCACAGGTGCAGCACACACAATGACTATTGATCAGCCAATTGGTCTGACAGAGCACAGATGTGGTGACACTACTGTGTCCTGGGATTTTACCAGGGTATCTCTAATGTGTATTCTTCCTCAAGACCTTATATTCAACAGGTCTGAAGAGGTCAGATTTGTGATTTTCAATAACTATATTACCAAATACCAGCCATCATGATGACAGAAGTAAAAAAAAGTGAAAATTAAGCCCAGAGGATTAGAAGAAATATTCTGAGTTTTTCTAAGACAGAGATTGCTATCAAAGTACAGCAGGGGAAAAAAAAAGAACCTGATGCTTATATTAAATAACTTAAAATACAATTATTTTAAAGCCAATCTCATGAATAATTAATTATTGGAACATTATCTTTTAATAGCTTACTTTGATAATGGAGAAGACATAATGATGACTAAAACCCAAGCAATTAAGATGGAATTGCCTAATGCAATTTAATAACTGTAAGCTTTAAACAGTGGACATCATAGTCACACTTATCTGAAAACTCTATGGTGTCCACTCACCTTCTGTTATACGCAGCTATCATTCTATACTCCATGTAAAGTACATATACACCTTACTGGTTTTCTCTGTGCTAATAGATATCCATATATAATTTTTTATTTCATAAAAAAACCTCCAAACAACAAAAAATTGACTTCTGGTTAAAAACTAGCAGCATCTTTAATGTACAAACAGAGTTCGAAATACGACATTAATGCATGGTGGGCACAAATATTTTCCTTTGGACAATTTGTGATGTAAAAAAGATCCCAAAATTGTATCACAACATGAGTCCAGAAGCATTTTTGTCACTAAAATAACCCAATTAATTGAAACTGAAGTAGCCTACTGGAGCCTCTGTCTTACTACAAAACAGATTACATGGTTCAGTCTTCAAAATCAGATTAGCACAGTTTCTCAAGAGTGTCCTGAGAAGTGACAGACCAGTAAAGCACCAGCAAGCTATTGCATGTGTGGAATACAAAGCAGTTTGAGAACAAGATAATTTGTATATTAAAAACAACTATTTATCTTTAAATAACCAAATTCTGTAGTACCCAGCTTCAAATACCAGTAGTTAAAATATTACTGATATATGTTGAAATGACGTATTTTATATAATTTTGTAGTCAATATGGACCATTAAAAAAACCCTAACAAACTAGTAGTTATGCTGTCATAGTCTCAGCATTTTTCATTAATGCTGTTGCTTGCACTTTAAATTTTTTCTATTATTTACAATCTAATTCTTGAAATTGGCCATCTAAACATGTAAGAGGACCTTGTCACTTTATTCCTTTATTTCAATGCTGTTGATTACTTATGCAGAGAAGTTCGAAAACTTATTCTCTTCATTCAAAAGTACCAACTCATATAACCTAAGGAATACCAGCAGAGAAAAAAAAATAGTAATTTACAGTGTGGTTTTAACAGTTCTGAATAAAAATATTTCACATCTTTATACCCTTTTTATACCCTTATTGTATCAAAGGGCTAATTTCTTAAATTCTGTACAGGAAAGAGTCCATCCTTTTTAAATAACTGTTGGATACAAAAGTAGTTTAACTCATGTTTGCCAGCATATGTGTATGTATTTTCTTGTGAAGATATCACTTTGCAGCCTTGGAGCTGTTCCCTTTCCCACAGAGCTGGAGCCATATTCAGGGCTTGGTGCTTTTGTACGGAGGCACTGCTCCCTCAGACTCCCAACACAGTGAGAACCAGGAACTGACCTGGGCAAGGAAAGCAGGAGCCATGGAGACTGGGTGAGCACAGGGTATTCTGTGGGTCACAAGATGTGACCCAGCTGTGATAAACTGAGTTTAAAAAACATACCAAGAAAAATCAGTGGATACTAACTTCTGTATGTTTTAAAATCTCACGGCTCTCGGAAGCTGTGTTTGTTGTTTTCATGCCTCTGGCTGTCTTTGCTGCGCAATAATAAAACAATAAACTCAACCTGTTGCCTGGGACTAGTGCACCTTGCAAGGTGATTGATGGCATTGGGGCTCTGGTCTTTTGTTCATTCTTAAGGTCTGGAATGATGATTTTGAAACTTTATGTCATATCTTACCTCTCAGTTAATTTGAGCTTGACAGAACTTTATTCTCTGGGTGCAACTTACCATTGCTCAAGTACTGTCAGAATAATGCACATACATGAGCATGCCTTCAGTGTTAAACTGATTCTTCTGTTTGGATGACAAACACTTCAGCAGTGGGAAGCAAATATGACAAGACCAACACAGTGTCAAATACTGATGCTGGTTGTGAAGGAGACCAACTCAATTCTTTGCAGACATAAACAGCGACAGCAGTAAAAACTGAATGTCTGACAAGTTGGGTTACAATTTGATCGAGACTCTTTTTACCTGTTTAGTCAATGCATCAGTTTTTCAGAAATCATTAATTTCAACAGTGTCCATCAGGAAAGTCTTCTCATGTGCAACATGTCTTGCCCAGTAATGTGGACAATTACACTAAGTGTAAGAGACCCAATACTAAGTCTAAACTTAGCCATCTTAACAGTTAATCTATAGATTATGTCTCTCATATGTTTCTCGGCAAATAGTAAGATTCTTCATTTAAATTTAGCCATTTAAGCTCTTCTGTATCTGTAGGCTGAATTAATCATTCTAAATTGAAGGAGGTGATCCCCTAAAATGTGTATCTAAAACAGCTATGCTCTCTTACTCTTTGGAATTTCTTCATCTTCTTTTATATCAATAGAGCAGAGACAAATAGCACAACCAAAAAAGTAAGGCATTTAGGCATGTAATTTACTAAAACTGATGAGATAAATCCCATCTCCCAAATCATACTATTTTGTCCTGAGAGAACTTGATCCAGGATGAAGAACTGAGAATGCCCTAAAATGGCCAAAAGCCCCATCCCAAAGCACTGAGAAGGATTCCTGGTGGCTTCTGGGCTGAGGACAGGTGACAAAAATCAGAAAGAATAAACACATTGGGCAGACAATCATGGTCACTTTGTCCATACACAACTGTCTCAGAGAAATCTGATGGACACGAAGCAAGGCATATGGAAGGTATTAATGAAAAATTGCTAAAGCTCAACACTTGCACAGATTATGCCAACAGACACTGAAAAGTTTCCTGAAAGTTCAGACCAAAAGCATAAAGATCTCTGTAACCACAGATATCACTTAATTGGTCTGATAAGGATGGGTTTCTTTTCTTCAGAATCATCTTTGATCTGTTGCTATTTCAAACTAGTAGTCCTATGTGTTAGAGCGGTCCTTTGAGTTGACAGGCTCGGATATGCAGTTAATAAGCCATTAAATTGCTGAGCATCTATAAAAAATGAATCAATGTTTCAGATGTCCCAGGAGTCTTATAATTAATAAAAGCCTCCTCCTGGAAGTGAAGTATTTAAAATAGAGCACACTTTCTAAAAGAATTGGCAGTAACAAATGTCCTACCTTTGCTGATTCTTTATAAAAAAATGCTCTCTCCAGCAAGAGTTTAAAAATAAATAAATAAATTAATTAATTAATTAATATATTCTGGTTTTCCTGATTGTTTAAAGACACAAACTACAAATACACCGACATTTTAGAGGTGACTAAGCTTCTGTCAGCTCACAGAGAAAATGACTTCAGTAACAGGGTCTCTGGGAGCCACACTGCCCAACAAAGGCAACACAGCATGTATGTACAGAGCTGCTTTGCTACAATCCCCAAAGTCCTCAATCAGTGTAACTGAACAACAAAACCCTGCTTATGAAACCATGAGAGCCAACACAGGCACTGCTTGTTCTGCTGGCCACACTGACAGGAATTACTTTGGGGGGAAGAGGAGGGGGAAGATGGGGGGGCTGTCTGAAACCCATGCTCATGTATTTCATTTTGTCACACAGCACATGCCAGTGCCTGCTTCTTGGGTGCTGCCTAGTCATTGTTCACATAGAATTTTCTTGGGAGAAGCAAATTATAGGTGTAGAATTCAAGGAAAAAGGCAGGTAAATATTGCCTCTTGATCCACTTGGAGCTGAAATACATTGTCCTGGAAATTGCTCCTCAGCAATGGTCTATAATGTGGCACATTTCGAATAACTACAAAGAATGATCTTTCTAATGATTTCAACAATACACATCAGAGACCAAATCCTGCCTTTGCCTCTTTCACTGTGCAAGTATCCTGGCAACAGCGGCAGGGCTGATGTTTTATGTAAGGATTTCTGGGCTTCATCCTTTCCTGCTTAGCTGAGTAGGAAAGGCACTAAGTGCCAGAGCAATGCCAACAGATGCAATGTGTGTGGAAGGGATGAGCAAGGCTCGTGCAGCATGTGATGGCAGTGGCCAGGGAGCAATACTGCAGCCCTCTGGAGAGCCAAGGGGAAGAACCACACCCACTCTCACCCCACTGCTCCTGCACAATCCCCTGGTAGATGGGGATGGATTCTGCACAGGAATTTTCCCTTATATGTAATGTTAGGCAACAACTAAAGAAAAGCATGAGCAAAATCATCCTGGATGGGAAGATATCAAATTCAAAATACTGTGTAAAGAAACAGGAATTAAAAAGGTATATATAGACTCTGCAGTATAAAAATCCTTCTACAGAGCACAGATGATTAGGTAACACATTTTTTTTTTCAGAGTAATGTATACATTTAGAGAAATTGCAATATTTCATTTTATCTTCTCATCCATGATTGTCACTATAGACCTCTACTTCAGTGATCTGTTTCTGAATTTCTAAGTTTACCAAAAAGGATTCACAGCATTATTTCTCAGAGAGATATAAAAAATCTGAATTCTTTAATTTGCTACATGAACAACAACAAAATAATTTCTTAAATTCTATTTCAGGATAAGAATTACTAAGTTCTGTAAAATATTGTCTTGCTGAAAGGCTGAGGGGGATGTTGATTATCTGCTTCAGAAAAGGCTGGAGTGCTCTCACTTGAAATACCAGTCTACCTGGACTCCCTTTTTTTCTCATGCACTGTGATCCAAGGAGTAAACCAAAAATTGTCTTTTGGGACTTGACGTCTGAAACCCTTACCAGCTTTATGCAGGCTCTGAAACATTCTTGGAAAGGGTCCTCCAGGTAGTACTGCCAGCTAAGTTTCAGTGGCACTGCCACAACTTTGTTTAATGTGGCGACTTTAGTCTTCCACAATATTGCTAAGTCTTCATAACAATTTACAAAAGTTCATTTCATGAAGCGCTGAACAATCTATTGTCACCATTTGAGAACAAGAAGACATGAAACACAGAAACTATTCATCTGACCAAACTGCAGTTCTCCAGACTCCCTCTATAGTCAATGGAGAGGAACAGGCACTTGTGATTGATTTCCTAATCTAGAAATCTAAACCACGTCACAATCCATGCTCAAAAAGAAGGTATTTTTCTCTTTGGTCTCTAAAGACACTTCAAAGGGACTAGTTCAGAGACAGAAATCTTTACAGTAGCTGAGGTGAGATGACTCCCCAAAATAGAGGTTAAGTAGCTTTTTTAGACTTCAGAGATAATATTCAGGATTCCTGCCTTTTGCTCTTGCAAGAACATCCTTTCCTGAACATGCATATTCTCACTGCACAAGGAGGTAACTGAGGACCCTGAATAACAGAAACGCACTGCAAAGTAAGAAGGAAGAACAGACCTGGTGTTACTGTCACATCATTTCCATTGACCACAGGTCTTTCTTCCTCTTCTTCCTCAGGTGGTTCAATGCCTGTCTTCTCCATATTGCTCACAGACTTATTCCTTTTACGTTTGCCTTCAGCCCCGGGAGTGGCACCTGGGAGGATCTGGTCTGTCACATTTAACAGCAACGGAGCCGGTTCTGCTGGAGGCTTTGGAGTGCCGTAATAGTTGTCTGGAAAGAAGACAGAAGGAATAACACACAAGATTGCAGAAATACACAGGCTGCTGCTGCTTCTTTTGTCTTAGATTAATGGATGTGTGAGGTAGGATCTGGCTCATCAGCTAATATAAAGAATAGTTCAAAATATTTTCTGCGAAACTGAATATTTACCTTCCATGAAATGGTAATTAATTTTCTTTGTGGTAGCACAAGTGATCCAATCATGCTCACAAACATGTATCTTATTAAAAATTTCTGAAACTGTAACAGGTTAAGTTTACATTCCTCTCATCCAAATACCTCTCAAATAGGCAGCGTACCAGAGCTATTCTCTTATTTCAAACCATTAGTTAGGACAAACTAGTTTTGCAACATTTATGCCACAAAACAAGAGTTTCCTAAGGATCAAAATGATGATAAGAATATTGATTATTTATTATGTTATGTAATTTTCACTCCCTCAAATTATCTCACTTGCTTAGAAAGAAAATAATCATCCAATGATTTAGAGATTTGCAGTTTTCAGTAACACTACCTTGTTTTTCATATTTGTCAAATTATTGTTATTCACGAGCTCAAAATTTGTAACAGTCAATGCTAATATATTTTCAGAGAAAGTTGAAACGTTATGCTTTGGGGCTTAACATTATCTCAGAGTAGTACGGAATTCTGAGAAGACTTAAGGTGGCTGACAGATTATCCTCTATTTGTTTCTCATGAAATTTCTGGCAACTTCCTCTGAATCATCTACTTTCTGTCAGAAGGATTATTAGATTAGATGGACCATGGTCCCATCTTATCTGTCAATATCTGTATGTTTGCATTTCTAGCACATCTGATCTCAAAACTGGTGTCTTACAGATACCGCAAATTTGTCATAAAAACATAGTTAGAAATAGAACAGTAACATAATTAAATAATATTTTTAAAAGCATGTGCTTCCTAGAAAGAAACATAAATAGTAATATAAGACATAAAGATGAAAACATGCTATTTATGCAGTTATCCTTTTTTCATCCGTAAGCTGTATTGAAGTGCAATGAACATGATGTTTTACAAGTAAACTTACAGCAATCATTATGGGGAACTAAAAATACTGTTCAGGTCTGAGAAACTCCCCCTTCCGCCTCCCCCCCCGCCCAGAAAAAAAAAAAAGGCATCTGCGTAAGGGTATAAAGCTGATGAAACTATTTGTAGACCTTATGACCATTTTTAAATTTCTTATCACACTATTTAGGACTTCTGTAAGATCAAATAGCAGTAGCAACTGACAAAATTATTGTAACCACATACAGGCATGACAAAAATAAATGCATATGTTATACATGGTCAGTAAACCATCATAAAATACATTTTGCAGGCAGAGTAAAAATTATTACTGGTAGTTGTATTCCTGTGTGTTTCCAGGGACTTAATGTTCAGCCACATGACCACCTCAATACAGATAAGTAACTGAACAGCCTTGCAACTACTGAATGAATACTCAGTGAATTTTTCACAGCAGTTCAGGAAAAACATATTAATAACAGATGTTTCTGTAACTGTAATACACAGTAAAAATGTACTGTGTTAAATGACACTCACAGTCGCTCTGGACTTTGGGATGATTGAAGGAAACTTTGACTCACCGCAGATTTTCTTTGGATTTTGTGAAATGTCAGCATGTTTAACCCAGAGCCCCAGTAGGACAATGAGCTGTGGCTCTGGAGGGGTGACTGTGGGAGCTCTCTCTGACTGCCAGAGTTAAAGCAGGGGAGCAGGATTTGGGGTCTAAGGGGGAAAAAGGAAATATACATTGATGCACTCACAAAACTGTACCTCCAAAAAATGTCAAGATCAGATCTGGTCACAGTCAAATTTCTAAGATCTGACAGTACAGGCTATTTTGAGAGTATCTAAAAACCAACAGTACTCAGTTGGAAACCTACTTTTGTATTGCTCTAAGATGATGTTACCTTTATTGGTGAGACTGCGTGTCTGAAATACCACATACTTTGAAAAAGGATTCCTCAATTAAAAAATCTCCCTGGCCTAAGGCATTTTACCAGTCTCAATCAGTGCCTCAAAAGGCCTTAAGCTTCACAAAACTTGTCAAATAAATGCACTGATTTCCACTGATTCCATAAATATCAGCAGATATATCCCAGGCATATAGTACCAGTGTGACACAAACCATGAAACTAAAAGTGCAGTACCTTGTCCTTTTTTTCCTTTGTTCTTAGTTTTGTCATTGTCATACAAAACTGAGTGCAGTAGTAATTAGCAGTAATGCTAATATCCTGAATAGTAGATGAGGTGTTTTAACTGAAGGACACTCTCATGTTATTTTAAAATATTAGACACTTTTTCACTTTGACTGACTGTATGCATTAGTGAGAGATGAAAGTCACTAAAAGAAAAAAAAAATCTGTGAATATCCCATATATAAAAATATAAGAAAAAAATGCACATGTGAGATCAGGAGCCAAAGAGGATTTAACTCACTCAGTTTCAAACTGGAAATGCTGTATAATTTCCAACTTCTGTCCTCTTTTAACACTTTATGTGCTTTATCATCCAGTAACCATTGATTTAAAAGTGAGTTTTACATTATTAATTGCTACATATCTATTGATTTATATCTTTAGTTCAAAAATATGCATAAACACTGCAAATAAAAATAAGAAACTATACACAAATACAATTAGTGTTCATAAAAAAAATTGGCTAACCTCCAATGGAAAAAATATATCAGATGAGAGATCCAGTCATTTTAATGAAGGAGCAGTGCTCCATTACAGAAATATTAGAATCAATGTAAACTGTATCTTTTATCAAAAAGAGATTCTCAGTGTCTTGAAATTCCTTACTTAAGGCTTAGGACATTAGAGCTAATGGGAAATTCTCATGAAACCTTGGCAAATGTCATACCAAGGCAGAATATAGAGACTAAATGTTTAAAAACCATAACTTTTGCTACCATGAAGTGTGGAAAATCTCTGATCTGTTTTTCATCTTCCCTGAGCAAGGCCAGGGCTGGTTCAAGAGGTTGTTATTGAAACACTAATCATAAGGTACTGAAATTCATTTTCCTGTAGGTACAAAAGGAACACCAAATAAATAATTTCAACTGTAGTTAATTTTTAAAAAGGAATCATTTAAAAAAAAAAGGAAAAAAAGAAAAAAAAGAGAAAAAAGGAAAAAAAGAAGAAAGCTTACTAGAAGAAAACATAAATCTCATGCTCATTGGCAGTCAGAAAAAACAGCATTTAGGAGTTTTTTTAAAAAATGAATGGAGCACAAAACAGAAAACACCTTTATAGCACTACACAAAACCACATAGTACCCTCTCTTTTGTATACTGCCTGCTGTTCTGGTACTCGCCTCCCAAAAATTACATGGGGGAACTAAAGAAGGGCAATTAGAGCTTGGAACTGCTTAAATTGATTTTGAGTTTTCAGCTCGGAAATGGGACAGCTGAAGGGGGATATGGCAGATATGTATAAAAACAGGAGAACCCTGGGAAAGTGCCTAGAAAATCAATGAATGGCTGCTTGGCTTCCCACTACGTGAGAACAAGAAGATGCCCAATGAAATTAGCAGGTTTAAAACAAGCAAGAGAAGTGGTTTTTTTTCACACAGCATAAGAGAATAGTGGCATTTACTGTCAGATGCTGCCAGTATCATAAATGCAGTCAAAAAGCAATTACACAAAGTCATAGAAAAAAAAAAGACCATGAAAGCCTATTAAATGTAAAGGTACAAATTCTGAATCAAGAGTCCCATACAATCAGATTGGTGGAGTGCAGAATGGAACTCTGCATGCCTTCCCTATTCTTGTATTTTATGCCTTAACTTCTACCAAGGAGCACCAGACATTTTCCCTCCATTTGACTAAGGGCAGCTGCTCTACTACTCAGGTCCTTCCTTGTTGTACTCAAAAAAATATGTGTATACTCACCTGCCACCCCGATACAGAATAAGAAGATCAGTTTAAGCCTAAGGGGAGTTCTTTGTGCTGGGCCTGAATCAAAGCCTCCATGTAGACAGGCAGTGCAGAAAAAACACCACTGCTTAATCCATCTGGCTGCTGCTCCTGATTGCTTTGGTGCTCCCAGCTGGTTCTGAGTGCAGCTGAACACTGAGGATGGTCTGGCCTAACCTATTTGATTTGGCTGCCGAAGTGGCTTGGCTGCCATGGCACAGTGACAATCACCAAGTATCCCTTGCCACCCCTGAGCTGTATGAACCCTCATCAGCACCCTGATTCTGCAAGGAAGAGTCAGACAAATTGCTGGGTAGGCTTGCTCTGATGACAGAGACCAGATCAGGAAGTCAGAAAGTCACAAGAGGAGAAAAAAGGGGAAAGGAGGACAAAACAGATTGCTTTTTTCCTTAACCTTAGCTCACCTATGGCAGGAAGAAGTAAGACTTATTGATAAAGTGTTTGATGATGAAGCAATACTCTAACTTTCTCCCTGAGAGAAGGTAAGCCCTTGTGGAAGAAAAAAAGACAGAGCATTTGGGTGGTAGTAAAGAAGCAGGAAAATCATCATGCTGAAATGATAACAACTCAGGTATCCTGACAGTGCCTATACTGATGAGCTCCACACCCAGTGATCCCAGCTACTGGGCACAGTTATAAATGTGTCTCCCATGTTGAGCTCTACTTCATGCTTTGTTGCAGGGACTGACCTACATGCATTTTCCTCTGCCTGGCCTTCCCAGGCCCTCTCCCTTTCTGCGAGGAAAGAGCCAAAATGCAGCATAGAGTGGACATCTCCACTTGCCACCCTTCTGGACACAGAAGGGCTTTGTGTCCGGTCTGCACTCCAGACTGTGGAGGAGCACGTGCTCCTTTAGCTCCTGGGCCAGGCCAGCCTGAGCCACCAGGCTGTGAAGGAAGCGGGTCATTGCTGAGAGCATCCTTCACTCCTGAGGCTCCACTGATCTCATCTAAGAAATTAAAAACTCTAGTTTAAAAATGTAAGCGTATGAAAAGTTAAAAGTAGTGCTGAGGAATTAGGAAATTGTAGTAAAAATGAACAACCAGACAGAAAACAAAAGGTGTGCGAGAGCCAGAAGCTTTTAGGATGAATACTTCCAGCTGTGGTGTGACTCACATTCTGAACCCAGAGCAGAGACACATTCCTTTTCACACTTATTTTTAGAGTGGGATGAAACAATACCCAGCTACAAATACACACCTGCCTCTCCTTGTTCAGCACCCTCATTTAGATTGATCCGTCTATTTTGTTTATACAGCTTTGAATTGCTGAAGTATCAGTCAAAATTGTGTGAGTCAGCCACAACTCTAGGAAATGAAAGACAAACCTTATTTTCCAGTTATCAGAACAATAACTGCAAATGTTAGGATGAATGTTAAACCTCTACATATTTGCTTTTGTGATCACTCACTCCTGATAATAAATTAGGGGAAGTACTCTGAAGTCTAATTGTGGCCTAGATTTGAGTTACATTTGATACAAACAAATACATATGGAAATGTAATGGATTACAATGGTATAGAGAGTTTTAGGCAGGCAGAAATTAGCCTAATTTTCAATAAAATAATAATGTGAACAAATATGAATATTTTATTATTTGATTAAAATAAGATGGCTGCATTTATTTATGACTAGAAGCCGACTGCATGCAACAAGAAGCATCTGTTCATAATTTATGTCTGTTTATAGTCAATATCCAGATGAAGACTGGTGACAAGTGGTGTCCCTCAGGGTCCATATTGGGAAGAAAGAGTGTTTAATATCTTCATCAGTGACATCACCAGCGGGACTGTGTGCACTCTCAGCAAGTTTGCAGATGACACCAAGCTGAGTGGTTTGGTTGATTCACCTGAAGCACAGTATGCCATCTAAAGGGACCTGGACAAGCTCCAAAAGTGGGCCCATGGGAATCTCATGAGGTTTAATACGAACAGCTGCAAGGTGCTGCCCCTGGGTTGGGGCAACCCCAGTGTCAGCACAGGCTGGGGATGAACAGACTGAGAGCAGCCCTGCTGAGAAGGACTTGGAGCTGCTGGTAGAAGAAAATCTGGATGTGACTTGGCCATGTGCATTCACAGCCCAGAACACCAATTGTGTCCTGGGCTGCATCCAAAGCAGCATTACCAGCAGGGTAAAAGGAGGGGATTCTGCCCCTCTGCTCTGCTCTCATGCAGCGCCTGCAGTGCTGCATCCACCTCTGGGATTCTCAGCACAAGACATGGACTTGTTGGAGCAAGTCCAAAGGAGAGACACTAAAATGATGCACCACTCCTATGAGGACAGGCTGAGAGTTGGGGTTGTTTATCCTGGAGAAGAGAGGACTCCAGGGAGACCTTATTGTTGCCATTCAGTACGTAAAGGGGGCTTATAAGGATGACTTTTTACAAAGACCTGTTGCAATAGGACAAGGGTTTTAAAGTAAAAGAGGATAGATTCAGACTTGATAATAAGGAAGACATTTTTTTATTGGAAGGATGGTGAAACACTGCAATAAGTTTTCTGGAGAGGTAATGGATGTCCCACCCCTGGAAACATTCAAGATCAACTTGGATAAGGCTCTGAGGAACCTGATCTAGCTGAAGATGTCCCTGCTCATTAAAGGGGATTGAACTAGATGACCATTAAAAATCCTTTTCAACTTAAACTATTCTATGATTCCATGAAAATCAATGATCTTTTCATAACAAGATATTAATTTTTTGACTTAACCTGCTTTGGAGTCTGCAAACCAATTAATATGGCCTATATTGACCCTACCTAGCTTTAAGTGTTTAACTGATGGAGTATTTAATTGGTATTAAGTAAAGCAATCATCTTCCAGGAAGTGCCTAAAAAAATATCTCCATCTATGATGATCCCCAGCCTGCAAGCTATGGGACATCAGGCTCAAGTCTGCTGCAGTATGGAGTCTACATCCAGTGCATTCTTTGGATGTACCTTTAAGCGCAGGTTTCTGCTAACCTCCAGAAGGCAGCAAGAAAACAAGCTCATGGTTTTGGTATTGTTTAGGGCAGTCCCAACACACTTACAACCCACTACTGCTGGCAGTACAGCCATCAGGGTAAGATCATATGTGGTTGGTAGTCTTTCAAATTTTGTCTGAAGTTTTCATGGCCAACATATCCCAGGAATATAGGTTGCAGACGTCTTCTCTGAAGGATTTAGTATTAAAATAATGGAATTTTAAAGACTGGAAAAGACTCATCAATATAACTGTTAACACAGCACTGCCATGTTCACCTCTAAACCATGTCCCTAAGTGCCACAACTACAAATCTACTGAACGCTTTCAGGGATGGGGATTCAACTACTTTCCTGAGCATCACTTGTGTGCAATGGATGTCAAAGACAGGAAGGAATTCTTAAATGCAGGTTCTGTGAACTTCCATGAACCAACCATGTAGTATCACCATGCTCTCACTTCACTATGCTCACACATCACTTTCCCACAGAAGTATGTCCAATCAATTGCCATCTTCTTATGAAATCACTTTATTCTAACATTTCTGATCATCTGAATATGTACTTTAGAGCATTTTTTGTATATTTGTTTTTTTCTGCAGTAAAAACACACAAGTATAGAATATTCTAAAACTGAAAAATCCCTTTCTCTATTCTTACAACCATCTTATGAAATTACTGAAGAGGAAAAGAGTACATAGACTTTGTTAAAATATAATTAGTGATGTATTTTAACAAAATCCAAGACAATTACCACCTCCTTAAGGAAGTCTAGCAAACTTCTTTTCACCCACTCACCCTGAGTAATTTATTTTGACGGGTGACTATACTATAATTAGGGCTTTTTTTTAATCATTGCTGTAAGGTTGGGTGAGTAGATTTTGTTCTTGGGTTCATACATTTTCATGATGGTTTTGCAAAGCTGTTTGATGGATTAAAGTTGTAGAACTCTTACTGTGACTCCAAAGAAAGCAGAATTAAAAAATGACGCCTTCTGAAGCCTTTCAACTTTAGATTTACATTGGTATTATTTTTACTCATGAACTTGTGTCACTAAAATGGCAAAGAAATAGGAAAGGTCATGGTTCAGATCTCCCAGAATTAAGAAAAGTTATTAAATATAGATTCGCAATTTTGTTTTTCAACAACAGCTTTTAACTTCTATCGTGTTCTCTGAAATATTCACAAGCAAAGTTATACTTTTAATATGATCTTTGAGGCTACTTTTTGTTTCTCTTTGTGGCTACTTTTAGTTTCTTTTAGACAGAAGACTGAAGGTCCCACAGATGTCTTTGCTCTTCTTTTACTAACTAAGCCTTTGAATCCAGATTTCTTAGTTCTCTGAGACTTGCTGTTAAAGTAAAGTCTGAATTAAAAATACAGATTAAAATGTTTTTACTTTGGGAGTGCTGTCTGAATGAGTTACACATGATACACAGAACTAATTCCATCCTCGTTGGATACAGACATCCCCAGGGCTACTTGTTACAAAGCCTGTTTTTTCTCCCCTTGCTATTTCCTAACTGCATTGGGCTTCAACTATAAATCAAGTTACTCAAAAGAAATACTTTCTGGACATCCCAGGATTCTGCTAGAACAGAGGGGTCAGAGCTATTGCCTGTGCATTCCCAACAAACATTTCAGCATTTTCTCACAGGGGCTGTCCAGCTGTTTCCCAGAGGCAGGGGGATTTCGGATGCCTTCTGTTGCTGTGCCTCTTCCCCAGGCAGAATTCTCATTTGGGTTGGTCTCTGCAGCTTCTGCTAACAGACATTAGGCAAATACGCTAACTTCTGTGTCAAGTAATGACATTTTAATAACTGGCTTCAGGATTGTCTATTCATCTACATTAAAATGAAATCACTAATTATAGCTGTGGATTTTTGCCCAAGAGTGTTCTGGCCCCCAGTGAATGCAATAGCAGAGGAAATTTCTAAATTCACTAATACAGTGATGGAGACAAGATGGGCTGTCGAACCTTCCAACACGACCAAACTGCTTTTCTCTTACTATTGGATGCCAACTGCCCCAAATAAGGACATCTCTTCTCCATACAGACTGGGGAAGACTGTATAAGCAAGGATATATGAGTTTGGTTTTTATTTCTTAATTGGTATTTTTCAAGATAAAAATCAGCAGCAAATGAACTTTTATAAAATTAAGGTGGTGATAGAGTACATCAGATATGCATAGGGCATGGTCTAAAATAATTCTGATTTTCAGAAATTCTGAAGACCCCCAAGTTAAGGCATACATAAGTTAGTTCTCATTTTTAAAAATATATTTTCCTCAGAGATATTACTTCACACTTTAGTGTATTTCAGAGAGTTCAGACTTCTAAGTTTTCTTCATCACTGTTTCCATAGTTCCATTTTACATAGCTGCTTTTCCTTTTAATTATTCTTTTTTTCTCCCACCTTTTTGAGTACTAGGGTGGCTTTATCCTATAAATAGTCTGCGTTCCTTAGATTTTGCTAATTAATGTTTTAGCTGCTTTCCCACCTACAAGTTTAGGCACCTATGCAAGGCTAATCCCTAAAGCTCTGTGTAAGAGTACAAGAAGCAAGTAGAAAGAACAATTTCACCTTTACAAAATCAGGTACTGCCTGAACTGTTTTCATCATCCCTTCAATTTCTACCAAGACCAAACCATGTGAACAGATACAATCCTCTTGAGCACTAAATCTCTCACAGTTGGGAAATTACAGTTCTCCTGTCAGATATGGGAATCCCATGGGTTGAAGGTGTGAATACTTTTCAGATAAAGTAACTATAAACCATCCTGTGTTAAGCCCAGGTGGAGGTGGCTACAGAGAGGGAACTGTCTTGCTTTAAGATTCCTCTAAGATTAAGGTCCTGACCTTATTCCCCCCAAAGATTCTTCAAGTTTGTACTTCTTTCTGAGAAGCAGAACACATCAGTTTTAGATAATGGCCTAGAAGAGAGAGGACTGCTTACCAGATGCAGCAGTGTACTGCACACACTACACATCATCACACATCTCCCAACCACCAGCAAATATGAAATGACTTTTAACTTTCATAATTTGATCTTCTGCTGAGCACAGTGTACCAGAAGTGAAAAATCTAGACATACCTCTTGAAAAGGCTACTCTTACATACTTAAGGAAAGTCATGGCCAAAGGGACAGGATCGCATAATTAATAAAAAATGGAATGTGGGCTTCACAAGAAGGAATCACAGAGGTATGAATGCAGGCTACTGGAACAAGACTACACAACAATACAGCTTGATAAATACATTAATAATAACTGTTTTATAGTGTTCTGCACACTTCAAAGCAATTCTGTCTTCTGACCTCATCTTCTAAAAAGCAGTAGTATAATCTGAAAGCCCTGCTTTCCCAAAAAAGAGACAGGGTTCAATTCCTAAAAAGTGTGTTCTTTGCTGCAGCTTAGCACAGACACCAAGACACTTCTTCCCACCACACATCTACCTTTTTTATGGTGAGCTGGCTGTTGCTGTCTGGAAGGGACCCTTGAGTAATCACTTGTCCCTAAATGTGTATGATCCCCAAGTGATACAGAGTGGGGTTTTAGATAATTTCACTTCTCCTGCTTAGAAGATTGGTGTCTAAAGTAATGAACTTTCTCCCCCCATCTGCCCTGGTAGTGATCTTAGATGGGATTAACTGACCTCTGGAAGCATACTTGGGTTTTGGTTGTTGACCTTACAAGAAGGTCCGGACACCTTTAAGCCTACTAATGACAGAGGACATGATCAGACCTTTAATGAAGGTCCCAACAAACTAAATCATGCTATTACTTTCTGCCTTCATTTAAAGATTTAGGCTAAGCAAACAATAAGATTTTCTGCTTCCCCTTGTATATTTTATAAATTATGGCTAAGATTCTTGTAGAAGTAAAAATGCTTTGCCATATTAGGCAACAGCTTGCAGCAGAGTCCCTCCCTTTTGACAGTAGTGCCTACATGGTTTTACACTCTTAAAAATTATCTGGAAAGATGAGAAAATCTAAGAACATTTCTAGACAAAATTTTATCTAGTTCAGTCTGGGCCACAGAAATGAATGTTTCTGAAGCTTTGGAAGGATTGAAAAAAAGAAAAAATATAAGTCTAGGGGAAATTATCATGTTAGATGAAATTTATTATTGATTAAGGGAAATCAGGGAGCCTTTTTTTTGCAAATTACTATAATTTCTAGAGAGATATTGGCATTACTGTAGACATCTCCCTCACATAGTAGCAGCTTCCTTCTGCTGAATAATAAGCAAAGCAAGAATCAGTAACTGAACTGAAGGAATAGAATAGCATGCAGTGCTCATCTTCAATTATGTGGTTAAGAATTTTATTGAATACAGTGTTGGCCCAGACATTTTTAAGGAAAAAAAAGTTACAGAAATAAAAGATGTTCTAACAAAAGCAAGTAAAATTATAAGCTTCCCATAATAAAAATAAAATACATTTCATTTGTACAAATTAACCATATTCCTGTAATAAGGTGGTATGAAGGAAAGGATATGCTAAGTTTTTCAGATGAAGTTTTGGTTTAAAAATGGGAATGAATGTCAAGAACATAGAGTCACTATACCAGAAGTTTTTGAGAGATTACCCATATGTTAAATCAATCCACAGTTGCCACAGATCTATCTGAAAATGACATGTGTAGGGAAGCAGGTGAATTTTATTCAAAAAATGATACTGCAGAGGTCTTACAGTCCCGAGAACTGTCTGATCTGTCTTTTGCCTGCCATAAGAAGCTGGATTAATGCCCCTACCCCTGGTTTGATCAGTACTGTGTTTCTTTTTTCTTTTTTTATAGGACTTTAGGCTCGTATTACAAGCTGTGTTTATAGACACCTTATACATTTTCAGAGTGGCATTTTCTCTGTGTTATAGTTGGAAATATGTCTCCATCTGCCTTGACAACCTCATGAAGCCACTCTAGACTGTTAATTTCATCTGACATTTTCTTCAAACTTGAGGAAGAAAAGAGATCCCTGTAATCAATCAGTTTTTCTATTCATTTATTCAAGCTGCTACCAGGGAAAGTTATGTTGCCAATTGGAGAGGTATGTGGGGAATCCTTTCCTTTTGTGCCTAAAAAGGCATCCACAGATTGTCCTGGATATTCATCTTGCACAACATGAATAAATCAGATGTTCCCCATTGGTCTTCCCTTAAGGAGTTGTCAGAATAGATAAAAATACTTCTCAGAGGCTTACAGTGATCCCAGGTACAAAAAATAAAAAAACTTAAAAAAAAAACAAAAAAAAAACCACCAACAACCAAAACCCAAAAAACCAACCAAAACCCAGGGAAAAAAACCTACATAAATTCTGTTTTCATCAACAGATTATTCTTTTGCCATATTAGTGCAATTCATCAGGGGTTTTTTAAAGGTAATTTGGCATTATAAATCGAAAATACTAAGCCATAACTAACACTTAATGGAGATTCTGTGTTCCCTGTTTTCCTTAAAGCCAGTTGGATAACTCTTTCTAACATGGTATTTTTTACCTCAATTTTCTGTCAACTGCCTTGCTCCTGAGATGGCTGAGATATAGAGCTTTACCTTTCCCATGTGAGTTTTAATCCATAACTTTACTGCCAATGAGGTCCTGTGCTATAACAAGATATTTTAGCTCCTCCAGAGCTCAGCTACTACATAAAGATCTATGATGAGGCGATCCACAGTCCCAAGAACCTGTCCTAAAACCACACACCCTACCAGTGTCATAACACAACTTTCAGCCAGGAAGAAAAAACAAGGTTTAAAAACTAATTATTTTTGAACCATTCAGAAAATCTCAGATTAAAAACAAACTAATAGATAATGAGGAATGAAGTAATTGCTATTGACTGAGGTGAGTTTATCACATATTAGTAGAAAAAAAAATAGGGAAAGAAAGAGTTCTGAAGTTTGTAATAAAAAAGCTTCATCATGCTTGATGAGCCTTTTCTCCTAATTCCTGCTCCTAAACTGTATAATGAGGCCACTTCTGGCTTACTCTTCTTCAGGCTCCACAAATTGCAAGCTTCACAGAGTCATTGTCCCAAAAGAAGGAATGGAGGGTCACTGTCATTCAGGAGCTAAGGCACTCACTGGGAGAGCAAGGTGAGATATTAAAAAAACTCTGATCTTCCACTGATTCTTTTCTTCAGACATGAGGTGACCAAGAAAGTGGCCAGAGATTGTAAAGAAAGTGTCATCACCACCATGAGCACCTGGGCATTTTGCCATTTGGCCAACTCGTATTACACAATCTCTGAGTGTGGATAGAACTGCTGGGGAAGTGGGGTAAATGTGCTTTGCACTCCTTTATTGACTCTGACAGAATTTAGGCACCAATAGACACTTTGGTCCCAAGGTCATGGAGGTCTCTGCATGCCCAGAACTGCAGAAATGCAGCAGCTGCCAGTGTGGACTGAATTAAGTTTTATTGGAGTTGATGGTGGCAATGTTGCCCTTAATTTACACTAGAAAGATACAATAGAAACGTTGTTTAAAACAGTGGGAGTTGTAGATCCATCTGACCGACAGCAGAAAGAGCAGTTGTAAAAAGATGAAGAGTTTTCACTTTGTCTCTCAAAGATGTGTCTAATAACTGCCTGAAGGCCATTAGACAAATAATTAAAAACAAAGGTAAAGTAAATGAATTTCTAATCACCAGGTTGACTTGGGGGGCGGGGGGGAAGAGGAAGCCGAAAAATATGTGCTCTTTTCATTCTCTGTCAAGGACAGCCAAATATTTTTGATGTGTGGTCTGCACAGTCATTACAGATTGAAGCCAACATGCACAACTGTCCAAGTATTTCTTATCTCCCTCTTTCTCATTGACATACTGTGTTGCCCCAGGCTACCTTTCGTTGACTGTCCTTGTTTTGCCTGCCTGCCTGCTTCATTTCTGATCCTAAAATCCCGTTCTGGGGTAAAAGACTTTTCTACTTTGCCATGGATACCTCTTGACTCTGCCCTGTGAGCCAGAGGAAGCAACATAGGAAATTAAATGCACCTCTCTTGTTTTGACTTTATTTTTTGAAAACTGCACCTGATAAAAATTCTCTGGTAAGGCTAAGCACTGGCCTGGTCCTATGAAGAAGCTAAAGGGTTAGTGCTCTATGGAAAAAGAAAAATCAGTTTGGTATATATGTAAATTATTTAGGTAAACTAAGCATCTGTGAATGAAGGAACTTTCCAATCTCTAAAAGACTGGTACAACTATGCATTTCCCTCCTGTAAAATAAACATGACATAATCTCAAATTCTACGTTTATCAAATGTCCCAATGTTTTAATTATAGTTAAAGCTTTAGAGAAGACCTGTGTTTTCCACAACCTTCATTCCACCATGAAACTACCCTCTCACAGATATCAAGGATCTGATTCTCCTTTTGCGCAAGTGTAAATCAAATGCTACCACTGAAGCTAATGGATTTACTGTGTTATGAAGGAAATGCAAAGTTCAAGCATTTAAAAAGTGCAATTCTGTGAAACAAAGGGAGTTTTTTGGTGATCTTTGAGTGATTACTTATGACAAGATTCACTATATTTACTCTTGTAAATGGCAAATAATTTCTCTTTAATTTTCATTCTGGACAGAAAATGGTTGGGAAGAGTCAAAAAGTAATAAAAACTTTGAACACTTATGCAACACTTCACATTTCAAACTGCTTCAGAAATATAAACCAATTAGACTGTCATTATGATTTATGCTAAGGGAGACAAGAAATATATAAACAAAGTCAAATAGAAATGCAGGTCTCCAAACTACAGTTCTGTGAATTACAAGTCACAGAAACGTCTTAGGGGTGTAAAGCACAGGGTCTGGGCTAATCCTGGAAAATGGAAGATAAAACTGTGGAGTAGATTGAGCAACAGCTAAGACATTGTAACCTAGTTACTGCTGAATGGCCATGTCTCTCCATATGGAACACAGAACACTTAAGTACACCACTTATCTAAATAAGCATTATCAGCTTCATCTCACAAATAACTATCATTCATTAGCTCATTAGTGAATTTCTTGAGATATCCGATTTACAATGCAATTACCCCTGGCAGATCTGTCTAAACTGATAACCAAAGGGCAATTAAAATCAGTACCCACGCCAGACCATTAGATGGTTTAAAGAGTAATATCTATGCTACTGGTTCCTTTTACAAGTACGTTGTTAACATCAGGAGCATAAATGTTAATTAGAGTAATGACTTCATTCAACAATTTCTTTTCTACAAGGCCATTTGGATCAGAATTCAGCTCCTCTGTTTGAAAGGGCAAGTTCTTTTTAATTAGGACAGCTACTCCATTGGCACTAGTAATAAATGAGAGGAGAGATGAAGGTCTCACCCACCAGGATTTTTCCATTTTTTTGTTTCAGTGTAGCATTCAGTACCTCAGAAAAAAGCTCCAGTTTTCGTCAGAAAAAAAAATTAAAGTCCTCACTCTTTTAATGTTGATGTAGATCTTTTAAAAACATTTATTCGCGGTCCAGATATTCTCATATGATCATTTTTGAGATAATTTTTCCTCCCTGCATGTTTCAGTACGTAGGTCAGTAGCTTTAGGTCATTGTTATTCCACTGGATAACCCCCCTAAGGCAGGGGTCTGTGCCAGAGTGAGACTAGTTAAGAAAAAGCTTCAAACACTATTTAATTTCAAGCCTTCTCTGCTTTTGTGCATCTCTCACTCTTCAATCACGCTCTGACCCTGTCAAAGCACACACATGCAACTGGGAGAGGACGGGCTGCTCTTAGCAACGGCAGTGCCCAGTGCTCTGCCTGGTGCTGACCTGAGCTCCACAGCAAAGGCTTCTGATTTGCACCTGCAGAAATCACAGCAGGAACAGACGAGGAGCAAAAAAGTGTAGGCTGAGGAGATAGAGTGAGGAACACACGACTGCCCTTGCAGGGCAGGAAACATTTTTCCTCCTCATTCTTGCCTAGACCGGCAAAGCCTTATGGACTTTCACAAGGCCGCTGTCAACTTTCCTTCTTAAAAGTTGGGATACATTATTACAGAATAGGTTGGATTCTTATGAATTAATTCCTGGCAATATTTCCTAAATTTGGCCTTGTAACTGCGGGGTATCTGCATGCACTGGGCATATGCCCTTACAGCTATGGCCAAGGATGGTCTTGATTGAAAAAGCGGCTGCAGTTACACAGTTACTTCACATGCAGCAGAGTGCAAAGGCTGAACTTCATGTTCTCAGAGGCTCTGAAGCACTATGTTTCCGTGGGTTCTGAGACCCACATTTCACACTCCTGTCCTCAAAAGAGCAAAGAATAAGAAGGAACAGACATAACTGGGACTAGACATGAATGAGAGTCTTCAGCCAGTTTTGATAGGTACAAGTTCCTTCTGGACTCTAGCGCCAGTCTACAAGCTTGTGGGCAAATTATGTGTGCAGAATCATGTGTACATTCCTCTCCAATGGGTAATAACTGGCAGATAAGATAATGATACTCTTGGAGCAACCTGTATTGCCTCTTAGCATCCATAAAGATGGCAACTTGTGCAGCCAGAGATTAACACAAGAATATACATTTACATGCACACAGCAGTAATATCATGCTCAGGCAAGATTTCTCATGCTCTGACATGTGAGAGTCATATCTGAGCTTGACTGTAACTAGGTCACTGGGAGTTACCAGTGGGAATATGGAGAGGCCCTCAAAGAACAATTTATTTGGGCAATGCCAACAGTCCCTTCCTAAGATTAAACATGGCAAGGAACTGTCTTACTCTGATGTAGACCCAGAACAGCATTGCTAAAATCAGTGTCTTTAATACTATAAGTGAAATCCAAGCAGATTAAAGATTAATTAATAATAATATTAATAATAATTCCATATGTCTAAAAATAGTATACTCCTTGTATATAGTTTAAACTTGGTCCAACTTGTTCATACTAAACACCACTACAGCAGGCTAAAATTGCAAAATTAATAATTTTGTCAAACTCTCCTTAGTTCTAAAGAGTTTTGATGGTATTCTGGCCAGTTGATACCGCTGAACTTGACTCAATACATCTAAAGAGCAAAGTTTAAAGAATTGCAGATTTGCCTGGTTGAAGCTACATGAAGCGGAATGACAAGGTGATGCAGACATTTTCCCTATTATAGTTACATATACTATAACCAAAATTTATATTAAATTAAAGGAATATATAGTCACCACTACAAAAGAAATCAACAGTGTAAGCCCTGCTATTAATGGTTCACAGTGTCAGAAGATCAAAGGTGACCCAGGCATGGAGAATGCACAAGAATGAGATCCTCAGACAGAAGGCAAGATGAGATGATTACTGAGCAGGCTGCAAGGAAAAACTTACAGAGCTACTGTCAGTTCTGATTTTTAAGCTGGATGTTCCACATTAAAAATGTCATTCAGAATGATCCTAAAACTTGCTGCTGTGTGCCATTAGCTAAAGTGCTGCGTTAACATATCAGTGCTGCGTTAACATCAGTGCCTCCCTAGTACAAAGTTTTTGTGTTTTCTTTGGAAATGCTGAATTTCTGTGCACATTTTCTGTCCAGAAGAACTAATGATGTCATTGTCATTATAATCACCAACCTTGCTGAGCAAGACCTATTTTTGTGTGAAGTTCTCAAAATAGCTTTTAGACTGCAGGGGTGTTGGAAGCTGGAATAAATCCAAAGCTGGTGGACATTGTACCTGACCCCATTCCTCATCATTGCTCTGTTATGGACCATCATTCTTACTGATAGTTCACGCTAGTGGTCCTAGCTGATTTTGTCTGAAGCAGACCAGAGGGCTGTTGAGTACAACCTGCTCTTCTGGCAGATAAATGGGAACTACAGGAAAGAGAGGGGTGGGAGAGAGCAACAGTGAACAGCCAAGGTGGCCAGTTCTCCACCAGCTGGTGCTGGGAGGGAAGTCTGTCAATGCCCCAACAAAGGAGTGAAATCCAGCTGTAATACTGACATAATGAATCCAACTCAAACATCGCACAATAAAGGACGTAAGGATCTTTTAACCCATTAAAAAATCTTTTCTTTTGTTCCTAGCATTAGCTTAATATCCAACTCTATTGTGTTCTATCTCTAAATCTCCTTTAGTTTCACGCAAGCCTGGATTAAATACAGATATTTTAGGTTATTAGTCAAAAAAGCTTTCCAGAAGCAGAACTCAATGTCCTTGAGATGACAGTAAAAAGTAGACTGTTGTACACTGAGTGCAGTGGAGAAATGCCTAACTGGAAATCCAGAAACCTGAATTGTAGTAAGTAGTATTGGGTTGATGTGAAAGCAAAACAATCAGGACTGCTTCATTCTGCCTTGTAACTCTGCAACTTGGAAAGAGGTTTTGGGCTTGACTGCTCATATGTCAGTCTGTCTGTTCACAAAACAGCAGGACTGTTTATGGGAGAGACAGTTTTAAAAGATAATTACCTTGTGGCTAGAGACCCTTGAACAAAATCTATTCACAGACTTCATTTGAAGAACGTAATGTATGGATGGCAATGATTATGGATGCTTCTTTTTACCCAAGTGACATGTTTTATAAATTGCAATGCTGATCAATCACTTGACTTTATTTTTCAGGAAAAATTAAGACAACTAATTACTTTAAAAAATATTTTTCCTTGCATTTACCATTTACCTTTTTTTTTCTTTTTTTTCTTGTATAAGAATGTTCTTCCTGGAAGTTTTTGAGCTAAATTTAACCTATCTACTACCAATGTAGTTATCAGTCACCAACTGAAAAGCAGACATAGCCACATGTTAATTTCCATTTTCCTATTAATCCTGACATACCGTTTCATTAGATCAAACTGAAAAGCTAACATGCTAAACTATTTACTCTGAAGAAAGCAAGAAGGTGTTTTTCATTCAGCTGACTACATTTTAATTCAGGTAAAAACTGTCGAACTGAAAATTTTTTGAAGGAATAGAAAAACACTCAAATGTGAATTGTTTTAGCAAAGCTATCCCTACCATTTCATATACTTGCATTCTGATAATTTATCTAATTTGAATTAAAGCATCTTAGCAAATTTATTATAGAACAAGATATTTGAAATTAAGAACTGTGTTGCCTGTGCATGCTCTGAAACTTACATTTGTTTCCTATACTGTATATATTCCTATATACACTGTGAATTTTTAGTTTCCAAACCATTTGTACTTATTTAAGCTGACTGAAAATGAAGCAATTTCCTGGCCGACGATGCTCTCTACAGAGTGGAACAGGGCAGGAAGGACAGGAGGGAAATCACAGGGAGCTTTCGCTGGGTGAAGGGGTCAATACATTGGGCAGCCACAGTCTCACGGACACCTCTGGCACTGCTACTGTGTTGGGGAGATGCTGCTTTGACAATGCCAAATACCTCTGGAGTCATAAAAACAGAGAGTGCTCCAATGGTCTTTAGGATGTACTGTGCAGATTTAAAATGGATATTTTACATTTATAGACTAAACAGACGGTGTGTTCTTCTGGGACAGCCCCATTATGCAGTTGCTAAGCAGCCAGAATCTCACGTGCACAAGGCCCATGTGCCATGCGATGCCCAAGCAGAGCAGCTGCATCAAACCTGGGTGTAAAGGCACCTGCACAGCTTCTGGCACACAGAAGTGCTCCCAAAAGCTGGCTGGGGTGCAGGGGCCATACCTGCACCCCACACAGTACCTTCTGGCAATGCCACTAACCCCACAATCCCTACGCACAGCCAGGGCATCTCTTTGTGCACAGAACTGCCTCTCCCACAGTGTCCCGCGGGTGGCAGTGGAATCTGGGAATGCCAAAACTATTAAAGGGCCCCATCTGCTGTGAATGCGGAAGGTGCCAGAAATAGATTCACCTCCATGCTCTGCAGCAGCACTGCACCAGGCAAGGCTCAACCTGTGGCCTGAGCACAGACAAAAAAATGGACTACTGCCTCAGGGTGACTCCAACTCTGACCTCTCCAGTGTGTTGACATTTGGAATCTTGTAGCAGCATTCTGCATGAGCTAGTGTGATTCAAAACAAGCCCCCTCTCTCCTTCCTTGTAGAAATCTTATTAATTGCTAAGAAGGGATAATATCCAGGTTCTCAGACTGAACACATCCATCCCTGAATTAATTGCCATTTGAATTGTTGACCGGAAAAAATAACCTTAGTTTAAAAAATTTAATACATGGTAACCCTGGGTATCTCATTATTTGCCTCTATTGCTAAAAACGTGCACTTCATGTCTAATCTGAACAGGTTCAAGTTACAGCCAGGGATTGTATTATACTTTGGCTGCGAGACTGAAGAACTATCTATGGTATCTGTTTCAACAAACATTGCAGAAATACTTGAAAAACGTGACAAAGTCACCCCTTCACCTTTATTGTGCTAAACCAAACAGATTCAAGTCTGACTTTAATATTTCTTACGAATTCCTCTCCAACTTGTCATCTTCCTGCCTGCACTGCATGCACCACAACTGGACAGAGACAGCCAGGAGAGCTTCAAGCAGCCTCATACACAAAGATGATGTAACCTCTCAGGTCCTACTAGCCTACAGGCACCTTATCTCTTTGACCTAACACTAGAGCAGGAGCTCACACCCATTTAATGTGGTTTGCTATGCTCTTTAACTACCACCAATTATGAAAAAAAAATCATGGCCTGCGTAAGTGTGACCCAAACCAATCACCCCTTCATAAAAAATCTCCATGTTTACAACCTATCATCATTTACTGAGCTCTTCTAATGCAGAACCGGTCATCTGCCTTTTAGCAACCAGCCCCCCACTCAGTAAAACATCTTTTCACACGTGTTTGGATTTTGGTTTCTAAGACTGTGTAATATACATCCACTCAGAAAGCTATGGTGTCTGCCTATCAGAAAAACAATTTTTATATACAAGTTTATACCTACTGAAGCACAAGAAAGATGTCTGTGGGGCTGTTGCACAGAAGGAGCTGTGGGAACAAAATGAATTAAGCTTAACTGTGACAAGCTAACACAGACAGACAAATACTTGAAATATTTTGCTTCTTAATAAGTCATTATGACTGAAAAACCTTCAAGAGAGCTGGATATACACAAGTTTATGTAATAGGAGGACCTGTATCACAAGCTTAGGAAACAAAGAAATCTCTGTATGTATAAAGGTATGGATTCCATCCTGTTATTGACAGAAACTGCATGACAAACTGCTGGAGCAAAAATGAAACATGAGATGATATTAGTTATCTCTACAGCTTTGGAACTGGAGAATAAATGATATACAATATACTGAATGCATCACAGACCACTGAAACACCGTAACCTTGACCAAGCAAGCACAAAGTCAAATTTCAACTAATCTGAATTTTAACTAATGTAAATATGATTCTTCACACTCACTTTAACAATCTTTGTTCAAGTGTTCAAGCAAGAGGCATGTTCTTATAAAGACTTTTATTAATATTCCACATTACAGAAACTCCTGGGATATTTTGACCCCTAGTTAGGCTACCAAAACTCGCTCATCATACATAATTTATTTTAAAAAAATCTTTTATAAAAATACTAAAAATATGCATATATCCATAAATAATATAATAAATTATATCCAGTTTCCACTCATCTAGTTGCACACCCATCCAGGTGATAACATACTCAGACATTCGGTTACAGCTAAAATATGTGCTGTGATGGAAGAAAGACTGGAATTGGACTTTTAATCCTCTTGACCTACTGAAAGCTACACTGATGTATGGTTTGTATCTGTTTAATGTGACTTGTTAAGGAAGACACCCTTCTAAATTATGGTTAAAACACTCCATGTCAATCACACATCAATAAATGTAACTGAAAAATGACAGTTTTCTCAAAATGACTGAAGAAAACCTGAACATATGAAATTCTCCCAGACTGTAACTTGATTCTGATACTCATCCATGAAAAACTGGCTTTCTCTTTTCATGAGTGGGCAACAGAAAGAAGAAATGTAAGAAGGAGATAAAACCAATGTGAAGTCAGCAAGCTTTGATGTTGGGAACCTATTTAGCTTTATTTGGGATTTACTGCACTTCCCCCTCTCACTAAAAAGTTTTGTGCTTTTTAGTGTTCCAAAGGACTCACTCAAAACTTACTATTTATTTAGTACCATTCATCTCCCAGGTGCTTTAATGACTAAAACACCACTAGAAATGAGTGGCAGAAAAACCACATAATATTATCTAGTTCAGCCCCTACCAGCACAGATTTTTTTTCTTGCCCTGCAGTTATATTGCTTTTCTGTGTCTATTTTAAATATAATTAAGGTATAAAATCAATCTTGATTAATCCCTTTTTTTAGTCTAATCCCCTCCAAATAAGAAATGCATATAGTTAAGATAAATTCCTTTGAGACAAAAGAAAACAGAATCTCACAAATATTGTAATTTGAAAAGAGCACTTTACACATTATTTATCCAGCCACCAGCTGAAAACTCCAGTTCCTCATAGGACGTGGCAGGATGTTGCAACTTTATTGTTGCACTGGTTCTTTGCTGTCAATGCTTCCTCCCTTTAAAGAATGGAGAAAAAAATGTTACTTTTAGAATAATTTTACTGGTGCTGCTTCAATTTCCTTTAATGTATAGTTTAATTGTCAGGAAGATCTGATCAAAATGAAAATGTCAAATGAGTTTTAAATGACATAAGGCAATCCAGTGATGAAATTTCTCATGTTATATAGGCTTCATAGCTATAGACTGTATTTGCATTTTTTCTAGTTTTCATTTCTAAATTAATAATTACTGTGCTTCAGAAACTACAAATAAAGATTGTATTAAAAGAAATGTGGCCTATAAAGCTGTTTAAATGATAGAATGGTTAAAGTCTGTTTAGATTAAGTCAGGAAACCCTTCCAGGCATATGGGGGTACCAATGAGTTTGTACAGATACCTGTGAGCAGAGGACAGTTCTGGAAAGACTGAAATATTCCTTGTCATTCCAGATAGTTATTCACCATTCTGCTTAAATGGTGGTGAACTACAATGATGCATGTACAGAAAAAGATATGGGTTATTATCTAAGACATGTCTGGAGAGACCCAGAAGTCTCTCCTATCTGTCATCTTTAACATTCCCTTGAAAATTCTAGTCAGATTTATTAAAAAATCCCCCAAACTTTCAGGCCATTCAAGATGCTTCTGAAACAACTGTTATAACTCTTTTTCTCTTTAAAATGAAAGTTTAGGATTTCCTTAATTCTGTTTTACATCCCTGATATCTTCCTCTGAAATTGTCTTTCTGCAGCTCAGACTCAAAGTGACACCAGTGTCCCATGCACTGAAATAAAAAGTGGTCCCCTGGCAACAATATGGACAAAAACTTGTCATTATTTTCTCTCGCACTCCTGTGTCTTAATGGATTGAATAATCCAAATAGCAGAGAAAAGCAACATGCATCTGATCTTAATGAACTGTAATAGCTAGAGACAGCATGAAAGCAAGCGAAGGTATTTGTGCTATTTATAACCTACTGGATCAGCTGACTCAGCTTCACCAGCATTTGGAATAATTCATATTATATTCAGTGAGTCATTTAATGAGATACTTTAGTGTGTCAGGCTGTGTGCAAAATGTTCTTACACTTCATTTTTACCAGCAGTTTGATCTGATAGCTATAATGTACAGGAGATTAAGAGAAGCATGGGTTATACCTTCAACACAATCAAGAGATGGGGAAAAATCCAGCAGTTAATTAAAAGACCACAGAATGGAGTGGCCATTTGGATCCAATGCTCTGAAGAAGGCTTGAATCAGTTTGTGACTGCTTAACCCTCAGCTAAATTCTCCCCAGACCTGTTACCCATCACAGAATTACAGAATCAATTAGGCTGGAAAAGACCTCCGACATAACTGAGTCCAACCTGTGACTGAGCACCACCACCATGTCACCCAGACCACGGCACAGTTTCAACCATTTTGAGTTTCTCTTACCACTTCTGCTCATCCTACAATAATCATTTGTCAGCAGATGGATTTTTCCCATGGCAATGAACATTGTGAAAAGTAAAAGGGAAACAAAATGAGAAAACCAAACTGTAATTGTTTGGAAGGAGTCGTTATCAGTCTGCTTTTGTCAATTAGCATTCACACCATCTATTCAGCATTTACATTTACAGATTAGTGTTACTATTTATAAGATGGCTCATCCTATACAGACATATATGTGTGTGTGTGTGTGTGTGTGTGTGTCTTTGATTTAAATATAGGTGAGGATCTTTTCCTCCCCATATTACTGTGGGGATATGTACCAGACTGGGGATGCTAACAGTGGATGTGGTCTTGTCTGCACAGCTACTTTTACATCAACCTGTTTTTCATCATTCCTTCTGAAAACATCCACCTAAAGAACAAAATAATACTATAGTTTGTGCAAAGGAAACCCTCCCAAACTCCAGCCAAGACTAACTACCAAAGTTCACTCCAGACTGTGGTTACTAGTTGCTGGATAAAAAACACCATGAGGTTACCAGCTAAGAAAACTGGAAATATTGGTCTACAATAAAGCAGAAAACAGCACTTCCAAACCTTCCATAGCTGAATTCTACAATTGTGAGCTAGAGGCATTTGACACACAGCCAAATACTTGTCTGAGATTTTATGTGATAAGCAATGTGTAATTTACAAAATTCTTTGCTGCCTCTTCTGGGACTGAGAGAACATCTAACTATCGTTAGTATTCACTGGATGCCAAGACCAAATGTATAAATATTACATTACTCAAACATGAATATAAATGAAAAATGAAGTATGTGAAACTAGAGCATGAAGTGAACCTAGAAACAATTGGCAATGCCAGAAACATGGGGAAAAAAAGAAGATTCAGCTGCTGCAATTGAAAGTTCATTGTTAACATGAGCAGAGACTGAGACTGAATTTTGTAACTTCAGCCAGTTTCACTTTAAGGAACTGGGCAGTTGATAATGAATCCTGAACTTACATGTCTACTTTTAGTGTATAAACCTCCATGATATGCAGTAGAGATCAGGATTACAGGCCAGCTGACTAAGTACAAGTGCTCTCTGCAGCTTTGGAGTCAGTAAGATTCCTGGGGCATTCACACAGGACTGGAAGATGTGAAACAGGACTCATGGGAGACTTGTGTCCTTCTGGAACAGCAGCTGAAGGTCCAGGGAGATATACCAGGTCTGTACCTACATTTGAGCATTTGAGTTTGGATCAGAAGTGCACACGTGATGCAAACCCCATTGTTCCTATTTCCCATGCATCGCTGTGCATGGGGAGCCATCTCAGAGCCCACAAGCTGTACTTGTTTCTGATGGAAATAACACAGAAGATGTCCTCTGCCCCCAAAGTGTGTTCAGTCTGCAAGACTAGGATAGAGCTTAATCTGCAGGATGTTCGCAGTGCACAGCTGAGCCCACAGCACATGAGTGGTTCTCCTTGCAGAGCTGCTCCCATATTCCCGTACTACCTCCCACTGCAAAGGCAGGCTACATTTTCCCAAACAATACTAAAGGACTTTGTTTAAGCAGCTGAAATCCCCTGGCCTGACACAGTGGAGCAGAGGGAATGGTTCAGTCCAGCCTGAAGCTGACGTATAGTGGGTAATAGCTGAATCCCTCTCCAGACTCCCCTTGGCTAATTAACTGGATCTCATAAATTGACAGCAGTGGGACATCAGAATCCTAGACACAAGTGTCTTAGCGTGGAACTGACTCCCACCGTTTGTGTCAGCATCACAAAATCTTTTAGGGACAATAGTTTTGTTACCTGGAAACTACAGCCTCCCTATAGACACATCCTCTGTTGGCAACCATTGAAAGAATGTGGGTGATCTTGGATATCTGGTAGGTAAGCAGAGCCCTTTGATGCTCTTGTCCCCATCCAATATACTTCAAAACCTCTAAACTAAACATCAAAAAAAAACCCCTAAAATCTTCAGTTAATAGAGAATAAATTGCAATTAATATATAAGCAAGAGGCATGGGGCAGGTTATTGCCTGTGAAAACCAAATTTCTGTTATTTGTAGCCAGATGTTAGTTTCTGCTGTGAATTTTCCTTTTAGCTTAAAACAGGAATTTTAATTCATAGCACTACTCAAAAGCTGCTCCAATCTTTTAAAAAATGTAAATAAACAACACTTATTCACCATGTGAATACTAAGATGAGTCTTGTAAAATAAACACATAAAAATTAGCATTTTTGATCAAAAGTGCAGATGGGAAAGATTTATTCTGTTCTTAAAGCTGGATTCCAGGGACACTTAGGTTAATAATTTACCCAAATCATTTTCTCAGTCTGTGCTTTGGTTTACTTTTGATTTTCTAAATGAGAACTTTTCTGCTGCTTCTTTTCAAAAACATTTTATAACCCAAAGGATTTTGCTGTCAGAAATTAACCCTGAGAGCTAGATTAAATCCTTTCTTTTCAAATTTAATCTGGCTATTTTACTTATACTGCTCACAACATCCTAAATAACCTCTCTTTCCTGCTGACATTTACGCATTTCAAATATTTGAGAGCATGTTGTGCAATCACTTTTTCACCATGGTTAGACAAATCATTTAATCTTTTCATTATGCTGGTCTCTCTGTGTTCGATAAAAAAATTAAATTGAATAAATACATAAATACACTGAGTAATCAGGTAAAACTCTAAATCTACTTTATCCACACTACTTACAGCTTACTCCTTTGTCTAGTTTTGTTTCCCAAATAATACTATAAACCTTACCTTGAATGCAAAGTTTAAACAGCATTCAACTCACTTTAAATATCTAACTCACCTTGGCACTTCTAAGATTATTGACAAAATTATTTTCAATCATCTTACATAACTTTAACCTAAAGTAACTGGATTCAAATGTTAGATAAATCTTCAGGAATTACATCATTATTTTAGCTAATGCTGAGATAATTGATAACAAAACAGCTTAACACCAGAGACGTGACTCCCAATACAGGACCCTGTTTTTACAGGTTCCTGTAATAATGAGGAACTCTGAAGATATTAAATTATATGAGAAAATTTATAAGCTCCAATAATTATTTTTTTGTAAACAATAAAGACTTTCTCCTAAGCACGTGTGGAAAGGGTTTTTTTACTCACTATACTAATAGTCCATACTCATGTTATGTAAAAGAAACTAGAGAACGTGATTATTAAGATGTCTTTCTTTTAATATTACAGTTTCTCAAATTTACTCATTCTTATTGCTTGAGCTCTGTCTGTGGGTAACTAGTTTGTGGATAGTTCATTTCAAGGATTATTAAAATTCTGGGCTATGATTAGTGATTTGACTGGAAAAGAGAAGTCACATGTTTTTGGTTATCATAGGAATAGTAATATAAAAATCCTAAATGGAGAACAATCATGAAACAGCATGTTTATGGGAACACTGAAACAAATATTCACAGTGGTTGATGTATCTGCTAAGATTCAAATAAGTTGTAATAGAATTAGTAAAATGAGAGTAAAAGCAAGTAGTGCACTAGATTGAAGGGGTATTTCAATTACCAAAGTAATAAACACTGAAAGAGATGTCATATTATTTACTACATTTTCATTTCTTAACACCACTCATTTCAAACCCACAGACTAAAGAGCATGCATTAAGATAATTTTTGATAACTAACAGTGAAAACATAATTTTAACTGATAATGGAACACAAATAATGATCTTTAGATTTTGGCTTTTCCAGGTTCATTAACTGACCTGGAGAAGTACATCCTAATTTTACATTTGGATAGCATGGCGATTTATAAGTGAGTTTAAGATGAGAAAATGAAGGCCAAACTTCTAAATCTAGCTTGTAAGTGATTTTCATGTTGAACTACCTTCAACCTTATGGTTGCCTACTGGCAACAAGATGCTTCTAGTCTTACATTTTTCACGTTATTTCATGTAGACTGTGTTCAGGTATATTTCTCAAAAGAGTAAGTTATCTCATGTTTACAAATTTTACTTTTATAGTGTCATGGTATGTTCACCAAATATATACCCCATGATCTGATTTCTAAACACTCAATCCATTCCTTGATGGAATATGCATCTTTAGCATAGGGCAACATGAAAAACATAAGTATTGGGTTTGGAATTAATATTTTACACATATATAGAAAAAAAAATAGAATTACCTTAGGATGACTTTCACTTTCTTTTTTTATGGAATGTATTGACCAAATGATGGGTGACAACTTTGCCCCAGTAATAAGACAGTAAGAGACACAATTGGGAAATGTTACTATACTGGTGATGCAACCACACATTACAACTCAAACATGAAACTATGAACATGAATCACCTGTGAGACTGTCAGTCTCCTGAGGACCAAATCCCACTCGCCTGCTATGATGAATTAATTTTCTTTGCTGATTTATAAGAAACATTATTTAATAAAAAGGCCTTTTAATTAGCCAGGACTTTAACCAGTTTATTGAAACTGGTGACGATGAAATTATGAAAGGCAATACACAATTTTTCTAGCTTTAGATGCTCTACTCTGTTCTTCCTAATTATCCAGAACATCAGAGATGCCTCTATGCTTTCCTTAGAATAGACAGGGGGATATCACCTAGATTTCTGATTTTTTTTCCTTAATTCTGAAATGACCGGGGACTAATCAGGATTTTTGTCACAGTAATTTGATTTGGAGTGTCAAAAAATATCCCTCACATCCTCCTCAACTAACACGACTGCAGTGGAAAAAGCCTCAGAGTGGACATATTTATACTAGCAAAGAACGCCTCTTGTTGGGATAGTTTATCTTATTCATGGAACTAGTGGGAGTTCTGTCCTTATAAAACCTCTCTAGCTAACATAAGGCACATTTTCTCAAGAATGTTTTACTGATGTGACTATATCAGCAAATATGTCTTAGTGTAAGAAGCCTTTAATTCAATTAGCAATTAATAAATTTCAAGCTTTAATTCTTTTATTGGATAAATTAATTAATATTGACTTATATAACAATTATGAATAATGATAGGAAAATTTTACCTCATATTCAAACAAAGTTTAATCACCTTCCTGACATTTCCAACGGTATTGTATGTATCTCAGATGTCTAGTGTCCTTCAGATTCACTATTTTTATCTTGTCTTTTTTAGAAGATGATTTTTCTAATATTGAAAGTCCTCACAAGACCTTTTAGAAACCTTCTAGGTTATGTCTATACATCTTCCTTTCTGGTTTTTTTTACTGCCTTATTTGTCTTTCATCCTACTGATGTCATTTTAGCTTAAAAAAATTGCATTGCTTGGGGGAAAACAGAAGTATGTTTTCCTACAAAGGTAAGTTTGATTTGCCTGGTGCCTGAATGGATACCCTTGGATATCAGGAGACAAAGTGATCAGATATAGTTCCCTTTTCACACATATGTTTGAAAACTCATCTTATTGCTGTGCTTCAGAAGCAGTATTATCTCAGCCTCATGGATGTCTATTTTTCTGAACTTATTGCTATCTGAGTTCATTGCAATTGCAATCCTTGCTTTCCAATCATAGGTGAAAGATACTCAGTTTCAGTTATTTACTCAGAGTTCATGTGGGACCTTTCAGGAATGTATCTGTTGTGTAAAAACACATCTTAAACACAGATCTTCAAAAATGCTCATAAGTCTCCTGGAGGAAAAGGTATCATTGCACAATACCACACAAGTACCAGAATAGATAGAAAATGCAGACTCTAGAAATCACAGATAATAATAATGCAAGAAATAAGTATCTGTCTTATTAGAAACTATGAAATAATCATTGACCTGATGAACACTGGAATGTTTGGTGAAGATGATGATGAGCATTTGATTGCATTTATTAAAAAATGGTTACCATGAAAGCAAAAACCTTAACTGTTGAGAAATAAATTCTTTGGGGATTTAAGTTATTTGTCCTTAAGTTCTTCACAAGGCACCACTGAAACCCTTTACCCCAAATAACGCTGGGGAAGCTTAAAAGTTGCAAATGGGTACAGGGCACCAGCAAGCATCATCCCAGAGGGACTAAAAAGAAGACAAGAAAGCTCCTTCAGGAGCAACTTATATTTGCTGCCTTGAAAAGAAGAACAACAATGTGCCTAGGAAGGAGCAGCAAGGCAGTGAAGGTGTTTAGGATAAAGAAGGACAAAATGAACTAATTCTAGCTAAGAGAGAAAGGACATATGCTATGCTTGCTCTGACTTGCAAATACAATGTATCAGGGGAAAATTTCTGGCATAAAGCAAAGTTATTAATAAGTAATGATAGCTGGTACTCAAGCCCCACTAGGGGGACAAGGAGGTCCTAGTGGGAAGTGTGAAGATTCCAGGCTGCCTGTAAGGGCAGGGAGTTCTTTCCCCAGCCTTTTTTGAAGTGAAGGACTGGAGGTCTTGCTGCAAGACCCCATTCCTCTGAGCAGCAGGCCTGGGTGAAGAGGCCACAGGGACCAGGGCACCATTAACTTGATCTTCCTCTGTGCCACAGAACATGAGGCTTTTCTAAACCAATTCTAGTGAACTAAAGCATAGATGCTTTCTGGGCATTTTTTCTCTGAAAAAAATTACTTTCTGCTGTAGTAAAATTGTCCAGATATCACATTTTTACCCCTTGTATTATATACTTAGCTTCCAGTCATCCTGCATAAATTTGTGGTACCTCAAATTTTAGTTTCTTCCAGACTAACATCCTGCCATTTCCCATCACTACCAAAGGATATTTAATTTTAATACTGCCTTAATCCCTCTAATTTAATCTGGAAATACTAGTTTCTTTCAGACCTCCCACTTTCAGCTTGATTCCTCTTCTCCTTTCCTGAGATGCTCTGTGATGATGTCCCAGGTTACACACGCCAAACCCATCCAAGTGCTATTGAGGAGAGTGTTAAAGCAGTGAAGCTGGTGGAAAAACAACAGTGAGCACTAACTGGAGGAGCTGCAGTGAAGTGACATGTTGATAACTTACACCTTGGATCCAAAATGTGAAGCATTTCAGTGCCAAAAAACAAGTGGGAAAAAAAACCCAACCCCATGAAAGACTAGTAAAAGAGGTATGCAATGGTTCTAGGAATACTTAGACAGTATTTAGGAATAGTTTAGTTAGACTGAACTAATTACAAGTCAGAATGCAGTGCGGGAAAAATCAGGGAGAAATATGATCATTACCTCTCTTAGGCAGGTCAAGCCCAGAGTAAGAAGAAAAATTATTTTGAATGTCCTCGGTGGATACAAATAGGGACAGTGGATTAAAGCTGTGCACAGTAAAATTTCCAGCCAAGTATCAGGAAGCATTTTCTCCCTGTTAGGATGTCACATCACAGAGCTGCCTCCCAAGGGAGGTGGTGCAAGGAGCTTCACTGTATGAGTCATTTAAAATTAGACTGAAACAAAGCACCTGCATATACCTCAGGCAACACAGCTCCGTTGGCAGGCAGACAACCTCAATGACCTGACAAGACTTAACCAGCGCTCCTTTCTATCATTCCATTTAATTTTAGTCTGCTCATATTAAGTAAAACGAGAAAAAAAAGCATTCTGTGTAGCACTCACACATTTGTTTCCTCAAGTGACTGATTACAAATGAAAAATACATAAATTGTCATAAATATTCAGACATCTGATAGGTAAATCTAATGACTAGCTCTGGTTTGTGTTATTATCTAGGAAGTTATTTTAAAACATTCCCCCTCTCCCCCCTACCGAAATGACAAATTCTCCTCGCCAGAAGGTGAGCCAGCCAGGGGTAATCAAATACATAAACAAGATTTAGTTATACCTGGGATTATTATGGCTAGAGCATTTATTTTTGGATTCCTACTGCTTGAAATATCTACCTTTTCAGGCACTCCTTAAGAATGCCAAAGCAAAAATGGTAGCAGCAGAAAAGAAGACAGTGCCGATAAGAAAACATTAATGTCTGAGCAGCAAGACATTCCAAATTTGCTCCCCTTAGTTTTTCAGCATGTATTCAGAGGACTGAATACCTCATTTGCTTTTTTTTTCCAATCCCAGCCACCATGGTCTAAACAGAGAAAGAAGAAGATACAGCCTTAAGCTTTGGGGGAGTTTACAAGAAAAGAACACAGGGAAAAAAAAGATTAATTGATTCTTAATCCACTTCTGATATTGAAATTCACTTCACTCTCCTCTTTAATATTATTTATAGTTATTTTCCATGATTAAAAAGGAATTAACATATCTGTAATTATACACTGCAGAATGTGAGAGAGAAAGTAGCACGGCAAAGAACAGTTCAGTGTTCTCAAAACAGGAATAACAGGTAACCTCCACTGCAGAAACCAAGTGCCTGACCTCTTGGACTGGCAGTGAGGATATTAAATGTATTTATCAAATTTTATTGTTGAAGAAGAGCAGATAAAATATCAATATTTAGGAAAGAGGGGAAAATATCAAAGCACACAGTGGCCTATTATTCTGACCTCAAAACTACACCACGCTTTAAAACACACTTTGAAGACAAAAAATGGGAACCTGATCTCTCTTCAGCTTCAGCTTTATATGAACCCTTGCATTGGAAGTGACTAAACCAACATGGTTCATTCAGCTTAGCAGAACCAGAATGAGGTGAAACGCAAAGATTCCACATGTGCAAGGGGTGATGTAAGAGTAAAATGAAAAAGTAGCTGGTACTTAATTTTTAATGCCATTTTATACAGCGTAGTCTGTCCTGTGTAACCTTTAGAAACTACTACAGGAAAGTGCAATACTTACAGGTGATATGTAATATCTTCCAGTCCCACATGGGGAATTATGTTGGATATCAGTCAAACTCAAGGATACATCAAAAATGCAAAGGGCAATTACGTTTAGACCCTTAATTAGCTACCAAAGAAAAGAGTCATGTAAATGAAATCTAGTACTGACATAAAAGTGAATGACATTGGCTTACAAGGAACAAAATCCAGAAATTAAAGATAATTTTCTATGTAGATGAGGAGTGATGTTCTAGAGCAATATTTTCATATGAAATAAGAACAGGATATTCTACGATTGTGAGATAGAGCTTGGTAAGTTTACAACAGCAGAAGTCTGGACTCCTCTTCTTAGACAGAAGAGAACGATGCAGAATGAGGGAGGAGGTTCTTGTGTCCAAAGCATGCCACCAGAAGCACACAGTGTGTGTCAAGGATGGCCAAATTGAGAGCTTTAAACTGGAAATTACAGGAGAGGTGGAGATTCCTCAAAAATCAAGTGAGCAAATTGAGGATGGAATAGATAAGATAAGAGCCCGGGGAGATGGAAAGAGAAGTGACATAGAAATCAACAAAACCAATGATGAAGTGGAATCACTTAAGAATAGGTCCATAAAGAAGGAGGTGCTTGTGAAGTGATCTTGGACTGTTCTGGTGAATGAACATGCCTGGGTGCCTCTCTGAAATGCTTGACAATAATGGATATGGCACGGGGAACCAGTAGGAGGAATCAGAAATCCACATGCAGTTACAGTCATTGAGCTAATGGAGACATGATGCAATAGCAACTAAATTTCTGCAATGGCTGGGCACAGACCCTTTTGGAAAGACAGGCTGGGAAGGTGAGGTGACATTTTTGTGAGACTGCAGCTGAAATGCCTGAAGCTCTGCCTGGGGATAGCATACTGGTGCATTGGTTATTCTTCCCCAGGTGCATTTCTTTTGCTGAACTTCATGAGTTTACTCTCAGCCTAATTCTGCAGCCCGTTCAGGTCTATTTGAATGGCAGCATAACTGTCTCTATATCAGTCACTCCCAATTTTGTATCATCTACAAACTTGCAGAGGGTACACTGTCCCATTTTCTGGATCATTAATGAAGATATTTGAGGAACAGTATTGGCCCCAGTATCAAACCCTGGCATAACACCACCAGTGTCTTACCTCCACCCTGACTTTGTACTACTGATCTCAACCCTCTGGACCTGGCTGTTCAGCCAGTTTTCAATCCATCATGCTGCTCTCTGGTCCATATTTTGCCAGCTTGTCCATGAGAGTGTTGTCAGAAACGGTGTCAAAAGTCTTGTTAAAGCCCAGGTAGGAAACATTTGCTGCCCCCTCTTCATTCACAAAGCTGGTCACTAGATGACCTGAAGAGGCACCTTCCAACCTAAGCAATTCTGTGAGCCTGTGATCTCGAGGATGACCATTTGTGTGTGCCAGACAAGAAGAGCAGACAGACTGTGGCAATCTGTGTGTCAGATCGCAGATAGCCACTGTAGCGCCAGAGAGGTTGGCACTGAGTAATATCAGGTTTATGGATATGAGTAAACCTGGAACCTGACCCCCACCTGTCAGGCTTCTTTTGCAATCCTGGGGAATGTTAGAATTGCATTCCGCTGAATTTATGCTCATCAGGGCTATTGATGAAAATGAGAGTTCATCTCTGTATCTGTACCCAACAGATTAAAACACTGATGCATTTCCCTGTCCTCTGTTTGATTATCAGCCCTGGAATACAGTCCCTGTTTTGCTAAGGGCCTCTTCTGGGATCTTAAACAGGTGTTCAGCTGTGTAGGAGTGTTCACCTCAGCCACTTAACTCCTTCAGCATGTGCCCTGTAATTAAGTGCACCCAAAGTTAAGAACTGAAATTCTCAGTATAGAGAATGGAGAGAATTGAATGCCTCTAGGGGATGATTAGGAGCATTAAGTTAGGCACTTAATGTTACAAAGTGTAAATAACCTCTCAGTCACATGCAATTTTTCCTGTAGATTCCTGACTCATTCGTACAATGAAAATGTACAGAATAAAAAGGAAAGAAGAATATTCGATATTTATTTTTATCTGAAGGCTGTGTGTCTTCATAACACGTATCAAGCAAACTTTGGTGGTTGATAAAGTAGAGGTGCTGTGAAGAATTTTTTCAGTGCCTAATCAAAAAATACAAAGAAGGCATTGGCGGTAGCTGGTTCGTTTTGCCTTCCTTTGCCTTGATTACTTATTTGGAATGTCACTTCTGAAAGTAAGTGCTATCTCACAAACCAATGTATTTCTGAGCATCTTTGGAATGAGCAGTGGAAAGAATGATTTCCAGCAAAGGAAAGTAATTATTTTTTAAATTGCCGGTCAGCTGCATGAAGCCTACTATAAAATATATCACTAATCTTTGCCCAACCCTTTTTTTACAAATAAAGATTATACTTGTAAGTTGAAAAGTTATTGCAGTGCTGAAAACAGTGGAAACTGCAACCTGTTATTCAAGCAACAAAACAACCTCCTTCCCTTGTCTCCCCCTCCCTGCCCTAGTTTTTCTATACATTAACAGCATTTTGACAGAACAATGCACTTCCATGTGGAAAAAGCCTGTCTCAAAAAATTTACTGTCTATGTGATGCATGTTTCTTCCTGAATCTTGCTTTTCTAATTGGATTACCATACTCCAGAAAAGGGTCTCTCGAGTTCGTATTAGCTGTTTCACCACATGAAGACACATGTAAAAATTAGGCTCTGTACAAGCCATGTACCATTAAGATAAACACTCCAAACACACTATATACATACAATGAGGAGAAATGAGGAAATTTTCATAAACTAGAATGATTTTCCTTAGGAAAAGACATCATCTTTTAATCATGCACTTGAAGTGATTTCCCCCCCATGAGATTTTCACTGACAAAATCAGTAGTACCAGAGGTCAGAAATAGCTTAGGATGCAGGAAATTACTCATAACTGATAAAACTAAAAAAGCATACAGAATTTAGGTAAAGACTGCTTAAAGCCCAGAAGGTCACAGATGCAGGCTCTGCTCCAGCTGATTCAACCTAAGCCTCAACATAGAAGATAATGCCAAATTTTCACCTCACAGTCTCTAAAAATATCTTTCTCTAAGCTTGCATTAAAGGTGAGGGAAGAGGGTTATTGTGCCATGGGCAGGTCAGCCTCCTCACAAAGCACCTCCTGTTGACTGTGGTCCTGTTAGTGGTTTCTACTTCACCCTCCAGTACAACCCCAGTAAGGAAAAGGCAAAAGCACCACGCCTCCTATGGGTAGCAACCTAAACTTTTGCTTTACCCTAATCACCCAAGCATACTGTCTTTGTCTCTAGGTTATTCCTTTAGGTAGAACAACCCACTCTGGCATGATGGTAACCCCTTATTGTGGGGATTGCAATGAGGCACCAAAGGCTGGGAGCTGATACTGTAAAGGCACTGCCAGGTGAGATTATGAAGGGAAATTTTTAAATAGTGTTATAGGGGCAGCTCTTTCATTTCTATCACTTTGATTTCCTTCCTTTCTCTTTCCAGCTAAATTTTGCCACTGAGCATATAATCATGCACATCTTCATACCATCTGTCTTCTCTCATATTTTTTACAGCTGAGTCAGTCAGAGTTCTAATTTCAATTTTCATCGATCAAGAGATTTTTATCATGTCTCAGAGAGGGAGGTAGAGGTTTTCCAAAGATAACAACCGTTTCAGTAGCCTGCAGAAGATTTTATTTCTATTTCTTTTAGCTGCAGAGTTTTTATGCTCAGCAGACTAGTATCCAAATACAGCTGGGAAAAATATGACAACAAAACGTGTGCTAGAGATTACAAACACAAGTACCTGCAACCAAAATGTCCACAGGGAAGTGAAACAGAATTTTTCTCAAAGGACTCTCAATTATGAAGTTACAACAGCCAGCGGCTTTTGGTTCAGTCTAACTTATAAAGAAAAAGTTGTCTGACATATCCCAAGTGCTGGCTGGCTCAGGAGGATGGTCCTTCCCTTGTCACACTCAGTCTATTCATAGCAAATGAAGTGCTCCTCAAAACAGTGGTAGTGAGTCCAGGATCTGCTCCACAGCCCATTCCCTCTGCCGTGGAGTTTACAACAGGCCCGGCACACGCTGGGCAAGCGAGGAGGAAAGACTTGCACCTTCCTCCTTGTCTCTCTGTAAAAGCCCTTCAAAGCCTTATCATAGAAGACTGTTAACGGGATATTTTGTGATAGCACACAGCCTATGCTGCCTACTGTAGTAGAAAATAGGAAACCAACTTGCTTTGGATAAATTGTTTGGAGTTATTATGAACCACACCGAATACAATTCTCTTTAACAGAATGCGTTAAAATGCTGACTATAATATTGTTCCATGCCAGAATCTGTGCTTTAAGGTGTTTTAGTTGTGAATTAACTCTCCTAGTGAAGCTTTAAGTGATGAAATCATTTAGCTTCTCTCATTAAAACATGTGGTTAAACTAATATAACATATTTCTTTTTAAACTGGGGAAGAAAGCAGTTGTGAGCTACACCATTTCCAGATCTTTCCAGTGGTGGGATCTTCCAGCTCCTCAGAGCGAGAGAACAGTGCACTCGCAGCTGCAAAACCCATTCAATCTTCACTGTATTTACCTACCTTTCAAATGCTTTTCCACTTTTGACTAATTTACCAGCAGCCTTTTATCATCACAGCACCCATCTCTTTCCCTTCCTCACTCATTTTCCATACTGACATTATCTTCCCACTTGCATAACTCCTCACTCAACTCAGCATTTGCTTTACCTTTTCTGTTCTTGTTAGCACCCGCTCTTACAAAATCTCTTTCTATCTCCTGCTGTTCCTGATGTGCCCTCAGGAAGAATTATTTATAGCCACACTATGATGTCACCAACTTCAGGCAGATGAAATTGGAAGGGACTTGCAGAGATCATTTTGTCCAAACCCCCTGCCTAAGGAGGGTCACTTGGAGCAGGCTGCCCATGGCCAGATGGCTTTTGAATATCTCCAAAGATGGAGACTCCACAAACCGCTTGGGCAACCTGTGCCAGCACTTGGTCACCTTCACAGCAAGAAGTGTTTTATGATATTCAGATGGAACATGTGTTTCTATTTCTGCCCACTGCCTCTTCAATACCTCTCTTTACCTCTTTCTCATCTCTTTCATCCCTAAGTGTTCCAGTGTACAGCTGTGACAGCAGTCAAAGCGCTGGTCCATGGACACCCACTGCTTGGCATTCAGCTGGGTTCCCTACTGACTGCTTTCCGCTGTTGTCTTTCATCTTACGATATACTTGTAAATTCACAAGAGAAAGGGCTTTCTCGATTTTTTCTCTGCTTATGCAGCACCTAGCCAGTGGTTTCCCGTCTATGCCTGGGGTTCTCTGATGCCAGATAAATACAAATAGCAAGAATTCTTTCATCTATAACTCCTAAAACCTTATTAGGGAAGAGTATTCATATGCACAAAACACAAAGGAGGAATAACTGTATCATTTCCCTACAAATGACCTCAGTGTCTCTGGAAGACCCTGTAAATGTGCCTGCTCATGGATAGTAAAAGTATTTGATTCCCCATCACCAATTTGAAAGTTCAGTATTCTTATCAGGGACATCACTGTGCAGTTCAGAAGGCCTTAAAGATTTTTTTCTTAATTGTAGATTTTTTCTCCCGTAGTCCTGAATTCATTGGTAGAGTATGTAACATAATTTGGCGGTGAACTTAGATCAAAGCAAGATTTTTGTCTTTGCATTCCTCTGATCTTCAGCAGCCTTGAGGATGCTCTAAGCTACATCAGATATCAACCTGCCATGGTCATGGCTATCTTGCATCCTATCTCTTCCTGGTGATGACTGAAGGAGATTAGACTTACCCTTAACTGAGTCTGGAAACATACATCTAAATTCTGAAGAGCCACTCATTTTGCAGACTGTGGCACCTCTCCTGAACCACTTCCTGTGCTGGAGCACTTTCCTCATGCAGGTGTAGCTTTCTATGGCATCAGTAGTTATCTTTTAAAACTTATTCTATATTCTTGGGTATTTTTTTCTGTATGCACAAAATAAAATAACTGTAAATGTAGGTCATCACCTGTGCTTTATATTTAATTCTCTAGCAGCGTATTTGACCTTGATTTCTGATTGCTTCTCTGCTTTTTTTTTTTTTTTGGAAATACAAGGAGAACCTTCCATTGGCCAAAACCCCCTGTAGTTCTATTTATGCTTTCATTTACACAAGGTAAAACATGGAGTCATTATTTTTGAAAACAGTGTAAACCAAATATACAGATTTCCCTACACTTGAAAGGTTTTGTTCTTTTTTTTTTTTTTAATATCTTCAGGGTTTTTTTGTTTTGTTTTTAATCAGAAACTCCTTGCTTTGAAACACAAACACTTGTTTTAGTGCTTGTGGTTTTTTGGTCTTTTATCTTGCTTTAATTAGCTCACTTGGGAAGTAATGTAACTGTATCGCAGAAAAAGCTGTATCAGTAGCTGAATCCTTCTTTTCAATTAACCATACAAATCCAGGCCTTCTTCCCACACTCATACTGCATTATTTCACACTTGGCACAACCTACTTCTCTCAAAGTCCTTCATTATTTTAAGGTCATCCTGACAGGATGCTTCCTGTCTCATTTTGTGCCAGCAGGCAGAAAGATGCACACTTTTGTTCACCTGTCTGGAGTCCACCATAGCAACCACGACCAGGGTTGCATGCAGGATGGCAAAGTCTTAAAATACCTTGCTATTGAAACACAGTAATCAAAGTGAGATTTAAGAAAAACCCCACAATTCCTTCCAAGGCCATAAAATGGAATTTTTTGTGTCTTACTGCAAAGCAATTTCTGCTGAAAGAATAGAAACACAGAAAATGCAATCCTTGCTAGTATACGGAGGCCTTATCCTGATTTTATAGAACATTGCAAACAAGGAAAGACTTTAAGGGTCAGTTTTGCTCCCAAGAAACTCCTCACTACATGTGTGTCTGGAAGGCAGAAGTAGGGACAGGCAAACAAGGAGAAATAGAGAATCATTTCCTGGATATACAGGGCAGAATTAGGAAAGCCAAAGAAAAGCTGGAGTTGAGATTGCTGGAGGACATCAAGGGCAACAGGAGAGGTTTCTACAGCCACAGCAGCAACTAAAGGAAGACCAGGGAGAACATGGGCCAGTGTGACAGGAGACCAAGTGATGGAGAGCGTAGGAAAGGATAACTGATGATAGGAAAGGGTGAAGGACTCAATATCTTCATTCCCTCAGACTTTACTGGCAAAGTCTGCTGCTCACTCCCTGGCCATTCAGGACTTTGCTTAGGACCGAAGAGCAGCAGAAGCCACCCATGGTACAGAAGGATCAAATTAGGTACTAATTAGGTCAGCTGGACATGTGCAGGTCCATAGGACTGGATAGGACGCATCTGAAAATGCCAGGAAACTGGTTTGATGTTGTTTCGGGACCATTCTCTATCATGTTTGAAAAGTTGTGATTAAGAGAGCAAAGACTAGAGAAGGCACTCGTTAGTCTTCAAAAAAGGCAAGAAGGATTTATGGAACATAGAAAAAAACCATAATCTTTTGATTCATAAGAAAATGTTAATAGAAAGGTACTGTGGAAGCTTTAGTATACCTTGTGTTCAGAAAATATAACGGCTTCAATATTTTTGGAAAATTCTGAGATTGAGAGAAACAGAAATGGGATTTTATCCATTTGTTTTCAGAAGAACCTCCCAAACACTTTTTAGACTGCAGTTTATGGTATTTAGCAGAATATTATTTCATACAGGAAGGCGATCTGAGGCTTAACACTGAGTAATATCACAAATATGAATGTGTAGTATCCAAGAGGATATAAAATCTAGAGGAACTTCACAAAGACATGACATGATAAATACATGTCAAATGGATATAACAAATATTGTTTCTTTCCAGTAATGTATTGAAAAATGGAGATCTCTGTAACTGAGCAATGTAGCTAAACATTTCCGCAGAGCACATCATAACAATTTGAAATTTGAATGTTAAATTCTTTTACATCTTTTGTAATCCCTACAGGTGCATGTGCCTTATCAGTATGATATCCTGAAAACTCAGGCGGTACAGTTTGATGTTTTTTTCGAACACAGTTTGCATTTAAACTAAAGCTACACAGTATGTACTGCAGGCAAAGTTCACTTAGAAATGTAACTGAAATGCAAACATGAACTGCTTGTGACATGTTTTATAAAAAACTTCACAATCAAAACCTAATTTGTCACACAGCATTACTATATACTACACTGAAGCATACAATACTATACTAGAGCCTTTAATTAATCCCTCTGCTAGTGCAGGAATATTTCTACTAATAACTACTTTTAAAATTTCTAAGAGATGAAACTTGGATCTCCACCTCTGGAGGTTCTTTTAGCTTTTAAATCACATCAGTATGAGAATTTTTTTTTCTCAATATTAAATTGAAATATTAATCTTTTCCAGCTTCATCACATTAACCCTGGTTACTTATTTGCCCAACTTTGAATTATGTTTATTCACCCATTGGGTTCACACATTTTAAATTCTCTGGGCTTCTCAATCATTACTCAACAGAGCTGTACCTGATGAGTTCTCTAAATTTATTCCCTACAGCTCTCTTGGTAATTTGCATTACTTTTGCCTGGACACTTCAGTTTGTTAATACTTTTCTGGCAGTAACTGCATAGAATTCTAAAGATTAGGGCTGAGGTCTTAGCTGAGCTGACACATGGTCAACCCAGCTTGGGAAAAGGCATGGAGGCAAAATTTGTTTCTTGATTTCCCTGCAATTGAGATCCTCTTGGTGCTGATCTAGCTTTGATACAAAATAAAGTACGTTGACAGTTGTTTTGGTGAGCCTGTTCCAGCAGAAAGGGTTTCTGGAGCACTCAGGCCCCTCAGATTTGTGCTGTGTTGCACCTGGTCCTGCTCTATATCCTGGGAATACACATGAGCAAAGAATGGTGTTGTCTGTCTAGTTACATGTTCTCTGAATATGGGGGTGAAATGTTGACATCATATTAATATGAGATCTACCTCTTCAAGAGGCACTTTCAACAGGAATATGATTTTTGCTAACAAGTATCTCTTTTCATTCTTCTATGCCCTTGAAAACACTTTCTGCTGTTAAAAGACACGGCTTTTGAAGGACTACTTCTATTTTTATCTCTATGCATCTATCCTCATGAATCCTTTGTTTTCCATTTTAAATCAGAATATTTCATTAACTACTGTGCTTAGGTCTTAGGAGGGTAGCAATTTATTATCTTTATGTTGATTAATTTCCTTTGTATCCATCTGCTGTGGAGTGCTCAGGATGTCCTGCACACAAGGGAACACTTCACAGAGTAAGTGGGTGGAATTTTGAATACCTTACAATTTTTACAAGGAAGAATGGAATCAAAACTACTGGAATCAAACACCAGCTCTTTATAAAACCATTTTCACCACAAAGCAGTAATTAAAATCTCCATTGCCTACATGCAGCAGTCCTTAACTCATTTTTTAAATTTACAGATATTAAAATGAAATGTTAATTGAAAACGCATTAGCTGAACAGAAGGGTTTAGATCATTTAGGCTAAATTTGGCTTGAGAGAAGAAATGAAAGCCTATGTAAAACTTAATGTCTTCTTAAGGAGACAGAACGGGGACTGTCTCCAGGTGAGTGGAATCAGAGCACCTCCCAGTGTTGCTTATGTGCCAGTTGTTGGCAGAGGCACAGGCAAGGCATTGGCTGTGACCCACATTCTCTTCCCCAGCAGAGCTCATTATAATGCTGACCCCTTAAAACTCTGCCTAAAACAACTGGAAGTTTTGTCTTCAAATAAGTAAGTAATACAAAACACTAAGGTTTCACCCATGGGATGTATTCAACCTGGTTTTAAAGACTTATTACAGATTTCTGGAATGTTAAGGAAATCCCAGCTAACACTCACCCTTCTGCCAAACAATACTCCATCAGTAAAAAAAAACATGGGTGAAATTCTGTTTTCATCTAAGCCAGCTGGAAATTTACCATGCAAATCAGTGGGGCCAAGGAAAGTCCATGATCATGTAAGTGGTTAAATAGCTTCAGTGATCTTGAAATTTTCACCAGTGGATGAATTTGAGACAATTCCAAACAATCAAACAAATAATAAAAAGTGGATTTTTGACAAAATTAATGGCACAGTAACTAAAATAATTGCTTTACATGGAATAAACTAAGGACTATTATATTAACAGCAAATAAGATGTCTTTTACAAAACAACTGTTCTAGAGATTTTCTGAGGCAAACAAAAATTTGATAGAAAAAAAAGAGTTCTACTTAGTGCATTACTGATAAGTGTACTGGTTGAATTAATTTATGTTCTTAATTTTGCCACATCTTTAACGGTTATGAACAGACTTTTTCATGTTTTCATTGTTATTGAACTCCACATTGATAAAATCCCTCTTGCTTTAATGTATTTGAAATACATTTCTATCCTTATGGATTGCCAACAACCATGTTTATTTTTCTTACAGTATTTATACACTGAAAGTCTCTTGTTATTTCTGGTACTGCCACTACCTACGTCACTTTTAAGAGGCAATTTTACCCATAGCATGCATTACACTTAAACTCTTACATTACTAACACCTCATAATGATGTCTTAATATAACCTTCAGTCATGTGCTTTAACATATCTGGGTTTTGGAAATATTGAAGCTGTTACTATTTGGAAATATTGAAGCTGATTTCTGTTAATGAGCACTGATATTCTTAAGCAATATACAGTTCATTTTCATTCTACTGATGCGTTGCACTGGCTAAGAATTTTGCTGATCTAATAAGGAGATGGGAACAACATTTGATATCAGTGACCCATGAAGTCTCCATGCAAGTTTTGACATATTGGAGAGATGACTATGCTGAGCCAAACCTCCTACTGGAGAAGCTGTAGAAGACTGTACACACACAGAGACACACAATTTGTCTGTTCATCACAGCTTTTTCTATTCTGCATATTATAGAGTGACACATTGTGTCAATTCAAGGACCATCTTTGATCTTCATTTCAGAAATTAGGAAAGGAATGTGGGTTATTTTGCTGAGGCATGTCTTCCTGTGTTACATGAATCCGCCTGGCAGTGGCTTTCATTCTGCACAGGAACCTCTCCTCCTCTGGCTATGGAACCACGGTTATGTTATCTAAATAAGTGTATTGGATAATGATGTTATCATTTTGAGCCAATTCAGAATTCCTTTAATCAGTACAGTAAACTGAAATTCTACTAAAAAGCAAACAAAGTGAAACCTTTAGGATTTGGTTGTGCTATTACACAAAGACCTTGAAATAAATGTTTGATGTGCTTCAGCAAACAGCCCCTGCCTCAAAAAGCATGGTGCTGGTGTATAAAACATTTAAAATTTTATATAAATATGCATTCAGAACTCAATGACAATGTCACTGAAGTTAACATGACTTCTGTTAATCTGAGTGAGACTGGAACTGACTCTTGTATTCTTTCTCTTGTTCTCCATTGAATAATGTTACTTAGATTGACAGGGAACTTAGCCACAGGTAAGCTGCAAAACATAGCGACTGTTTACGTAACATTATTATGCTTAAAATAATTCATATCTATAAAGATAGCTTTCTTCCCAGCAGTTGCTCAAAAAGACAGAAGTAGAAAAGGTCAAAATAATAATGGATTTAGTCCTACTGAAATGAAATATTTTCATATTTGCAAAACTGCCAAAAAGAGATTTGTAGAGTTTTTATCATGAACATACTATTGCTTTTCTACAGCACTTTGGAATACTACAGTCATTCACAGTCGTCACAAAAGTGGTAGACAAAGAAGGGAGTATTCAAAGCCTAAAGTAGTAAGGAGGTCACAGAGTATCCTATTTTTAATTCTAAAGAATTCTTAACTTAAAAATCTTTTTTAAAACTCAAAAAAAGAAAAGTATGCTTCAAAGAAAAAAACCCCAAAACTATACAACTCTACCCTTCTAAGAATCTATGTTGCTTTCACTTTTAGATTATATACGGTCCAGGTTGGAATCACAGCTCTTATTTGCTGCAATAGAACAAAATGTTTCTGATTGTTTTTACTGTTTTTATCATTACTATGAGAAAATATCCCCTCCCAACAATACCAAGTACTACAATGAACAATACAAACCCTCAGTGTCAGGTAAGTCTCCACCTGACCTCCTTCTCCTCTGCCTTACCTGGATGTTCCTGATTCTCTTTGGAATTCACAGAGTCGAAGGTTAATTGACTGAAAACAAATCTTCTAGTCAAAAAGTGATGAAGAATAACACACGTACGCAGTCTGTCTTTTTATCTCAACCAAATGAGAAATCCCTCATTCTTTACAACATTTTTCTGGTAGAGATGAACTTGTTCATAGTGGTTGTGGTTAGATAATCAGCACAGATTCACTCAGCTACACTATATAGGAACAGCTAAATACAGGATGATTTTCTTAAAACAACAAAAAAAGAAATAATAAAGAAATCTTCAAACCAATCTATTAACACTGAGAACCTTTAAAAAGAAGGATAATTTGTTTCAGGAATCTAATAACCCATGTTGATAAAGAGAGGAAAATTCATCTCCCAGAGTATGTATGCTCACAAAAGTTGCTTGATCTATGCAAGAATTCAAAAATCATCTTCTCCTCATGAGGGAAATCAAAAATTTCTTTGCTCTGGTTGTTATAACTGTCACCAGTAAACTTAAACACTGCAGTCCTAATGTGCTCAGGAAAACTTGTGGCAGGATGATTAGTAAAATTCTTCCCCAAAGAATTTGTTACAGTCAAGAATTAACCAGGAAACTGGGGGTGTAACTTTGTATGGTCATTTCCAAACATCTCTGCATGGGAACAGGAGAAATAGCATCTGTAAAATAATTGTCTCATATGTTACCCATTATTTGCCATAAGGCACAGGCAGATAATATATTATCCGGTTTTTGTCAGAATGTGCATCTGGTGATCAGGAAACCTGGGAATCAAAGACAGGATTTAGGCAGAATTGGTCTGTTGAGTTTAGTTAGTTGTATGTTTAGCTTCTGATTTCTTGGCTTCAGTGAACTTGTCACCGGGGATAAGCAAATGATGTGACAGACGTTGCATGGTCACGACTTTGGACCTCTCTTCAGCTGGGTCCTCAGCTGGTTTGAGGAGTTCTGCAGACTTCCTCAACCAGTATTTCACCTTGCTGTCCACTCAACTCTGGTAGCTGGTATTAAAAGACACATCTCAGTATCCCTCGAGGGACAGAAGAGCACTTTGAATTAATTTAACATAGCAGTTCAATCTCTACAAACTTGATGCAAACTAATGAAATTACATGGTCAAGCAATGACCGACTTGTTCTATACTGAAGGTCCTCTAATGTTACTTTCAAACACCTAAGGTTACAAAAACACACTTCAAGAAAGGCTTGTTATTTAATTAACCTGTGATAAAAGTAAAATTGTGGTGTTGTATTAATGTTTAGGTAACTTGTACCATTACATGTCAGACAGTGGTGAAAAAAGTAGAAACATGAAAATGACATACCTTCCTTTATTTGGCCTTCTTTAATGGAAATTTTTGTTACAAGTTCTGTATTGATATAACTCTTAATGAAAATTTACTTCACAATGGGTACTTTGTGTTGATTAGGTGGGAAAGAAATACCTTCTTTGCTGCTATTTATAACATAGCTAATAATTTTTTTGGGGTGAATACCTCCTTTTTTATCTTCAGATGCTTTCCTTGACAGGGAGAAAGTCAGGACAAAAGGGTCTTCATTGCTTCTTTTGCTACAAGGTGAAAATATGGGGCTGATTTCTGTAAAATGGCTCTACTCACCCAGGTATTCCCATGTACATGTGTCATATTTTTCCTATAAAGGCATTCCCTCTGATTCTGAACATCGCAGTAAAAACCTACTATCCATTACCCAGTTATTTTAAATACCAGTGCATTTCCAAGAAAGATCTGCTTTAAAATAGTGTATCATTATTATGGTTTTAATAAAATATCCTGCTGTGTAACTGCCCACCTCTTTACAACAGTTTCACTTTCAGGATAGCTGTGTTTTGGAAAAGGTTTAAAATCAGATGAATCATAGGCTCTCCTGGGAAGCAGTGTCATGCAGTAAGCTGCTGGCTCTTTGCCCCATAGACAGGCATTTCTAATACAGCCATTAGGACAGCTCCTATCCCTCTGACATATTACAAAATTAATGAGTTATTTTCAATAACTTTACAAAGCCCATAAGACATGACAGAGAAAATTCTTCCTCTGTTACTTAAGTAGTGAGGTTTCAACTTCTGGTATAGACGGATGTTTGCAGGATCGCACACGCAAAGGAAAAGGGTTAGTTATACACCTGATTTCTGTTGTGGAATGTGTTTGTCTTATGTTAGAAAAGCAGCTGTTTGCTGAAATTTTGTGGAAATATCCTCAAGTATTTAGTGTAAAGGACTACTGTTTTTGTCCTGTAAATGCAATGTAGATTCTCTTAACCACTATAATATACTAAAACTATAATGAACCCATATGCATTTAGCTTTTACATATGAAAATATTTTCATAATGGCCATATGGCTTTTCACAAATTTCTGATAACAGTAGCAATGACACACTTGTAACAGTGTGTATCCCAGTACAATTCCATCAAATTAGAAAACAGTACAATGGAAACATGATACAAGTTTAGCAGCGAAAGCATGCTTACCTTCATATGTTCCGCTTTCTAGGAGAGCGCCACTTTTCTCCAATTCCATAAAATCTTCAACAGTGATGAAAATATAGTCCACACCAGGGACTTCCCCCTCCTTATGTGGCCTTGTGGTGCCTATCAATAAGATGAAAGACACATTGTCAAGCATGTGGCCTAAATGTAGAATGATCTTTTTGAAAGCTTTGGAAAATTCACGAAGGAAACCATTTACACAACACCTTACATAGCACATCTTCCTCGTGAGGATGCCTTTCAAAGCAATGTAGCTATATTTGCTGAAGCTGACAGAGGTATATGAGATGCATGTTTAAGACCATGCCAGATATTATTTGGATCCATATTATTTATTCTCACTAATGAAAAACTAGCATACTGCTGTTCTTTTTATGTTACTAGAAAGACCCTTAGTGACATCAGTCATTTAGAGGTAACACAAAACAAAGTCTTGTCTACAATTAATCTGCTTCATGGAATTCTAAACATTTATTTAGAACATAAAATAAGAGTTCTGTAAGTAAATCTGTAAGGGTTATATTCACATTGCTTGTTTCAGTGCCATAAGTGGACTTGACAAATGGGTAGGCTTCAGGGCCTGTGGGATTAAAATCACCTGCTAACCATGCTGTCAAACTGCAAAGGTGTTTATATTTAGTTATTGTCTCTATTGTCATCTCTGGAAGACAGAACTCCGTAAAAGCTGACAGACAATATTACACTCAGCCTGAGAAGTGACTTGGCTTAGCCAGCAGAAGTTGGGATGTTAGCAGGGAAGAGTCTGAAATCGACCTGATTTCCTAATGGTCCAGTTTACTGTGGTCACATTATCCCTGCCTTGATAGAAACCACTAAGTAAGTCTCAAAATTCTGTTTGGAAATGGGAGTGTTTTAGGTTCTCTTCAGTCTCAGAGTGTTTGAAATACCTTAATAAATCCTTTATCAATACTGTACTGATTACATCACACATGCAGGGGTTGGTTTAAAGACCGTTGACATTGGGAAGTGGCTAGAAACCTGTCCAACCTCCTTTCTGTTGCTTGAAGACACAGAGACATAAAAGTCTTAGGTTAACTCGACTGCCAGTCATAGAGACCTTTTTCTCCTCAGGGACAGCATGAAGTCCATGGCAAAGACTGAATGATCCTGTCAGGCTAATATTTCAGTACCTAGCATGGGGAATATATTTTGATAAATCTCTAAGACCCTTCCCTCATTCTCTCTGATTCCAATTCCCTTCTCAGCATTTACAGCTAAAACTGGCTGTTAATTTCTGGGAATTTTCATACTATTATCTGGAGTACTCTGTCCATCCGGAGTACTGTGTGCAATTCTGGGCTACTCAGTACAAGAGAGATGTGGAGCTCCTGAAGTGGATACAGTGGAGGGCAACAAGGATGACTGGGGGGACTTGAGAATCTTTCTGATGAGTAAAGGCTGAGGGAGTTGGGCCTGTTCAGCCTCGAGAGGAGACGGCTGAGAGGGGACCTCATTAATGTATAGAAATATCTAAAGAGGATGCTAAGAGGATAGAGCCAGGCTCTGCTCAGTGGTGCCAACCACTAGGACATGAGGCAATGTCTGATGCACAGAAGTTCCATCTGAATATTTGGAAGAGCTTCACTGTGCAGTGGCCGAGTACTGGAACGGGTTGCCCAGAGAGGGTGCAGAGTCTTCCTCCTGGGAGATATTCCAGAATCATTTGGATGCAATCCCAGGGCATGTGCTCTGGGATGACCCTGCCTGAGCAGGCATGTTGGAACAGATGACCCACTGTGGTCCCTTCCAACCTGACCCACTCTGTGATTCCTCTTGCGTTTTGGAGATGGTATGGTTAAAGCACTCAGACACTTGGATTGTCCATAAGAATGCTAAATTTATTTCCCATGGATTATCTGACCTCTGGGGATGCAGCAGGATCCCCAAAGATCTCCAGCCCTTTGTGAGAACTATGTTGAAGCACAGGGATTCTGGTGTGCCCCTGAGCTCCCGGGAGCTCTGCTAACAGCACAGACATCATATGTTTGATCTGCATGCTCTCTCCTGAGAAATCTTTCACTATCAAAGAATATTGACAGGAACTGTATCTTCCTCACAAAACACTCTGGAAAATCAAGGCCATTCCCAGACATGGCACAGGGAGGAAGCTGGCATATTAGATGAGTATCTCTAGCTTTCTCTCTCTACAATATTTTTGTTATGTAGCCAAGCTAGGATTACCAGTTTAGCAATCAAACAAAAATACAAGTTATATAAAATGTAAGCCCTGCTTTGAGTGGAAAGTTGGATCACATGACATAAAGAGCTCCCTCACAAGTGAAATTTTGAATGATTTTATGCTATTAAGTGTTAATACACTCTAATTGGTTTTAAATACATGGACATTCAGCAGTCATTCATGACGGATGATGGCAAAGTCTCACAGGAGGTCCAACAACAGACTTGGCCATCCCTGTCTTTCTCTACTTTGGTCACAGTCTTTGCTCAACTTGTCTAGAAAAGTGTAATGGACTAAATTTCAGATTCTGAATCCCTTTTTCAAGTTGGAAGCTACAGACTTAATCTTTCTGCCCTTATATTACTTAGTCATGCTTTTTTCAGATATGGTACAGATATACCTTTTGCCTACGCCTTACATTGCTGAACTATTAATTAAATATTCTGTTTAATCTGCTTAGACAACACCAGGAGATAACACTGTCACTTGGGTGGTTCCACCCTCTTATAATCCCCAGGGAGCCTGCTCCACGAGCCCTGCACTGCATTGTGTACTGAGGGCTGCAGCCCTATAAAAGATCAAGTAGTCACTTCCCGCAACAAAATGGAGAAATGAGCAAACTGTGATCAACAGTTGCGTGAGTTCAGGGTGACTCTTACCCCAGAGTAAGCAGTTTCCATCCCCAGCAGAAATTTATTGCTCTTGATAAAATCTTGCTGAGTCCTATTTCCCTCCTGCATCTGTTCTCATTCCCTTAGGCTGGAGGACCTGAGATCTTGGAAATGGTTAAAGCAACTCTCTGGCTAATGGAGTAATCAATGCTTATTGCCTCTTTTTCACCCTGGAGGAACTGAGTTGTTGCTAATAATACTTCTGTCTTCCTTTATAGTTCTCTGTAAGCACCATGGACTTTGTAATGTGCATGTTTACAGAGTTGGACACAGTTACTGGAGCATCTTAAACACCCATCAAGGTCTGAACATTGAGATGTATATATTGGGATCTTACAGACCACAGGCAAATTCTTTCCTTGCTTTTAACCTAGAGCTACACTTCTTAATAGATTTTGTCTTTAACTACATTCATATAGACAGATAAGCAGTCCAAAAACCTACGGTGATTCAAGACTTAAAACAAAGGACTAATTCCAAGCCTTTTATTTCCACAGAAACACATCTTCTGTTATGCAGCATCAAGGCGTAATAGGACACAGTTGTTACTACTCAATATTTAGCCCTTTATTAATGCAAAATGGAGAAAAAACTCATTTTGTTACCATGGTAACCTATGAAAAAATAATCTTTGAATTCCATAATGAAAGAACATGATCCTTTTAGATCTTTCAGACCAAAACCAACAAGGGGTATTTGCACTATGCATATTTCTGACAAATTCAATTTATTGGTGCTGTTGAAGACACAAAATGAGAAGCTCTCAAGTAACCATGACCAGTCCAGTCATGCAAGTGCTGTCACACAACCTGTAGGTACCTTAGAAATTGCCTGATCTTGGTCTACAAAATCTGGACTGATATTTACCTTCCTTGACTTCACGACCATTACTTGCATCATTCATCAATCTGCTCTCAAAACCAATATTAAGGTCATTCAGTGAGCAACTACTTTGTTTGGATTTATAGCTTCAAGATGGATAGTTGGTAAAGTTCAGAGATATTTAAGGTATGTGCTATATCTTTTTATTATTATTATGTTTTAAAAAGACCCTTCGCCTTTGCAGCTGGTTTCTTCTCTTCTACAGGGGAATTATCATGATTTGCCATGCTTCATTGCAGGCTTTCTGTGTGGTGTTGTAGGATGGTGCTATACTCCAGGAGAGGAATTAAGTGCTGTTTACATAAATAGCCTCTGAAAGAGTATTTTTCTTTTAACTGAGTTTAAGGCACCTGAGGTCAGGCATTTAGACACATACCTGTATTAAAAAAAAAAAAAGCAGTGTGTTAATTTAATAGCAATAAACTATTTTTGAAATACTGCTTTTATGAGCTTAGGGAACAATAAATTAAATCGAACTTTTATGTTGACTTCTAGTGCAGATTGGAAAAGTGGTCAGTTCATGTAGTGTTCAGTCCAGATTACCTTTATTAGTAAAAAAGTATAGAATTATTGATTCTAGAAGAGTTCCAGAGTTGGAAAGCTCCACACCAGTTTGTAGAGGTAGGAGAACAACTAGGAGTTTATATCTCTTTTTAATACCAGAATTTGACTACATAATTATAACATTTTTGGCTTATTTGGGAGCAAGGTGCACAGTCTGACTTTGAACATATTTCTACTTCTTAGAGGCTCTGAGTCTTCACAGTCTCTGTCCAGCTCTGCTACTTTAAAAAGTGGGAAAGGTGCTCCTTCAATATTTCTTTTTTTTGCTAACTCCATGTAGTTATGGAAAAGAAAAAGAGGCAAATTAATTTATGTCGGCATAGGAATATATATTAAAACTCCCAGAACTATAATAGGAAAGACTCAGAAAGATGCTCTTTGCTCAGTACCATAGACACCTTTTTGGGAACACTTCATCCTTTCAGTAAATAATCTGTTTCACAGTCTTTAGCAGCATCACAAGGATAATATTGCACTAGTCGGGTCCCTGTACAGTCTATATGATGGTCAGGAAAGCAGAAATAAAGGCCTTACTCCCTGCATGGTCCAATACTGACTCACAGACTGTGTTCACAGGTTTCAATGGTTCAAGCTTACAGGCATGCTATAAATATTTAAATTACTACTTTTTTTTTGGTAAGTTAAGGGCAAACATGGCACACCACTATCCAAACATCTTCATATGTATTTAGCTGATTTGTACTTGGATTCACAGATTAGTTACTACTGGATGAGGCAAATTCAAAACCAAAGGTGTGTCTTTGCCACAAGGATTTACAGAGTAAATGAAGAGCACAGGATTAACCTAGTCCTTTTTGCGTAATGACCTACTTCTAAAGTAATTTTCCAAATGTATGGAAGCAAGTCATGTCTTATTTTTCTCATCTGTTCCAAATGTAAAAAAATACAAAGAGAAAAATGTCTTTAATGTATGAAGCCCTTGTATTAGACAATATACTGAAAATTTGTTCTGTATCTCTGTTCTGTACAACAGCTTGTTGTGGAACATGGTACGCCAGGCTGTCATACATTACAATAGCTGGAGGGATCCCTCCTGCAGAAGCAGACTGCTAATCTTTAATAAACTTCAGCTGAGCCCTTGGTACGACCTTGTATACACTTTGCCTTAGAAAAATTCAACAATACTTAATTAGCTCTTCTATTTGTTTGCCAAATTACTCTGGAACACTATTACTGTGAGGAACTGAAAAGTATGGGAAATTATACCTATCTTATCAAATTACTAACTGCATTAAGCAGAGAAGCACCACATTTGTCTTGATCTCCTGAATTTCCAGCTGAAGAGAATAAATAAACATAATTTTCAAGTAAAGTGATTTTAGATGTACTACAAAGCTGGAAGCTTCAAGTGTTTATGACAATTCTCATAACAATTACATAAACCACAATGGCATAAGTCCCTTCTTGCCAATGGTCATGAAGAATAAAAGTGTTTCCCTTTTCTAAGTGAGCAATACCAGCAATTTCTCTGATGTATCGCTACAAAAAAACCGCTGCAGAAGCAAAGGAATGAATTCCAGATTGCTGAAAATGTTTTTCCGGGGTAATAGTTTCAAACCACATTAACAAGCAGGCTGTTGGCAAATGTAATCCTGAAGAAGATCTGGGTGTTAATCAATACAAATTTAGCAAAAGTGCTGAATGCTCTACAGCAAGGCAAGAACACATCTGAGAGAGGATCTCATCAATGCATACAAAGATCTTAAGGGCAGGTGTTAAGAGGATGGGGCCAGATTCTTTTCAGTGCTGCCCAGTGACAGGACAAGGGTCAGTGGGCACGGACTGAAACAGGAAGTTCCATCTGAATATGAGGTAACACTTTACTGTGAGGGAGACAGAGCAGTGGAACAGGCTGCCCAGAGAGGTTGTGGAGTCTCCTCCGAAGATATTCAAAACCTGCCTTGCCACAATTATGTGCAGCCTGGTGTAGGTGAACCTGCTTTAGCAGGAGGTTGGCCAAGATGATCTCCAGAGGTCCCTCCCAACCTCAACCGTTCTGTGAAAGCCAGGCATTTAGCAACTGCTGAGCTGTGAGACTGCAACATTATTTGCAAAGTTACCTCTACACAGAGGGACAATCAGATGTTATTTTGAAGAAGCAGTGTGTTTTTTCTATCTCCTGGATTTTCTGAACAAGTTTTAGCAGGAAGTGAAAAGCACTTAGCCATACTTCATCACAGAACTAAAAGCCTCATTTCTAGGTGCTTAATTCATGTGAGCTAAAAAGGAGGTTGTACAATCCCTGTGCATAATTAGCATCCACTCAGTAGCAGAAATAACAGATTAACTACATGGCTCAATCTGTTGTCCACTGAAATTAGGCAGAGAATTTGATTCATATCAAAAGAAACCTTTAAAAAGAAAATAAAAGCCTGACCCATGGTTTTAACAGTTTCTGTTATAATTCGGGATTCATGACATTGTTGGATACATTTTGACTTTTGCTGAGGAATAAAAATATAAGACTGAAAAGCAGTCTTAAGGGACTGTGCACTAGGCTGTAGTGCACACATTCTGCAAAACCACATAATTCTTAGGACAATATATTTTATAGTTTATAGTGTAAAACAGAAACAACGAATTCCTGAATTTGAGATTTACAATGCACAAAGGAACAGATAAGCATGTCCTTTATGGCATATGCATTCTTTGAATGATTTTTTAGATCTTCATTATTTCTAAATTTGAGACATATGCATTAGGAAAGCTAGGTAAGCTCCAGCTTGGTGGTTAGCAACATTATTAGATTCCAGATGTATATACTTTCACATACTTTTTAAAAAATTATTTTTAGATTCAATATGCATCTTCTTCTGATTAAACACAGCCTGGGTTTTCTATTTGTTCTTTTGGTTTCGTGCAATGTGACAGACAGTGAACAGCCCTAAGATAATTTATGCACTGTAAAATTAAGTCATATTGGAGCTGAACAGAACAGTAAAACTGAGAGATGGGAATGACAGTAGCTCTAGCTAAGGACTGCGGGCAGGAACGTTATATATTTGTTTATTTATCTGGTGAATTATGAGAGGACCACCGGAACCAGCAAGAAGAACCCAGGGAAGAAATGCAGCACAACAGCTGTTTGCTGAGACAGACACTTGGTGACTTTTCTTTGGAATAAACTGTGGCATATCCAGAGTTACCCATTACACATTGCAAGGATTTGAATATTGCACTTTCTGCTCTTGTGCCGTGGCAGGCACTGATACACAGGATGTTCCCTGTTCAAGGGTATGTGACTCTTTGCTGGTTATTGCAGCATGAGTTGGGTCACTTTCCTGCAGTTGGTGAATTCTCATTAAGTTTGTAGGGTACTTTCTTTTAAGAAGAACTCTGACCCAGATATCCAAGTTTCATTTCCACTACAGCATTTTAGCAAATAAAATATCTTCTTTTTCATTATCTTTGCCAAAAGTAGTTTTCAAAACATAAACAATAAAATTCAAAAATAAAAGCTAGTAACAGAGAAGTGTGAATACTTTGTGTAAAGTTAGGCATGGACAACTGGAGAAAATACATGTAAAAAAAAAAAAAAAGAAAAGCTGTTGCTAATGCAAGTATCTTAAACACTTAAATTATATTCCACGTAATTCCTGGAAAATGCCAAATTGTGAAATTGGCTGTTCAGGCATTTGGAAGTATAGACATTACAGGAGTTAGCCAAGTCCCTAAAGCAATCTGATTTTCAGTGCTCAAAAAGTGGAGAAGATAAAAAGAAGGAAAATCAGTTCTGAATAATTTGTATTCTACATTATTGCCCAAAGAGGTTTTTGTGTTTTGGTTGGTAGACTTTTTTTTAAACGCAAAAATTAGTACCAGCCAGGAGGCTCAAGAATACACCAGGATTTTATTCATAAAACATGTTAATGTCTTAGCAAATACCCCAGCAATATGTCCCAATATCTTTCATGCTCATTAGAAAACTAAAATTCCATATCAGCTTTCCAAACAGATATGAAAGAAAGCAGTGAACTGCTATAAATAAACATTTGAGAACAAAAAATTGAAAATCTGATGATTAATGGGTGGTAGATTGTGGTGTAGGAAGTCTGGAGCTTTATTTCGGTTAATTAGGAACTTTTGAGTTAATAAATAATTAACAAGAGTCCAGGATTTTTTTTTACATGCTTTAGATAGTCACTGTTCTTCTTCCATGGATTTTCACTCTTTCAGGTAAAGATATAAACTAAAACATGATGATAAACTTTTACCTCTTTTGTACATTCAGACTTTGATTATTATGGCACATAGTTGTTTACATCCCCATACATCTTTATTACCATATAAAGAATAAGTTTTACATGAAAATGAGTATATGTGCACAAGAGAACTATCTGAATAATGAAGACATACATTAGGGCATCATGATGAGAGATCATGTATGCATGAACACTTATGTTTCTACACAGATTTATAAAAATCACCTGCTTATGAGATCCAGACAGAGACTTCTGATCTTACTAATAAAATAAAGGTTCACCTCATTACATGCAAAATGCTTTCTACTACTAGAAAAGCTTAATTCGAAAATGGTTTCTCATGGTCTTTAGAAGAACAAAGTCTTTTCTGGGAAATGTCTGACTTTTGCAGCTCTTCAAGAGGATAGATGATATAGTTAGAGAACTACTCGCATAGTAGTCTGTTGGCATGTGTATCTCTGCTAAACAGTGAGATATTATAGCTAAATTTTTGTCCAGCATTAGACAATTTTGTATTCCTGCTGATGGTTCAACAGATTGGATCATCAGTGGAAATATAATAAAGTGATATTTGGGATGGTTTGTTCAACTGTGATGCCAAAACATCTATTTATACTGCACATCATTCAAATATACTTCCAGAAATCCTGGAAACACATCCCTTCTAGTGCAAAGGACAACATTTCTGCTATCAACAACAGAACCTGCTTTTATGCCATTTGATTTTATTAATATTATAAATAAACTGTTATGGATGACTTCTGTTATGCAGCTTATACTTATTACCATACAGAGCTGAAGAACTCTCTTAAATCATACTCACACCATAGTGCATCTTGAAAGGTTCTGCAATGCCTGCAGATTAATAACTTTTCAACTGAAAAGACAACAATATTCTTGTTTGTTTTTTACATTTTATTCAAACATAGGAAACCAGCCACTCTGTATAACATCTATTTAATAGAACATTTTAAAAGGATTTGTGAAGTTGTTAGCTGTTGCTACTAAATCTATGGAAATATTTAAAAACCGATTTTCTAAATCTACAGTCTTACTTTGAGAGGCATTAAAAGAGGGACTATGAAATAGGCTACCATAGAAACCAGCCACACATGTATTCTTAACCAAACTCACTTCAGCGGTTTAAATTTGTGTCAATAATACAGAACAATTACTAATGAATCAATATGAAACAATACATACAATATATACAGCCAAAACTCTGCACCATTCACCATACACTGGACTAGGCCTTGGTTTGGTGACAAGAAGATGCTCAAATGAAACAGCAGATACTGTTGCAGTCATTTTTACTGAACAATTTTGAAGAAATGAATGAGTGGCTGTGCAATACTGTGTGTGACACTTCCAGTAGATTCCCAGCTGAAATCCCTGGTGGCCAACTGCTACCCAGACAGCAGAGCAAATGCTCAGCTGAGACACAGGGAATGCTGTTCCCTCGGTAGGGATCCCACCAGTGCTAGACAGGATTTCTTACTGTGGGATGCCACCACATGCCGTGGAGCAGAAGGACAAGTCATGCTGTGGGACTGCTTCCCATGGCAGCACTGCTCTGTCCCTGTGGAAGCACATTTCTCATCTAAAGTTACACACTGTCGAAGGCTGCACCTCTCAGCCACACTGGCAGAGCAAGCACGTTTTCTTGTCTGCTTCTAGAGTAAGACAAAACATCTTGTTCCCCCTTTCCTCCTCTTGCTTTCCAGTACAAACAGCAAAAGTAGGATATACACAATAACGGTGTGAACCCCTGTGAGGGACTGAAATGTTATGGATAACAGCCTAAACATTGTTAAAATCACCAAAGGACTTCTGTCCACTGTAGCAATCTGTGCAAAGAGGAACTGCTCATCTGTGACCACCAAAGCCACTTCCTTTCCATCACTTGACTGGAAATGGACTGTGAGTTAAGCCACCTGACAGGAACTTGAGATAAGATAAATCTGGTACTATTGTCCAGTTACCTCAAGCCTAAGTAGAAGTAAACAAGCCTGGAGGGAGAAAAATGTCCCCCAAGGGAAGCCTTTCTCAGCAGCTATGTTGAAAAACAGCTCTGGCTGGGTTCACCAGGGGGAGGCCAAAACCCACAGACTCATTTGCTGAAGCCAGGTTTGCATCCCTGAGGGAGAAGCCCAAACCCTGCAGTTGGGAATGGTGCTCTTTATAATGGCCATTGTCCTCTGCTCAGGGGTAAAACTGCCCCTGCTCCCCCAGGCAGGTCTGATGGGGCATTACTGGCTTGACTGCGCTGAGAGGCAGCTGTTGTGTCTTAGAAGGTGCCATAAACCATCAAAGACCCCTGAAGTGTCCCCAGACCCATTCCTGAGGCCTTCCACCACATGACTGCACAGGATCTAAAAGTGCTTCAACAGATCCAGAAGCTGCTGCAAGAGACAATGTAAAACTTCCCCTCCACACAGGGAAGGTACCTGGGCATCCCCACCCAGCCTGAGCCTATTTTAACCCACAGGACTTCGTGTTTTGGGGGCTTCTTCCCCCACCCCTGCAGATCAAAACCATCACTTTGACCAATGGTAAACTACCTAGCAACAAACAAGTCTCGTTTGAGGTGAGCTCTATGGGTGGTTGTTTTTCTCTTTCTTTCTTTTCCCTTACAGATTTTTGTAAGTGATATTTTTATGCTTTCTTATTGCTTTATTACTAGAGACAATAATCCAAAATGGCTACACACGTGCTTTCCTTTGCAACCAAACACAACCGAATGGTTCTAAAATAAACCCTATATATATATATATATATATATATATTTACAAACAGATGATTTTAATCCACCCCCATGGATCTATTAAAAAGAACATGGGTTAGCCATGTGACCTGGGTAACAACCCCTTAAAAAACCACTTTTGTTTCTCTTTTTCTTCCACTGTTTCTCATAGGGAATAAAGTTTTCATTGAACTATGACCTTATGCAGTAAATTCCAAGGAAACACAGTGTTTTATTTTTCTGTTCCACCAAGTCCAGTTTAAAATAGTAGAAGAGAAAGTCTATTCTTTCAGCTCAATGAATGCATCACGGAGCACTTCTACCATAGAATTCAGGAAAGAAATCTATTCTTTTGAAACCATCTTAGTTTTTATATTAAATTATTCTCCCTAGAAATATTACTTCCCATAAAAAGCAAGTATTTGAAGCAGATTTTTTCCCATCTGTTTTTAGGAAAAAAACTACTTTCAGTTTAACTCACATTAAAAAAAATATCATTCCTCAATAACAAGTTGAATAAATTATTTATACAGAAGTAATTATTTTATAGCATACTCACAAACTTAAAAGTGCTTGATGCAAGCATAGATATTACGACTATCTTAATTTTTAAAAAAGAAATTAAAAAACCTTGTTCATTCTTCTTTTGAAGGTAGGCAAAAAAAGTAAGCTTAGATTTAACTTCAAAGGAGTCAAATACAGTGAAATTGAGGAAATAAATGTCACATAATTCTGAATGTGGGAAGCCCACTGCTATTCTTATCTCCAACAGGAATTATCTCTGAGGTGTAACTATAGCACTGTTGAAGGTTGTTTCTCGAGGACCACATGATCCAACTAATGGACAAATTCTTTATTCCAGAAAAATATAAATGTTGTGTCTGAATAAAGAAGGGCTTGGAACAACCTGAAAGTTTTCAGTTCCCAGGTGTGACCTTGATATTTTTTTTGTGTTTGAAAAAGCTTAAAGAAAAGTTATTGGTGAGTAGCAAGTATTACTCTGGTTGTATAACAAAAATTAAAGCTTTTCATATACAGTGAGGTTTCCTTTCTGATGAGTTGTAATAATCAACCTTGCAACATTCAATTCAGTAGTCACTAGAGAGCAGTTATTTTAGCTCCAAACAGTTAGTAAGAACTAGCATCTGTTCCTACTGATGATAACTGAGCAAATTAAAAGTACCTGTATCAAATTGAGGCAGAATTAATTACCCTCTTCTTATTTTTATATATGCAATTAATTACTATTTAGGAATTTGTATTAGTAATAATTACAAATAAACTGTAATAATTAGTATTAGAAAACCAAATTCCCTGAAAAGTGTCGGTCAATGATTCTACCTCCCCAGCTATCAGAGAACATGAACATTCTATATTTTTAGTAATACTCTTTTTTCCTTTTAAGCATCTTAGAATTTCTGCTTCTTCAAAGTTCAGTTCAAGAGCTCTTAATACCTATGTAGAGTATCACTATTGCTTTTTCACATTAACTATCTCTCTGATCCAAATCCTGATGTGTTGCGGGTTGGTTTTTGTTTATTTGGATGTTTATTTTTTCTGGCACCACAGGCCATTAATACAGTGGTCCCTTCATCCCAGTATGTAAAAATGCTCTTGTATTCAATAGCTGTAAAATTTGAGATGAATCTATAACTTTTCAATTTACTTCAAGGGGTGTGCATGGCATACATACAGTGCCTGCTACAAAGCTCGCTCTGCGCTTGCCAAATGCATTAACATGTGCTTGTCACGAAGCATAGCTCAAGTTCAGACACTTCAGGTCTAGGAAGCATCACACCAGCCGAGCTGCTCCTTATTTCAGCAGCGGTCAATCTCTCTAGCTAAACAGTTTTTTATCTTAAATAATGTTTGGGGAGAGTTTTGTCCTTTGGGACACCCTTCAGCATTGTGATCCTTTCTAGGAAAAGGTCACTACACTTACCCTGCAGGGCTGCCTTGCTACCAAGGGCATTGTGGGGGAGAACATGAAGACAGGGAGTTTATTTTGGCTCAGGCTCCTTCCTTGCATTTTTGCAGCACATGACATTTGTCACTAAGCTGTTCAAACTCGAGTACTGCTGTGCTCACTTGGTACTAGTCAGGATATACTGCTGTATTCAGACTTGCCAAACCTCAGCTAATTCTGCTGCTACAATTATTTCTCCAGGGGAGAACAACAGTGAGCTCTGGAAGGAAAATATCTGCAGTTTTTATGGGAACAACAACACATAAACACATCAAGTGGTCCCTTATCAACTCTCGTTGATGACTCTCTCGTGCCACCATGCTCAGCAGAAGGAAGGAGTCATTTACACCATGGGAAGTGACTTTTCTCCTCATTCACCAACAAGCCTCAGGTTTGCCACTCAGTAGGACTTCCTCCATACAGTTGTTGAACCACCTCACAGGGAGTAACATTCACATGGCATGGAACTCAAGAAATTATGCAGACAAAACTATTAGCCCACAGGACACATAGATGTAGAACTGGTGGAGCATCTTTGTCAACCATTTGACAAAAAAAATGTATCTTCAATGACCAAGTAAATACAGCTCACATAAAGCTGTGGCTTTAATATCTAACCCCACAGTTCAACACTAAGTTCATTGATTTATTAACTGCTTTTCTTGCTTTTAAAATGTTTGCTTGCTTTTGGTTTTATTTTTATTTTAAAAGAATGTGTTTCAAAGAATTTAATTTAAATTCCAGTATAAAAGGCTCCCTGATTTAAAAAATAATAAATCTAATAACACTTTTTTTAGGTTTTAAAAACCTAGTCAAGAACTAGTGGCTACTTCAGTTGATCTTGAGGAAGAAAAAGGCCTTTTTTCTTTTAGCTATAGTAAACAGCTTCCTGAAAGTAGAATAAAAAAATGGCAGAATTTTATGTTTGCTGAACTCCACAGGAAGAAAACTTAAAAGAAGAAGAGTTTACAGTATGCTGTGTTTGCTTAAGGCATGGAGCTGTCAAGGGCAGCAAGCATATTTTTATTAAAGTAGTAGATGCATGTGTGTATTTAAATTGTACTGGTTGGCTAAATTACATCTAATAAAGATAATAATTATAAATGAAGTAATGCTATAATTACTCATAAACCCACCCCTTGCATATCCATTGAATCTAATTTTTGCAATATGTATTGCCTGCACATCAATCTGTATAAGGAACATTGAATTTCAATGATACTTTATGAAGATTTAAGATGTAAGAATTGTGAGTGCAAATTGGCCTATTTATTATTTAACTCCCAGTTGTTCTTTATTTTTATCTGCATAGAGAAAATTAATTCACCACTGATATGTTCTGTGATTCACAGGAGCTTAAAAAAAATGGAACTAATGATGATGATATATATCCAGAAATCTTGCATTCAAGTACATCTACTGAAACATTTCAACTCCTCGTTGAGATATTATTCAAAATATGTATGCAGTAAAGCATATCCATACCATGTACCACCAGAATTTAAAAGATTGCTTACAAGTTTTATTAGTCAACAACATTTAGAATGAGTCATCTTATAAACTTATGAAGATTTTGGAAATGATCTATTCATCACTAGAGGGAGTATATTATATTCCTATCTGAAATGACCTATTAGCTATCTAAATTCTATATCACTTTCACATTTTTTTCCTGTAATGTAAAACAAGTTTTATAAAAATATACACCCATCTCTTGTCTTTTTCGAGCAGTCCCAAACTGCCACTAGGTAAGAAGGGAAAGGCACAATACAGGCTGTTGAATTTTTGATCAGCTACAAATAAAGAACGATCAAGTCAAGTGGGCTCAGCTGGTGCAAATCTCCCATGAGAATCAACTCTACAGTTCCTGACATTCTGAAGTATGGTTGTGGGGTTTTTCTTCTGAAATACCTGACGGAAAGAATAGAGTCATGGAGAAACTAACAATATATAATCACACCTGCAACTAGCATAAATAACAGCAATTTCATTGAATTATAGCAGCCAAGAAGTCGATCTGTGGTTTTAAAAAAATTCACATAATTGAAATCAAACTTATAAATCACACAGTACAATTTCCTCATACTTTAATATTAATTTAAATCTAAAATTTTGCAATAAATAACTCTCTCTCTCTTACTGCTGCTTTTTCTATTTAGAATCCAATAAAGCCACTGCAGGTAAATTAGTTCTCTAATATCATAAAGCACCACTGTATCACCTGTTAAACCTTCATGGATTCTTGTGTAGAGGTTTTTGTGGGCTGTTGTTATTTAAAGAAGAATAGGTAAACTGTGTGAGATCCATAAATGTGCCCTCTAACTAAAATGTAGACAAGACAAAGTGTTTGGCAGAAGCAGCAGACTTCACAGAGAAAATGGTAGGAAGACAAAGAAATTAGTATTGCAGAAGTATTTGTATGGTGGCCATCTCAATAAGAAATGCATTTTGTGGAATGCAATGACACTCATTTCTCCCAGTGAAGAAAAAGCTAAAAGAAAATCTCCTAAGGTGAAATGTAATGTATCCTAAGATCTTTCAAAAGTATCAGCAGGAAGAGACAAGAATGGAGAACAAATGTACAGCACCAAGTTCTCTGCTATCACCCCATGTGGCACTATCCCAGAAAATCTTGTTTTGTAGCAATGTGGATATATCTTCATTCTTTGGTTGCTACGTAGATGTGTTGGCTTTGATGACAGTCTTGAGTTTATACTGTTGGACATTTTAATAGTAATTATGTCTGTCCTTCTAACAAAGTAAAACTGAGTGACATGTTCTCTCATTGTTTTTCCTTCTTGAAAAAGTTGAGAGTCACAGTGTTACAAAAGCTGAAACATATGTCAGTCATACTTAAATTCACTAACTGCATTTTGGTAATACCAACACAGGTACAGGAAAACCCGATACATAGTTATATACTAGAAATAAATGTACCACCACTAGAGAACAGAAAGAAAAATAGAAGAATTACATACACATTCTTTATCCAAATGATCCCAGAGTCCCTGAAGATTTTGTGCTATTACAGGAACACATTTAAACACACATAAAGCAAATGAAATCATAATATGTTGACTGTTACAGCAACTAGGGTATAAATAGATAACACAAATATGAGTGAAATCGGATGCATGTCCAAGGAATGTGTGTTCTAGGATCTCACAATGGAAGGATTTAATTAATATTAAAAATTTTACATTATGGAAGAGTGATTGATATCTCCAATTATATAATATTTTTAAAGCAGGAATTCAGTTTAATGAATAATTATGTGCTTCATAAAATGTTTAGTACCATGGTCTATCTAGTAGCTAGAAGGTGAACATTCATGCACTGAGACTAGAAAAAGGTATGTTTTTAATATCAAGGGCAATTAACAATTTGAATCATTATCATGTAGTAGATTCTGTGTATCTTTAAGGTTATTTTCATAGGAATTGTCTTAATTGTTAAAAATGGTTGAAGAACTCTATCCTTTATATAACACAGGAGGTCAGACAAGGTGAACATAATGATCCCCTCTGGCTGTAGAACTTATGACTCTATGAATTCAGCATGAAGTTAGTGATGATTTTAGCTACAGAAGTATTAGCACATTCATTTTTGGGTAGTAACTGCTACTCTTCCTCAAGCTGCCTCTCATCAAAGGCAGGTAACTGGATGAGACAGACACTGAAGAACCAGCTTCCAATAATACAGATAGCATATCTCCATCCATATAGGGATAAATGACAGTCTCTGGAAGATGTATGGCACTTATCTTGCATACTTATATCTCACAGATTTCCAGTCCCAGAGTTTAAAACCTTCTCAGTGCTGATCAAGAATTGGTGACCAATCTCAAATATTTTACAGAGGGAGACTTCTAACTGTCACTCTCTGGTCACTCTTCCTTCACTTGAAAAAAAATATCCACTGCCAACTGAAACTCGACCTACTAATACAGTGGTTTTATTAAGAAACATCCAAGAATGAGTGGGGAATTAAGTTTCTCAGACTAAACTCTCCCCTAATTATGCCAAATATACAGAAAGAAAAAGTAGCAAACACTACCAATTATAATATTAAGAGTGGAAAAAAATTACATCAGAAGTAATCAAGTGCTGGAAAGGTATCCTAGCAAGACTGCGTATCATTGTAGATTCTCAAAGTTAGCTTAGCAAAATCTTGAGCAACACGACCTACCCTCCAAGATGGTTATAACTTTGCAGTTGTTCCAGCTGTGAGTGGAATGCTGGACCAAATGATCTCCTGAGAGCCTTTCCAGGCAAATTATTAGATGATCCTGTGATAATGGAGTTTTTGAATAAAAGAAGTGGCCACTGCTACTCAACTAAAAATGCCTAAGAGAGTGCTGCCTTTCTGAAAGTGAAGTTTAAATGCACCAGCAGCACCAGGCTTTGCTTGGGATTTGTTTTGTGCTTTTGAATCTAGAATAAAACTCGCATTTAGGAGGTAACACTCCTATTCCCTTCAGCTGGAAACTTGAGAATGTCTAACGCAACTCCCAAAACATGGAGCAGTTGTCACTACTAACTAACTATGCCATGTGCCCTGCAGTCCATCCTGAACGTTCAATTACACCTCTGCTTTCTTGTCCTCAGCTGGCCTGCAAACAGGAATATTTAAGAAAGTGCTACCTGATGTAAAAATGGAGCCAAGTAATATATATTTTGGTTACAGTAAGCCAGTCACTTGGAATCAAAAATGGGAAATCAAGTTTTTTATATTTTAAAGACTGATCTGGTTCTTTATGAAAAACAATGTCTATTTGCCTTCTGCTAACACATGTAGTGCTGTAATAAAAAGTGAAATGTTACATAAAAGTAACGCTAGTAATGTTTATTGAACAAAAAAACATAAGATATTCAGCAGTCCACTTTTCTAAAGCCCCACAGGAGCCCTGAAGCAACTCATCCTTGTTAATTGGTACTAGGGATGTTACCAGCACAACAGGCTGTACACAATTGTATAGCTATGTTTTCTGGGGCACGGTGATGTTACAGGATACTCAAAACAAGGAACAGGACACAGATGAACCTGAAGTCTCACGCCGTGAAGCCATCTCCCTTGTGCTGTGTCATAATGATTCAGTTTTGTTGATCAGGGAATACAGAACTAACATAAGCAACTTTATTGGAATACTGTGATTTTTTTTTTTTCTTTTTAGTAAAATTATTTTATGCTGTCAAAGAAAACTAATGACTGGATTCGTGTTTACCTCATATGGCACTACCGCACACTGGCATGAAAAGACCTTAGAGGGAATATGTAATTTCTCTATTATCCTTAACCTGCATGATGGTACAGATGTGAAGGACACATAGATTTTCCCAATGGCAACAGATTTTTTTACTTTGCTTTAATTAACAGATTTGAAATTAACTTTTCATTCTCTATGGACTTTTTGATTCTGCAGCTTATTTAACAAGATACTTTGATGAAGAACTTAAGAAGGTTTGTAAAAGATCATTATTGAGAACTCTGCATTTCTATTAAAAGGTTTTGAATGAGCTACCCATTATTATGTTAGTTGTAACAAACTTCTAAAAAGCTGCTTTGGTGTAAAAACATATCCCATACATGAAGAGGTACTTTTCAAGTGCACAACTTTGCTTTTTTTTGAAATGCTTATACATGGCTATTTTATCTTGGGAAATGATAATATTTTTGCTGACATTTTGTACTGAAGTAAAATAAATACAGTATGGCTAATCCTATAAAAAATAGCATAATATTATATTAATTAATTAATTACATATTTTCTACAGATTGGTTACTAGCAAGTGTACTATGCCTCTTCTGATTGGGAACTACATTCTACTTAGATGAAAGGAGAATCTTAATTTCATCCTTCTTTCCAGTTCACATTCTAGAGTTTTTCGCTGCATTCCACAAAGTGCTATAGAATGATTTTACTTCACATTGTGTTGTCACACAAACATGAACAGCAGGCAAAAGTGCAATTAATCATAAGCTGATGTTTCACTAAACCTGCAACTAAGATTCTTAATTATTTTATATAGGCCCTGTTTGTAACTTTTAAAGTTAAATAAAAGCAATAATGGGAGAATAGAAAACATGCATAATAGTACACAGCATAAAACTACCAGCAAAACATACTATAAAAATGCCAAAAGCAGAAAATGGCATGAACTTGACAACAGAAGTCCCAGTGCAGATGGAAGTTCATATAAAATATGGACAATACAACTAATGTAACTGTGTTCTTAGCAATGCAATACTGAATGCAAGAAGTTATTTTAAATGTGACACCTAAAACATTTAAGCTGCAGAGTTCAGAGGAATGTGCTTAAAGTAGTACAAGTTTTTTAGCCTTGAAAGGTGAACAATAAAATACCACCTTATCCCTGAAGTACAAACTTTTCCTCTACTGTGGTTAGAGGTACCCAATTTCCTTCCTTGATATACTGGGCTTTTTCAAATCATGAGTACTTTTTTCCCTTAACATTCATTCCTTCAGAAACATAATGACTATTCATTGTATAAATTTCCTACACCACTTCCAATATGATCTTCTGTATTTGGTTCACAGCATGAAGGGAAATCTTTGCACCTTCATGCAATAAAATGTACTATTACACCAATTTATGTTGTGTAATCAAGAATATTGTAGACTTCAGATGCTTAGCAATATACAAAAAGAGGTAAAATTATACCTGGCTTTTAATCTAGTTTATTTTAAGATAATTAATAGTAAAATGAAAAATGAAATTTCACTTCTGAAACTTCATTTCTTTTTATTATTGTTTTTACAATACTTTGCTACAATATAAAAATACTGGGTAAAAATGCCTTCAATTAAGAGTTCAAAAAATGTTCAAAAAAGTCATCCTACAGTGCAGTTTGACATACCAACCTTGGTCTGAAATAAATGCAAGGTATGAAACGACGCACATACTGCAACTGTTATGAAATTACTGTCTGTTTTCACTCTGTTTTATCATAAAAATCTCTTCCTATTTAATACCTGTTCTGAAAACTACAAACGCTCTTCTACACACAAGAAAACATGAAAACTAAAGTTACAGAAGAAAAAATGTCTTGTGGCTTTCTGCTCACATGTCCTTAAAAGGATCAACTTTTCACAATGGAAGAGAATTCAGTCTCTTCTCAATAGCTTCTTGATTTGTTGCTCCAAATATGATTCTCTGAGTCCATCCAACAGACACTGGAATGAGCTCAGCCATGTATATCCAGTGTACATTCACTGTGTCTCTCTCTCATTAGTGAAGTGCTGACCCAGAGATGGCATCCTCATTTTGGATTAGTCAAACAGTTAGAATGTGCCACCTAGAGCCACCACTGCAGATTTCAGCTGAGTCTGAGAAACAGGATAAAGTCTGAAACAAAGCACTCATAAAACCTGTTTTTTGTATTTTAAAATTTTATCTTGAAAATACAGGCCATAACAGTTGAATATTCAGGGACCTAATATAAAAACATAGCACAAATACAGCAAAACTTCAAACTTTACTGGGATATTGCCCCACACTTTGAATGCACAAACCTGAGTTATGCTTTCAGTTAACCTTTAGGATATAAACACCCTCACACCTGGAAAATCCTCTCAAACTCTGTTCTGTTCTGTTCTATTCAATTCTACTCTGGTTTTGTTCATCATTACACTATGTCAGTAACAGTGGCAAAATTAATAACTCAATACTTATTTCCACAGCATGAAAATGCTAGGATAGATGGAAAAATTATTCAAGCTAAAAATTAACAATAATGCCTTCTTGATAACTTCATGCTATCATGCAGAGTTAGAGGAATAATGGGTGAGAGGTAGCAAATATGGGAGCTGGAGTTTCATCATGAGTAAGATCACAAAACCCACTCTTTCAGCTCCAGAAGCATTCTCATATGATTATATGCATTGTGGTGTCCAGCCTGCATCCAACATTTAAGAAATGCATCTTTTTAATTGTCTATAGTGACTCTGCTCATGTTAATGTGACAGGTCAAGTACCACCTACTGTCAGTAATTTGGGGCTGGCTAACTTTTGTTTACATTACTTTTCCTGAGAATATGGGAGAAAAAATGAGAAAAAATGACCTTCTGTCACAAAGTCTGACAGAAGAGTAAAAGAATTATATTGAGAACAAATGCAATATCCACAAGACAGGCTAACAATTTTCTAAATAAAGTGCCAAGAGGTAGAAAGGGTGCAAGAATTCTTTTTGGGCAGACTTTTTCAGAACAACCAGAAGAAAGCTTCAAGTCATTTTAATAAACCTCAACAGCTGGACTAAACATCTCATCCCCAAGATACCTCAGCATTGTCTGCTCACTCCATGGCAGCATATTAATTCAGGAACGATAATTTAAAGAGACAGTCTGGAAGAACATTGCTACTTCTATAACCCTATGCAAAGATGTATACAGATTTTTATTGTTCCTTATCATCAAGCTGAACATTACAGGGTCTGGTGAAATAGCTATGTTTGTATACTGCATATTATTGCTGATTTTACATGACATTTTTCTGTGATATATATACGCACATGTGCACACACATATGAATACATACTACGTATGTATGCTGTAAAAATATGCCTGTAACATATAACAACCTTTCCTTATTCTTGATTTGGTTTAAAACATAAATTTTGCTGATCTTTCCTGAACTTTTTCCACTGTGTACATGATTGTCTGCTTTCATCAGGTTGGATTTTAAATATTTAATCAATTGAAACATACATGAATCCCCCTGAAGGCAATTCCATTTAGGGACTCTGCACTGGCCATGTAAAAATATTTCTCCTGAGAATTTAAAAGACTTTGACTGCTCTGAAAATAATTCCACCTACTCAGGAAGAGAAGGAGGACTTATTTCAGATTCCATGTCTGTGGCCAGTTAGATCAGCAACAAATACATGAATTTATAGGCATAAATAGCCCACACTCCTGAGGATGAGGGTCTTGAGCACGCTGTAAGGAGGGAAGAGTTCTCTCTCCTGTAGAGCAGTTCTGCAGACATTTACTGTCATTGCTGTAATTTTTAAGGCAGCCCTGCTTCACCTCCTGTCTGTGACCTCTTTCATCTGAAGGAATTAAGTATCTACGTGCTTGTACATTCTCTAGCTCATAGAAATGAGAAATTTAAAACAGTGATGTTATCTTCTTCTGCACAAAATATGCTGAGTCCAAAATCAGAAACATTTCAAGCTAGAGATAGCAGACAAGCATGGGACAGTAAAAATAAGAAGACTATGTGCATTTACAGGGTTCACATCCTCTGTTATCGCTCGGATCATTGACAGACTGGCCAGGAAGCTGCTCCAAAGGTGCAGCTTGGGCAGAACCCTGGCTAATACTACTTTCATCCTGCTTGTTTGCATAAAGTAACATTTTAGCGTTTGAGATGTCTTCAGGTATCCACAGGCCATTACAACTGCCTTGGTTCTAAATATTTGTGCTACCTGTTCTAATAGACTTGGGCAAACATCTCAAAAGAAATGACAATACACAAAATTCCTCACTAGATACTGATGGACAATTAAGTCCCTGCAGATCATGTTGTCTGGATTAGATTCCTGTTATGTCTCTCTTTCAGCACTTTCTTTTACATATCACAATCCCAACTGAAAATAGCCTTCACCACTACTGACCCCATTTCTTCAAAATCCCCCCCTCCTCCCTCTTTCTCACTTAATTCTATGGCCTTGTTATTTCAATTTGTAAAGCACCTGGGGAAATAGTGTGCAATGAAGACCATCAACAACTTTGTTTTATTTTAAACCTACATGAGCACAGTTCTTAAAAAATTTGCACATTCATTTTGAAACACCCATTCTGTAATTCTAAAAGCACACAAACATTTCATAAAAAGTCTTCAGGGGATGAATAATTGCAAAACGCTGGTGGATTACTGTAGAATAAAAACTCACTAAAGGCTGATATGATACTGCTAAGAAGAGTACCTAGAACATTTACATCAAAATTAACTGAGCAGGCACATATTCAGCTGCATTATTTCTATTGCTGTCCCTTATCCCTTAATAGAGTCTCTGAGACATACAAATATCATTCACAGTGGCTCAGATTTCTTGGTAGTCATCTTTTACACTGGCAGGCTCAGAGCCATTTTAGAGACTTGCAGAATCTCAGCTCTTTAGCTGGTTTCTTATCTTGTGATGCTATTTCCATTTATTTACTACTGACAGAGGAATTTACAAATCTATTCAATCTACTTGCTAAAATGAAGAAAGTAACAATAATGTCATTCTCCTCCCCAGAACCAAAGACATTTTCCTAGAGTACTGAAGTGCTGATTCATGCCTTCATATGTTGGCCTTATCCTATATAGCAGACATCAGTTCTTTATTTCCTGGAGAGGCAGGAAATCAAGCTCACAGTCTGGTACAGAAGAGATTACATGGTTTGTGGGAACTTATGGCTCTGTAAGAAGAATCTGAGACCTGTGACAGCTTCTAAATGATAACGAATAAAGGCCAAATCCACTCCTAATGTAAATCCACTAGGTTCAAAACAACAAAAACTATTTAGTCCATGAATCCCGCTTTCCTTAAATATAAATTACATTTCACATTTCAAGCAACTGCAGCAAGTCCTCCTGTGGGTTCAGCTCAGTGCTTTCAGAAACATTTGCCTTTCACTGAGATTCAGGGCAGGCCAGATTTTCACAGATGGAAATGTATGGTTGCAAACACCTGACAATATTTTGCATTAATTACAGACTGCATCTGCAGACCTCACCAGGAGACAAGACAACAAAAACCTTCAAACCCAATTTTTCCCAAACAGGTGCATGAGCATCTTTAGGTTTTATTTTCAAGGAAGCCCAGTGTTCTTCTGCTCAGAAAACATTGTGTATAAACCACTGCAGAAGAGGAAGAGACCAGTATCACAGACCCAGGTGCAGGGTGCAAGCTGGGTGTTAAAGAAAGGCAGAAAACCTTTGGGGCACGACTTCTCCTGATTTCTCCTCCATCTCCCATACACAGTCCCATCCCACACACTGTGATGACTCCGTCTGGGCTCTGTGATTACATGGTCTGAAAAGGTTTGGAGCACTTACATCCACTAGCACTTGTCTGTGCAAATTGTGGCTGTGTGGGTTTGGGAAAGTATCTCTGAAAAGGTTTCTGAAGGAGTAAGTACTTCAGTTTGAGCTGTGGAGTGACAGTCAAGGTTGGCAGCCCTGTGAATTTCTTAACTGGATACTTTCACCTTCTCTACTCTCTTCACGAGAATTGCATGTTGATATTGGTCACTGTGGGTCAGATCCCTGGAGTGCAGAGCAGAGAGCACAGGAAACAGAAAGAAGGATGACTTCCTTCCAGCACTGAGCCCTCTGGGACCTCACTGTCCCCTCTTGGACCTCAGCATATGTTGTTATGCCCCAGACGCTGGGACTTGCATACATTTGCTTCCACGAAGGAAAAGTTAAGACTACAGTGATTCAGGAAATGAATGCAGGTGCAAACACACACCCTGCATATAGACACACCTTTCTTCTTTGTTCTATATTTTTTTTCTCTTTATCCTACCCACTTAAGACACCTCACAATGTCTACATCTAATAGCTGGAATGTAGGCAGGAAGAAAATACCACCATCCCTTCTGTGGAAAAGGAGATCACCCAGCAGCTCAGTGAGACTGCATGGGGAACCAGGACTCTGGGCTCTGGAACTGGTGGCTGACCCACTGCTAGAGTTTATGGGACTCTTTTACAGCTGTTACCTATGGCTAGATTTTTGTTCCTACACTTGGAATTTTCAAAGCTGGATATGTCTTCTCATGATGAAGCTTCTTCTGATGCCTTAGGTTTTAACTTCTATATTTTCAAATTCTGTATCACCTAGTGTGTAACGCTGAAGTTTCTTGTAGCTCGTTAGGTGCTCTCTTAGGCCAGATAGACACAACAAAGCTTCTCTGAGCTTGCTATCCAAGGACACTCAGCCTGTCCTAGGCTCAAAGGTGTAAACAAGGGCCAGGAGAGAGGTGGCGAAATTGAAGAAATTACATCATTAGCTAAAGTTTTAATTGGTGAATTTATGCTGATATGCAAATGGTCCAAACCTATAAAAGTGTGAAGAACTCGTGACTCGTCATCCATCTTGGGGTCCATTTTGGAATTAGCCTCTGGCTCCCCAGGGTGTATCTTTGAAGGCCTTTCAAATAAATACCTACCTTTGTTCCCTTACTCTTGTCTCTGTTTCTAGGTAGCCACTCAAGGCATCACTTCTACACATGTATTACAAGGCTCAGCTCTAAACACCTTCTGTACCAATAATTATGCAATTTTCACTGGCAGAATATTTCATTGTATAATTGTATTCTATAAAGTTTATTTCTACCATTTAAGCTTAAGTTTGTATAAAGACTTAGACCATTTCTCCTAGTTGTGTGTTCATAATTAAGCAAAATAATTGGTCACTCTTCTCTTTATGGTATTTTTATACATTGGTAGATAATTTTTATGCTTGTCCTCTGCATTTTCCTCTAGTAAACATGGCCGGATCCATAACCACTCTTGTTAGTTCCTACTTTTCAAATCAATTCTTTTATGTAATGCTTTTCTAATTTGTATTCCTTCATCCTCTTCTTTTTCCTTTATCCCATAAGGACTGAAAACAATGATATAGTTCCCATGATTTCAGTAGTTCAGGATCAAGACACGGTTTGCAGTACTTAGCAGAGTAATTTAAAACAAAATTTGCCATTGCTGATTGCACCACAGATAACTTGTTTTTATAACCCAATTTCTAATATGTCCTTAAAATCACAGAGCTCAGCAAAACAAATGTGCACAGTTTGTGCACACATTTCTCTCTTTAATTTAAAGCATAATTCACCTTTTGCCCAAAACCATGTAACAGCAATTCAAGTTTCGTACATAATTGATTCTTTCTAAAGCAGAGAGTAGGGCATTTCTATTACTAAATTTTGTATTTTTGGAAGTAAACAATATCATACCATACAATCTGCAAAGCAGACAAGAGAAAACCACAAACCATCGTGCACCAAAGACTTTGCTTTGAACTACATTTTTGAAGTATATTTAAAGTATATTTAAATTACTTGAAGTATATTTCTTTAAAAATCCAACAAAAACTCTTAGTCAAAACAGTAATAAAAAGAGATGCATGCAAAGGATATTCTTTTAAATAGGTTATACTCATTACTGCATTTTATTTCAGGGCTTGATTTATGTGCATTTTATAGAGTCTAATAAATAAAGACCTCTGCATGGTATTTTGTGGGCTCATTCAAATAATTGATTAGGATTGCATTTTCAAACTTATCTGCTCCACACACATGTATATATTTCTATAAATCCTGCAACAAAAAGCCCAGCTAAACCATGTCTAGAGCTCATCAACACCACAGCTGAATTCTCTTCCTAAAAAAAGGAAGAAGAAACAAAGAGAACTGTTGCACAATCACAAAGTAACCTGGCAAAACCAAAGACTTAACTTTTGGTTGTTTTTAAAGTCCTCAGTATAATGGATATTCTAAGGGAGCAGACAGGACTTTACTATCCATGAAGCCTATTGACTCTAAACAAAAGGGAAATTTGAACTCAGGATGCACAAAGACAACTCAAATGATCTCATCTGACCAGACAGGATGTCAGACCATGGCTCAGTCTAGATTACTCACAGATTCTGACAAATATTCCAACGTCATTTATTTATTTATTTGTTAATTATTGTTGGATGATTGAAATGCAAGGTCACCCTCCACTCCTAAGATAACAAGACAGTAAAATCCATATACTGAATCAACTGAGGCTGCAACTAGAAAATTGCCACCAATTCTCTCTCTAAAGGCTGTGTTTACCAAAAGCTTGTTTTTCACTAATAATTTAGAGATTAAATATATGAATATAAACTTTTACTTTGATGGTTTACACTTCCCTATCTGTAGAAAAAAATTGCACAGATGATGTAATATAAGTAAGAGAAGTTTGTAAAAAATCTGCAAAGAAATGCAGTGAACACCTGGTATTAATAGTAACAGATATCTCAAAGACAATCATACAGTTTATGAGCTGGTTTCAGTCTCCATAAGTTCTTGCACTGGATATGAACATTTTCTTTGGATCAGGTTTTAATTAATTTCCCCACATTTTTACCTGTTTTCATTTAAATCCCATTTAGGTTTGATCCATATTGTTAGTGACAATAAAACAGACCTCAAATTGTTTTTATAAGTAAATGGAAAAGAGAAACTAATTCAGTCCATTCAGCTGTAGATTCTAATTCCCTAGACATCATTCACCTTGATATGGTTGGAATAATATACAGGCAGGAAGATGTAAAATATGGGCAATTATGTTATTCCATTACTCCATATGATTATTTCTGAGTATCCATAACATCCATAACATCCATACAAATCATGCTCTTACTCTATACCTCATTCAGCAGTCTCCAAGATGGGTTAAGATCTATTCCTTCTATTCGCGGATCTGCTATATAAAGACACAGACAGATGAAATGAGCTGCCCAGTGTTATTCATTCTCTGAGCAGCTAGAAATAGTCTGAAGTCTGTAGCAGAAATAAAAAGAGAATTTGTGCTTTTGGTGAGTGGGTTTTGCACCGGAACTGGAAGGACAGAGATTTCTCAAATATGATGAGAAGGAGGGCAAAAGCAAGAGGTAACAGCTACTTTGTTGATGGGTTAAGTCTAATTTTAAAAATGTTGGCATTTGTTGCAGTAGAATATTTCTGAAAGATTGTGGTGGAATGGCTGATTTTTTTACAAGAGAGGTTTCTAATAGCAGCAGGACAAGGCAGGCTCTAATGCACTAGTGAACTCTGCTCAACAAATAAGCCAATTAAACTCACATCACATATTCCACTTACTCAAACCATGAGCATACAGCCGTAATAAATCTAAGTACAATGTGATGATGTAACAGACAAAGGCTATTGTTTATACAGGAGGCCAGAGTCTCTCCCTTCTTTATTTTTGTCCTTATTTTTTTTTTTACATTGCTCCAGTTAATTTAGGCAACTGTCATTTTACAGCTTTGTTAATAAAACAGGATCTGAGAACTGCCGTCTCTTCATACACCCTATATTTCTTTTTCCAGAAGCAAAAACAATAACTGGAAACAAGTAATCTTTTAATTTGTAAGCTATCTCATGCATCTTTCAAAAATAATCTCCTAAAAACAGGTTAGTTCTTTTAAAGCCATATGATGGTACTTCAAATTAAACTTTCAATGATCAAATAAAACTTTCCCACAAAGGACAAAGCTAGCACTGGGATACAAAACTGCCTGTTAATATTGCAGAAATCATATTTTAATCTCCTTTCTGAGATGTTCCCAGGAGTACAAATAAGGGAAAAGAAAATTTTAGTATTGTCTCTTGAAGTTCCATTCAGGGAACAGAGTGAGAAAAGAGTTAAACCAGTGGAGAAATAAGATTTGGTTGCTTCAGTTTAAGTGTTGGTACTGAGTTTCATCTATTTTCAATATTTCTATTTCTCTGTTATGAAAAAAATCTTATTAGAAAAGAAACATGGATAAGTTTATGTCAGGATATTATAGTTTGCAAATTTTCACAACTACAGCAACTAGCATGTGAATGGCAAATTGTTTTATAGCCAGATGACTGAATAAAGTATATAAAGATTTTAAGATTATGTTTAAAGATTTCTTTAAAAAATCTTAACCACAAATCTCTCCAGTCTCAACTTTCTCACATGCTTCCATAATATTTATGGAAGGATGTTGATAAGGTAAGAGTAGTTTGTTATGTTGTGGTTTTGTTTGTTTGGGTTTTTGGTGATTTGTTCGGGCTTTTCCTTGCTTTGTTTTATTTTGTTATTACAAAGAGACATTGGGAAGTCATCCTGATTTCATGAAAGAATTATTTATCTCAAGTTAGATTTAACAGTGACAAACCTTTTTTTAAAAGAACTGTTAGTAGGCTTTTTGTTTGTTTTGTTTTGGGTGGTTTGTTTTTTTTGTTTTTTTTTTTGGTTTTTTTTTTTTTTTTTTTGGTTTGTTTTGTTTTGTTTTGGTTTTTTTTGCTTAGAAGAAACACTTTGAAAGACTAAACAATTCTCTAGAGTACTTTAACTGGAAAACTAAGAGTATCTTAATTACTACAGTGGAAGGTTCTTCAAATGGAAAGACAGCTTCTTTATAATCAAAGTGCATTGTCAGAATATGTCAATTTAAGAAGTTGTAACAAATGTGTGGAAATGAGGCACTAGGATTTTACTACCTCTTCCTTATTCATTTTGGCTTATGCATTATAATATTATTTAATGTTCTTAATATTGTATATTTGCTATTGAAACCTTCCCAAATACAACCTGCAAACCCATCAACTTTGACTTTGCAGTCCAACTGGAATGAATGAAAACATCAATATCTTCAGTTTTACGTATGAAAACTTCTGTGACTTGTTGTGTACTAGCACTAACAAATAATTAGCTCTCAATTTTAATGAATATGTTTTCATCGCCAACTTAGACATGATTATGTAAAATCCAAATGATCCATTTATTAGTTTAATTAATTTAAATGAACACTGCACCACCTGCAGATTGCTCCCACCAGATGGGAGGCAGCTTCGTGTTTGCACAAATTCTGATTCAGGGTCCCACTTTGAGTCTAGGAGGACTCTGAGTCCAGCAGGACTTTGAGCAGGCTTCCTAATGCATTCTCAAGGAGCCTGCGAGAATAGAGTGACAAAATAAATGGCAACAGAGTGGAAGTGCCCTGTCCCAGAAGGAAGCTTTCTGTTGACTGAGGGTATTAAGTGCCACCTCTTTCTTTAAAACCTAATAAGGCGTGGGAAGAGACGGGCTGGAATTGAACTGCGGGCTGTGGGATGTGTCCGCAGAACGCCACAACAAAGAACTTTGTCTCCGCCAGACCTTGGGGGAAGGAGATGCCCCACGGCAGAGCCCTGTGGAGAGGAGCCTCCCAGAAGCTTCCAGACGAGTGGGCAGCGTGTGATCACCCCCACATAAGGACACAAGAGTGTGTTACTGACATGGCAACGTGTGATAGGTTGCTTAGTGAAAAATGCCATATAAGTAAATAGTGGGTCTTGAAGAAGTGTATAAAACTAGCTTGTTTCTCTGAATAAACCTCTCTGATTCCCTGCCTGTGTCGTGTTCACCCATAATAAGGTGATGAGTATTGCTCTGGGAGAGCTTCTGGTGCGGCTTAGGCAGGAACTCTGAAATCAACTTCACTATTTACAACCAATGCTTTGCTCAATAGAACATCTTTATCTCTTCAGAACCTTGCATTGTGCCCTGATATCACTTAGCCTGTGGAGCACATAAGAATGTCTTTATGGTGATAAACACTGTCTGGTCTTTCTGTGTCTTCCTCTCCAGGGTGATTTTTCTACACTGTCACCTGTCTTTGGATACTTGCTTTCATATATCTAAGATTAATGAGGCATTTATATTCAGCTTAGATGCTAGGGAAGTTAACATTGTTTCTTCTGTTCTGGAACAGAAATGAGCTAATTAGTGACCTTCAGATTTTGGATTAAAAATTGTATTTTTTTTGTAATTGGAAACATAACAGAGCACACAGAGCCAGCAATAAAAACTGTTTAAAGATCAATTGATGTTTAACAAAACTGTAGCACAGTTTTCTAGGAGAAAGGAAAGGAAGGATGAGAGGTTGAGAAAGGAAGCAAAAATAGTTAGAATTCTGATTACAGCTATGAAAATAAATTGACTTTTCATAGGTGAATTTGAAAAATAAATGTAAAATAATCCATTTTTACATTGTGCGGATCGAGTACGTATTCTTCATCAAAATTAAATGAGTAATTTTGCTTTCTAAGCTTATAATAGATTTAAAAAATACAACTGGGATTAACTTCTGTTTTCCTTTCAGTATAAGTATAATTTTGAAATAGAATCTTTCCCTTTTAGGCTAAAAATTCCATGTAATTTCATAAATGGCTAAGTTCAAAGTAAAATGAATCTTTCTATCTAGAACTAAGCAATAGGAGAGCTAAAACCAACCAACCAGCCCACACAGAGAAAGCAAAAGAGATAATGAAAGTCAGAGAGATGGAAAGAAAAAGAAAGGATGAAAGAAAAAGAAGAAAAAGGGGAAAGGAGAGGAAAGAAAGGAAGTCAGGAAGGACCAAGACGAAGAAAGGAGAAAAAGAAAAATCCATTCCAACCTCTTTTTCAGAGTTTTCTGCACCTTTATTCTCTGTGCTTGCTAGCATGTGTGAGAGCTGCCAAAGCGAGACCCACAATGTCCAAGGCAGCGTCAGAAGCACTACTAAAGAATGTGTTTTGTTTTCCTTTCTATGGAGAACTGTCTGAGCAAATTTGATTAAGAGCTAGAGATTTTAAATATAATTATTGTGTGGCTTTCTAAATTTCTCTGAATGTGTTAACAGCATTCCCAAGGACAGCACTCTCTTTTTTTAAAAGTTACATAATTTTCTTAGCACATTTAAAAATATTTTTTTCCTTTTTTTGCAATAGTTTTTTCTAAGCACTAAAGTGAAAAGCAATTTTATGGTTTATAAAGTCCCATGTGAAAGAAGTTTTGAATACAAGTTGATCAAAAGTTATATACCTCCTATGTGCACTGCAGGGATGAACGATTTTGGTCAACAAACCAGTGCATAAATCATCTAGTATTACTGAGACTAATTGGGTTAGCTGAGATGTCTATCTTGGCTGTAGCAGTACCTCAGCTTGACTCAGCCAGGCTGAAAACCACAAGAATCATTGACTAAAATCTTCAAACCACAAGAAGCATAGGCTGAAAACAGCAAAACTGTTTGCAAAAGGAAAATTATAGAAGCCTTGGAGAACCTCTGCTGGACCTGTTCCCTTCTGACAGTCCCTGGTTTTGCTTTATTTTGTGGGTTGTTGGTTCTTTCATTAGTTTGCTCTGGATGAGATTGGAGGAGAGAAAGACTGAAGGAGGGAAGTAGCCAAATTTAGGGGGGAACTCTTTTGCAGAAGCCTGCAGATCTGAGTACATATGTGGTTTGGTGTTCCTGCCATCCAAAACAGCGTCACTCCAGTGAGCTCTTCTGTGGTCATTGAGCAACTTAGAGGCCAGTCAACCAGGTGAGGATGCAGTTATTCTGGAGAAAAAAAAGCCCAAAAGCAAAGCTTGAAACCTCAGCCAGGTGCTAGCAGAATGTAACTGCACAGGCAGGACCAGTTCAGCTTGCATAGAACCAGGGTACATGCACCTCACAATCTGCAGGCTTATAAGGTCTTGCTTTAGGGCTTCGGCTAATAACTGTGAGATTCATTCAATGATTTATCACCTTTACATCAATTTCAGTAGACTGGAATGAAAATTTAAATAGCTTGGTATTACAGGAAAAGAATCAGATGGCATCACATAACTAATTTCTGTCTTCAGTAGGCTCTAACAGACTTTTTTCTTCAAGAAACGACTCACTTCAATATTGGTCCACTAATGGCATTTTTTGTGACAAATTTTCTTAGTATATTTGTTGTAACTGAAAGGAGAAGAAATCAGTAAATGTACAGCATTAGTTTAAATGTACTTCAAAGGTGAAAAATCAAAAATCCAGCGCAGAGAGACCAAGTGTCATGTTGGAGGCTTTCCCTGATACGAAGCCTTTAAAATGAAAGTAGGGTGTAATACCTATGAGAAGAGGAGAGGTTCAGGAAAGAAACATTTGTAGAAGTCTGGGTTTTGTGTCATGTAGTCAGACATGACAGATGATTAAAATGACCACTTCTAGTTTCCAGATCAATGAGGAGTGGGTCTGTGAACATTTGTAGCAAATGGACTCAGTCACACAAAAAGATCCAACAGAGGATCCAACAAACATGCCTGACAAGGACTGCCACTGCCTGTCTGAAATATCTTAAGTATCAGATATGTCAAATATTTCAGACTATTCAAACCAAAACAAACCAAAACCACCCTCACCATTTTTTAATACATTCAAAGTATCTTTTCCCATTTAATTAGCATTGTTAAGCACTTTAGTTATTTCTGCCAGTGTTGAGGGAAATGCAGGAGATAGATCAATTAGAAGTTCCAGGAACTAGTTGAGTTACTTAATTTTGAGTTGATGTTACGTGCTCACTTCTGTTTCTTATTTCCAAAATGCCATTGCTTCTCCTTGAGTAACAAGGGTAAAACCTGCAACTGTGTGGAATTTATCCAACAGGTTATGGTTTCATGGTTTCAAGCAACAGAGTTAGCTCATCCTAAGAAGGTAACAGCTTTCAGATGAAAACTGCCAGTGCTTGGATGACATGCAGTAGCTGAATATCTATCTGTGTGTTCCCAACCTGTTGCAGTGCAAAGAAGAGGGGTTAACTTAAGCCACTGGTGTGCTCAGTACTGGTGAGTGACATTTATTTCTTCCCCACATATGAAAATTCTCGATCACACTCTTGCATCATGATTAAATTCTAATATTAATGCATTTAATTCCCATGAATATACTTTAAACTAACTTTAATATCCTAGTTCCCTTAATTATCACAGCAAGGCACAATCTCCTCTTTAACTAGGACTGAAAATAATTTTTTGCTTAAAGGTCAACCATTTTAAGCAGTCTAAAATTCTGTGCAATTATTAGACTTCACCATAGTTTGGAGAAGGGAGAAATGGACAGAATTACTGGGAGAAAGGGACAGAATTACTGATCCAGATGTGGTGTCATTTGAGAAAGTAAAAATTTCTCAATATATTCTAAGAACCCTCATTCTTATTCACACCTTCAGTCTGAACTTAGACATTAAAAAAGATCTTACACAGGGAAGAAATATCAACAGTATTATTAAAAGAAGATACAGGTTTTCTGAACTACTTCGGGAAGGCCTGTCCTCGCCCCACAACTCATGTATTTTCATAAAAAATTATTCAGTGTAAACTTTGGGAAATTAGGACCTTACACCTCTGCTGCATCCAGTCACACACTAAGTTTGACATCAGACCTGGCAGGTGTCAGGGAAAACCCTGAGCATTTTGTTACTATTCAGTCAGGGGAAACAGAAGATAATCACACTGGGATGTATAGAAACTAAGAAGACATATTCTATACATTTTGAGTTAGTCATTTTGGATGTCAGAACAGCCATATAAAATTGGGAGACTGGATACATAAGACTGAAATTAGATATATATTTCCTTATCTTAACTTTGTTAAGAAGTTTCTTTCCATATATCCACACAGTGGACTGTGTGGCTCAGCAAGGAAGTAAAATAGAAAGTATGAATCCTGGTACAGTATTCAGATGAATGCCTTCTCTCTCAAGAGCTGTTACAAAAAGCCCAAACAATTAGTTCGATTATCTGAGCTCTATTTATTTTTTAAAGACAGAAAATAATAGTTTTGTCTGCATGTGCTGTAAATGGATTCCGAAGGTAAATGGAAAAAGAATAAAAAAACTGTTTTAAAACAAAATTTAAAACCTCATTGTAAGGCTAATCTGTTCTGAAGTGCTACCAGTGACTCTTAGGGAAGTTTAACTCTGCAAATAAATGACATGTGGTCTAAAATACTTCCATCCTTGATGGCAAACATGAATTCATACTCACATGATTCCAAGCTGAAAGACTCGTAAACGTACGAAGAAAAACTTTCCACTCTTTAAGTGTTTAAAATGCTTTTTTGAGTTCTGGAAAGTGACTAACTCTCACAACTTGGTTGGTCTCAGGCATGGTTCTCTCTCCCAGGATAATCAATACCTTGATGAGCTTGTAACATGAGGTGTTTGGACAGAGAAGCAGAGAACATACCATCAGACACCACCCTGCCTCTTCTCAGGCTCCACCAATCCCAACTAACAAAATTGTTCGAGTTCATAAACTATGAAAAGTATTTTTAAAAAATGACATCTAAAAATAAATCCACAGTACTTTTGCTTGCCTTTTAGACTTTGATATTTAAAAATCTTACTTTTTGTTACATGAGGAGAATTAGCAATCTTTCCTCATAATCTAAATTTATGAATAGTTGTGACAAATAGGATAAAGTTATGTTTCCCTAAATCACAGGACCTTGGATTCTGGGGAAAAGAAGTGTTATTTAGCATATTCTTTGAATTTTAAATTGGAGGAAATATGTATTTGACCATGTGTTTATTCTGGAAAAAATAATGTGAAATAACAGACTAAAATTCCTTATTCAGTGCAGTTCATGAAATTAATGCTACAGCATTTTTAGAATTAACAACTTGTATGGATTAATTTTTTTGTCTAGTCCATACTTTCACAAAAACTAGACTCTATATTGCTTTTAATTGTTTTGCTGCTGATTATATATCATTCCCCATTCTGAAATTAGCTTTTGCTATGTTTAGAACCTGAAACAGGATTCAAAATCACTTGTGGCTTAACAGAAGAGCCCAGTATGTGAAATTTGAAAATGGATCAAGTGTTATTACTATTCAATGTTCCATTTTTACTAGATAACCACTTTTTTTCCGAATAAAGTTAGGGTAATCTTCTAATCCCCATAACCAGAAGAATACCAGCTTCAGAGAGCAGCTAGAATAGAAACATTGCTTCAGGAGATGCTACGCAGGCATGGGTGAGATTCCAAATTAATATCCTCTGGTGTAAATTTCAAATAGCCCCACTGACTTATTCTAACTCCACTGGAGTTTCCTGCTGGAGCGAAGCCAGGGTGAGGTCAGAATCTGGCAGTTCATTATTGAATGCAGTCCACGTCACATGCTGACTGCTTTCTAAAAGTAATCCTACTGTAATATGGTCAGCTGTGTCTAGTACAAAATACAGACTGTCTGTCTACTGTAAGCTTTGTGATGGAGATGGTTTGTAACTTCAGACTTAAAATTTGAAGTGAGGCTTAAAGGTGTTTTTGAACATTTGCCACCCAGAATGGTAATAAAAAAAATTAATTGCAATTGTTCTTATGCTCTCCAATCCCCGAACAATTAAGAACTATGTTGCCAAGCCTTTCCATGTGTTCTCACTATTTTTTTACTGTGAAGCAGCTCCCCACCTCCACCTACCTATCACTAGAACAAGATCAGATTACAGCAACAGGACAAGCTGATTCCAAAACATCTATCTGCTACCATGATTTGCAAACTGACTGAAAACAAAACTGACCTAAGTGTAAAGCAATGTAGTTTAAAGAATGACTTAAGATCAGTTAATGCAAAAGGACTACAAGGATTGTTCTGCTGTTTAGTGTCTACCAGCTGCTCTGTTTTGCCTTGTGCCAAACCCCCGCAGGAGCCTTCTTTAAAACTGGTAACTGAGGGAAAGAAGTAGTAGAAGGGAAGGAAACATAAAAAGATTTGTACCTGACATTTCTATGCTACATCATATATTCCCCTTTTGCTGCAAAAGTGCTACTGAGGGTGATCTCCAGGCCAGTACTAGCCAGCATGTCTGGGAAACAGTCAGAGCAAGTCTTACCATACTGCAAGAACTTGGGCCATTGTTACATGCTCCATTTTTCAGTCATACTGAAACAAGTGCTAAACACTGTCTCTGCAACGTTAGAAGTCAATAATCTTTTACTGAAAAAACACACAATATAAACAATGTCTGCTTTCCCCCTGGAGCCCTCCACAGAATGATACCACACACAGTATCCAGTGAGTCCACAACACTTCATAGTGCTTGTTTCCTATTTCATCTGATTCACTGCTGTTAAGAGTGGAGCTGCACATACCCTTTTATTGACTCTTGTGATACAAAGGGTTAAGTCCAGAAAACACCTTCTTGTTCTTTATTCTTACATATTGTCTATATATGACAGAAACTTATTCAAAGACAATAATTGTTCCTACACAGACATCCTAATCCACTTATTCCATTCTCCAGGATGTTTTATCAGTCTTCACTTTCCAGCCCAAGTGTGTTTTCCCCAGAAAAGACAAAAATAAAACCCCACCAAGCCAGAATGGACTACTGAAGAGGGATTGTGAAAATGGCTGTAGGATGCTAGTCTTAAATTTGACACAAAGACACTACCAGCCTTTGGGGAGAGATATACAGAACTTTTTCCAGCACTGAAACATTCTGATAGTCATCCTAAAATACTAAATGAGCAAGATCTATGGTAGTCATAAAGGGATGTTCAAAGTAGCCAGTTTTTCCAGTACTGCAATATTATTTGCATAAGAAGAACAGATGGATTTCTAAAAGCACTATGATGGCTCCTTCTGCACTTCACTGCCCAGATTCTGGCCAGATCATATCCTTTTGGTATGGTTACTACTACCAAAGCTCAACAGAGACAGATAAAGGAGAATAATGGACATTGACTAAACAAGAGATTGCCCATTGATCTGTAATTATCCATACGGTCTTTAATATTCTATAGATGAATTGCTCAGTAAAATATTTTCATGTGCATATACATAAATAGGTATAAAGCCTCTGAGAAGCTGCAGACATGTTAAATGTGAAATTGTGATTCCACACTTCATACGAAGTTTGACATTTTCCACTGAATCTTCGCATGAAAGGTAACATTTCCATACATATTCATTAATTTGGAAGCCTTCAAAGTATATCTATTTAGAAATTGTGATTTCAATACAAATACTTTAACAGATTGTATTTTATGTATATATCTTTTTATGACATAAGGAACTACATTCAAATGTGGAAAAACTCTGCTCTGGGTAATTTGCATCCTTATGTCCCATTATAGATTTTCCTATTTGGAGTTCCATCTGGTCTTCAATATCCTTCTGAGTTTATTACTTTAATGAGATCATCTTGGGTTTACATACCTAGAATTTTATTACTATTTGGAATTAGCGCTGCCTGCTTACCTATCCATAGACTCTTTAGTCTTACCTTCTAAGCATAACAATGAGCAATGCTTGGGTAATGCTGATACAGAATGAACAAAAGGACCGTAAGTGAAATAATCTTGTTTTGAAGAACACCTAATAAGGAAAAAAGAGTTCATGCCAACCTTTTTCTTAACCATTCATTTCCTGTTCTGGAAAAGTAATGACACTGTACTTTAGGGTTTACAACTAAAAATTGCCATTTCTGTCTAATGGACCTCCAATGTGATATTTGTCACTGGCTTGTAGTATAACCTTGAGCAAACCAATATGTTTGGGAAACTGTCAGAATCTCAGACATGTCAACAGAATACTTTGGAAACCTAAGCATTATATAGCTACTATGCATAAATAATTTTAGGAATAATTTAATGCTTCTGCTTTGCCAAGTCCATAGAAATTTGGAACAAAACACTGGCAAGGCATACAATCAAGACAGACAATATCTATCTGCATTTATGGTTGCATATGTCAAACAAGAGAAACAACTGAAAGAGTTACCAAATCCAGACCACTCTTCCTGGAAGATAGGTCCTATTTTCACTTTCATAATTCTAACAGCCTCATTTCAAGCAAAGATTTTACCCTTAAACTTCCTTAGAAAAACTGGTCTAGCACCTTTGAGTAATAAGGCACATCTTCTAATTTTCAGCCAACATTTGTTCATGGCCAATTTATTCCCATTTATCCTTGTGCCAAGATTGCACTTTCAGTAAAGTACCTTTTACCTCCTTTGTGTTTGCACCTTGGAACAAAGCGATCATTTATCAACACACATTTTGTTCTTTGTATTAAGCTCTTTCTCTTTCCTGTCATGAAACAGTCTCTCAATACAACTGGGAGAACAATATCCTTTTCTGTTCCTAACAAATTCCAATTTGTCTCTCAAATATTCATTGCCACAACTATGCATAAAATTCCAGACATGGGCACATCAGTTTAATTAGTCTGTGCTGTTTAATCCACACTGTTTTATCTCCACCAACATTTCATGTTGATGAGTCTCCAAATTATAGCAGAAATATTTAATGAAAAGCTATGAGATTTTTTAATCAAATATTCTTAGGTTTCATCTTGTACTCTTCTATGATATTCCATTCATCCTTTTTACTAAAAATTCATCTATATTCTGTATTTTACACTAACACCACTGAAGGAATCATTACATACAATTTGCTCTAATGATGATCCTTGTTAGTTCTATTTATAAAATTCCTTTCAGACCAATAGTGCCCTTTTAGCAAAGCCTGCTATTGTTAGCTAGATTCCTTTATGGTCCACTACCCCTTAATTTTTTTATTAATCCTCATTTTCTAAGGTTTACCTAATAATTTCCTATGTGACACCACATTAAATGCTTTTCTGAGATCCTGACAGATTAAACGTGACTTTGTTTGTAGTAAGTTATTTTCTTCTGTATTTTAGAAATATCAGTTATCCTAGAAAAAGGCAACCTTAGCATGATCAACCTGAGTAAACCCATGATGCATTTCTCATTTAACTACTATATCCCTAATTATTCTTTCTTTTCAAAATTCGTTCATAGTTTTTACATGCAGTCTAGGTCAGCCTCCTCTACACTCCAGGTCTCATCTATATTAAAATTCTTAGCCCTTCATTCCAGTTGACTTCACTAATTAGTTTTCTTAATCTCTCAGTCTGCCCTTTTCAAAATTAGAATGTTTAACTGTGGGCCTATTTTGTTTATCTTTCCATTCAAGTTAAACTGAATAAACTCATGAACATTCAGTCTGTTTTCTATAGGAACTTCTGTAATATTTTACTTAAAGTAAATTCAAAGACAATCACTTCTTCTTGGGTTGTCAACTATTTGGTGACAAAAGGGGTATAACTGGAGCTTATTGCTGTTAGTAAGGACATGCTACAGCTGGACATGGCCAATATTCCATTGTGACCAAAACTGCTGCAGTTTTCACCCCCATATTGCATGGCAGAACTTCTGCTGTGTGTCCCTGTCCCTATATGACTGTGCTCATTTTGTTTCCAAAAAAAAAAAAAAAAAAAAAAAAAAAAAAAAAAGGTAGGAATTTTCTCTCCAAATATCTATACATTTCAGAGCAACTAACATAAGTATAATTATATTCTGATGTATGTGGGCATCTCTAAACAATACAGACATAGGAGGGAATAGGCAACTCCTGAAACAGACACATTTTTCAAATAATGTTATAAAGAAATCAGTAAAAAATTAACAGCACAGAGTGACTACAAAGTATCATGAGCTTCACAGGAAACTTGAATTTTTCTCTCTTTTCTCAAAAAAAAGTTTTCTTATTAAACTCTCATTGAAGTCAGTGAAGGAAGGTTGCTGTTGGATAGGATAATTTATCCTTGCTGATAACTTCATTTTAACTGAACAAGTAAGCATGTGACACTTGGACTTAGATCTTATTTTTACTGATATTGTAGTATCATTTCACTAGATTTTTCTCATACAAAACGCATTAAAATATGGACTGCTACAACTGGACATACTAAATTACTGTTTTGAACCATAGTCTCAAATAATTTTGCTTTCAATGAGCATATTTCTGAAAAAATAGATAGTAACTGCAAATAAGCCACTTTTGTTCTGCTCAGAAAGCCTGTGTCCTAAATTGTCATCTGCCACACTGCATCCTACAGTACATCAGCCTGAAAGGGAACCATCTAGTCAAAATAACTCCGAGATGTCTTTGTTTTCAACAAAAAGCTATCCTGATTCTCTGCAGATGCTCTTCAAGCATGCTTTAGAAGTTGTTTCTTAAGAAAGACTTTCCTGAATTGGATAGGACTTATTATAGAGTATAGTGAAAAACAAACATGAGATTGTGCTGCTGAACCTTATAATTAAACAGAATTTTAAAACATTATGGAATCTTTTTCGGGTAAATCAGCTGAGAAAGGAGTTTATGGAAGAGAGAAAGGTGCTTGTGCACCTTGTCCTTCCTTCTGGGCTTCTCTGAGGTCCAGCCAGGAAGAAGTTAAGATTCAGGCTTTCTCCTGGGGAAATCTGATGGGGGTGTAGTACCCTCTGTGCTGAGACCCCTAAGGACCTGTCCTCCTGCCCACCACTCCAGAACCAAGGAGAATACTCTATTCCAAAATCTACTTGGAAATCTTATGGCCTTACTGATCCACAGTATAGACAAATGAAGCAGATCCTGCAAGGAAGGGAAGGGTCCTGGAAAACAGCGTGCCTGACAATGTTTACTCCATCACGTATAAATTTTCTAGGAAGAAATGACGCTTCCATAAATGCCTTTCACTCCAGTCCTCAGCCCCTTACAAAGATCAGAGAGAGAACTTCCTATTCTCATTTTTCCTGCTTAAAAAAAAAAATATAGGCTTGCAGGCTTCACCAGTGCCTCTTACTGTATCTAGTACTTCAGCTTTTCCAGAGAAACTTGGGTTTCCCAGTTCACCATGCAGTGGTTTAATTATTAAATCTAAATAAGCTAAGTACAGAATCTAAATTTTAAGGATGATAAGGAGATGTGAGCAATGGCAGGTTTTCAGGAACATTTCTTGGAGCAGCTAAGGTTTATTTTGGGGGATTGTCATACAGCAAATATAATCAGAATGTCTTCCATTGTTTCAGACAGCACAAATGCAGGGGGGTAAAAATGAATCTGTGGGTTCTCATCATTCAGCATTGCAATGTGAACTGTAAATAGTACACTATTTGTTACTAGGCACAGGACCAATTAACTGTGTGAACTTGGCAAGGAACCAAGTTTCTAAAATAGATATAATACTTACTTTAAAGGATTTTAGAAATCCTTAGTGGATAACATTCAAAAGACAAAATCAAAAATAGCTTAAATGTACTGCATTAGGATCACTGATTTAATTATGTTACAAATTTGATAGGAAATACTTAGGATGATCCATTAAAATATCTTTGAAAAGTATCTTGCTATTGTTATAAACAAAAACATAGAATAAAAATGCAAAATACCTTAAAAACAAGCAATAATTTAATTCTAGATAGACATATTGGCACATGGAAGTGCCCATATGCTTTTTTTCAGAAGATGCCCTCTTCTGAATACAGCTTTGTCTCGGGCAAATTGTTTGGACTATTGATAAAAGCAAATCTTGGTAAAGAGCTGAATGCTAAAACAGGGGGAAAACTATATGAAACATAGCAAGAGAAGTAACAGAGTAGTGGATTACAGAAGCATGCAGTATGAAAGATGGTATGACAAACTTTCATTCATCTACTATAAAGCTGTATTTTATTTAAGATAATTAGGTTCTTGAAAGTGCAAATTAGTGTTGATAAAGTATCTAGATACAGAACAAATACCTCATCAAAAATTTTGGAGAACTTACTGAAAGCCTGAACCATCAAGGTCTGAGATGCCACTTACATCAAGTGGTATTGTATATACCACATGATTTAATACAAGTTGTACATGTATGTACAACTTGTATTACTTGGCATATTATAATCTTCATACTAGTATTGAATGTTACTCATCATCAGTGTACTCCTTTTTACTTTGCAAACATCAGCAAGGACATGAGATCATTCTCAAGAGGAAAGTCTGTCCTGATAAGGAAGTGATTAGCAATACAATTTCATAATTGTTCTGCCATTTATCTAGGCAACCAAAACAGATCAGCAAATAATACGCCTCCCCAAATTTTATTCTTCAGTAAAAAAGTTTCCACTCAATTATTAAAGTAACTTTGGATATTCTGGTTTTTTGTTGATTTGGTGTTTTGTTTTTTTTTTCCCTGCAAAATTAAGAATAATAAATGGTGACTCAAAAACAACTTACAAACTCTTATTTAGATAAATTAATTTAGGTCTTTCCTTTAGTGACTCATATTTCTCAAGAAAAATAGGTTGGGAACTGAATCCTGTTGCTAAGATTATTTTTTTTATATCAGGAAAAGAAATATTTGCTATAAGGAAACCTCAGAAATGTCCTCGAGGTACACTACTACTATAGTTCATCCTAAAGAACCTCTTCTACATTTCTCTACCATCTCCATCCCCCCACCAAAGCACAACCAAAAAAAAAATTTGGCTGTTTGAAGAACACATCATTGCCTGCAAGACAACTATGTACGAATAAGAGCCTCAGGGCAGATTTTGATCTTACAAACACCACTATAAATGAAGTGTCACTTTCTTGACTTCAGCAGATTTACAGTTAACTGTGATCAGAATAAGACCTTAAAAATTCTGCTTTGCACTGGGAAGACCAGCTGCTTAAGTTCTCCCTGCAGACAATGTTTGAGCACTAGCACAGGTGGCCCAGGGAGGCTGTGGAGTCTCCATCCTCAGAGAAAGTCAAAGGCATCTGCCCATGGTCCTGAGCAACTTGGCTGGCCCTGATTGAGCAGGGGTTTGGATCAGATGACCTCCAAAGGTCCCTTCCTAACTCTGATTATGTAAAGTCTCCTCATGGATTTCCTGCTCAGTCAGTGGTATCCTGTCATTGCAGACAGATCTAAAGTGATTTCACTACTCAGCCCAAACGGAAATCCTGCAAGGTGAAGGCTCATATTGGTTTCCCACCACCAGGAAAGGAAGGAGTGTACTGGGAATCACACTGGGGTGTGATACCCAATCCAGAGGGCTGGAAGAACTAATGGTATTGAAAGAGTGCATGTGGACTAAGGGAGACAGGGGTGTCTACCTCGGGGGCAGACCGAGTGAGAATGCAGGATAAACATCCAGATCAAAAAAGATTTTTATACTCTGTCTCTCAATTGAATAACTTGTTTATTTCTTTTCTCCCAGGCAGCACAGATATGTACTGATCCATGCTAATTCCCCATAAAGAGCTAATATTTCCCAAAGGCTGTGTCTTGAAGTGAAGAATAGCTCTTAATGACATTACCTGTTAGCCAATACTGAAGTAGAGACTGTTGTATTGAACCCACTGAAGTAAAGGGAAATTTCCTCAACACTTGCTTGCCCTGATTTACATCCTGCCATTTAAGCAGTCCTCCTCTTCTAATGTGCAACTCAAATGTGGCCTTGGTCACTGTTGTCCTTGTTAGCCCAGCTGATCTGGGGGGAGAATGGCAGAATTGAGGGATCTAAACCCCAGTATTTTAGGTGGTTATGGTCTTTTTGCATGTGGGTAAAGCAAGACAACGCTTCTAAATGTAAATCTAAATCCAAGAGAAAAAGACACATGCCAGAAAAGGTTTTTAAAATGCTGTCTCCCATAAAGAAAGTATGGAAAAAAGGAGGTACATGTAAACATTAAAGTTCCCAAGACATATCTCACCCTGCCCCAGCTCCCCTTCCCTTGGTCCAATTCAAATAGCTGTGTAGAGGAAAGAAGAAAGAAAAAAGAAGGGAGAGAATTAATCAAAGAAACTCAGAAAAGTGAGGACATTCCCATAAGCTTCTGCTTTTATCCCTGGAAACACCTTCTCAACCTTTCACCCATCCAAGTGTTAAAGGAATTTTCTTTAATGCTTTGCTATTACAATCAGCTTTTCTATCATAATTTGGGTTTTTTACTTGTTTGTTTTCTCAGCACGAAGCCACAGCAAGGTTTATGCTTAGTTTACAATTGACCTACACTCTGAAACATGCCCAGACAACAGGAAACTGGTTTCTTTGGAAACAGGAGCTACGTGAACTCCTTCAGTATTTGTATTCATTTCAAGCTATTCACACATATGTAACAATAAGGCATCAGACCTTCAGCACGTGATTCAACTTCTCCAGGCAAGGTAATTAAGGAGAACACCACAGTGACACCCCAGGCTGCTAAAACAAATTGGTGCAATTTGAATAGGAACAAAACAAAAATCCCATCATCCAAACTACTTTTTCTATGTATAAAATTTCTTAGTGGTCATAACAACATAGAAAGCATCAGAAACAATCTGAGTGACTTTCGTTCTGTGCAATGTGGAGATTTAACATCATCTTCCTGATGATATGGAGGCAGCATGGCCACATATATTGAAAGCTGATTTATGGAGAACAACACATTAGTCACTGATGGGACTAATAAAGCTAGTTTAAAAATATTCAAGCCAAACTGAAGACTTTCTAATTTCCCATTAATTCTGCTTTTGACTTTTAAAGACTGAAGCTGGACACTGACAGTCTGTCTTGGATACAGCTGAGCTGGGGAAGGTGATACCAGTACTTGCAGTCTACTTCGTGCTCTGAAAGAAATTAGTAGTCCCAAAATAGTCATGTCAGAAGAAACACATACCAGTTTCCCCGGCACTGCCATTCACAGGGTGGTATTAACATAAATCTCAGCTTAAGGTGCTTTAGGACAAAGTATAGGACTGTGAATAGCAGTGACTGAAGAATCAGCACAAGAATATTGCTCCTGCTTCAGTTGCTGCTGGAACTATAACCTTTAACAAAGTTGTGGGCAGAAAGCAAAGATAGAAAGATCTTATTTTATGTCTGCTAAATTTAAAGTCCCCCCACCTCTCAGAGCTCAGTTTCCTCACTCCCTCAGATTTTTTCAGCAGATAGTAAGTTTCCTGACTTTGCTGACATTTCCCACAAAATTCCATGATGTTTGGATGTGCATAAATCAAATTGTTCCTGAATTTTCTTTGATCAAGAACGTGTAGAGATCTTCATGGTGCCTTCACATTTACATTAGAACAGCAGGACTGTGCATGACAAATAAAAAAGAGATAAGGAAGACATCCTTCCCCATGCTTTCCCATTGAGGGATTCCAGAAGGGAAGGAGAGATTTTGAATACACCTGGCAGAAATAATCACCTTTCAATCAGTGAAGGAAAAACCAAAGCATTTAGCTTTGAGATATTTTAATAATGATAACAGAATTGGATTTTATGAGGAAGCTAAAATTTAGATATTGAGATACAAGGGTGGAGAGGGATGACAACTAAGGAGAAGAGAGGAAAACAATCAGAAGTTATGTCCACGTGTGATACAAACAGAGAAAGATATTATTCAGACACACACATCCATTCATGCAGATATTTATACAAGAAATGGTAAACAACCATGGTTCCAAATTTGCAGGTGAATACTGCTCAAGAAGAAAGAACTTTTTTCCTAGTAATACTGCCTGGGTTTCTATTTCAGGGTAGGATTCGGTTACAATAAACAAAAACTTCAGAGAAATAGGATCTGGTCAAGGGACACTGACATGAGAATGCCTGGCAAGATGAAACAACCACTCATCTGAATAAGAAGAGATAACCGAATCAGCTCAATTTATCTTTGTTTTCCAGCTCCTCTAAGTATATTAACATCTCTTGATGAACCAGGGTGAAATCTGCTATAGACCTAAAAATGTGTATATTTATCCTTTTTTGTTAAAAGAATATGCATCAATCTAAACAAAATATATTCAAAAGATGATTGAGTTTTCGAGGTAAAAGTAAGGCAGTTACCTTACTGAAGTAGAAAAGGTTAGAACTAGGATAACAGTTGGCAAGACTACTAGTTTAGAGAGATTTTTTTTGAGCCATGGCCAGATTATAGACTGTTTTAGCATTGCCAGTAGATTGCCAGCACTGAGGGAGGTGTTGACAATCACAGCTGATTGGAGTCTCAGTTAGTTTTCACCATTTTTTCACTAACTAAGGAAGCCATGTAAACACTGGCGGTTTCTCCACTGCTTTCAGGGCTTATGTTTTCAAAATGTCTCAATATAGTCAAAGCACAGGTACAAATCTGAAATGAGGCAGTGGCTTGGGGACCCAAAAAAGCCAACGACAATCGGGCAAGGAAGTCAGGTTGATTTCCCTGGTATGTCCATTGAAGAAATGCATTGCTCTGCTAAACTGCCTGTAACATGAGCTACTGTGGTGTAGCTACCACAGATAACAGCTACCACAGAGCAGAGAGTTCTGCCACTCTGGCTGTTCTTGGAGACTGGGTTTATTTGCTGGTGCAAAAATCCTTTCTTACCAGAACAAAAAGTAGAGCATTAAATCCTACAGAAAAGTCTCTTTGCATGATTTCCTCCACTATAAAAGACTGAAAATCTTGCTACCACAAAGGATCTTTACAAAGAACCAGGAAAGATTTGGAGGTGTCCAAAACCAGTCATGGTAAATGCTTGAGGAAGAGAGATAAACCTCAGTAATTAATGGTGCGTTTTCTTGATTTGGTGACAGAACTGTAACTCCAGGAGGGAGGCAGGGGTTTTATACCAAAATGTGCCTATAGCCTGAGGCTTTATGTTGCCAGTGTGACTACATTTAGGGTGGTTCTCTCAGGCAGCCACAGGAAAAGGATAATGACAGCATTTTTCTACTAGATTTTCCTAATGCAAAGGCTCCAGAGTTTCTTCAAGAGAAGAGGGCGTTCAGGCAGACCAGCTCCTAGCAGAAGAGAAGTAGCTTAGGTCCTCAATCCAGTTGCCTCCTGTTGGAGTTCACCCTACCAAATAACCCTGAACATCAAGTGATCAAGCCTTCAGAGGGAAGCTAGCAAGTTCTTGACTCTTGTATTGGAAGCTCATTTCAGATCCTCATTCTTTGAATAATTAAAACCACTTTCTAATTGTTTTAATCCTCTGACTAAATTTCATTTTTCTTACGTGTCAGCAGCAACTCCTGATCAGTGTTTGGATGAGCCAAGAATTCAAGGAGCATGATGCCTTCCAACACAATTACCTGGAAAAAGATCTTGATGAGAGCAAAGCTGGAGTATTTCATTTGCTTTAAGGACATACTAATTAGCGGGGGATAATCTATGCCATAGGTGTTCGCAAAATACTATTTTATACTATGCGCTTAACTCCCTGGTTCATTTTCTGCTACTTATAAGACCTGTCTTCCCTCATTCACTCAGTCTTCTCCTTTACAGCCTGTTAATTTTATAAATACGATTTTATTAATATACTCCTGTCAATAAACTGTAAGGTTGACTTGTCTTTGAACACTGATGATTTGACATTAATAACAACATGTACTCTTTTTTTTTTTCCTTTTTTTTTTCAGATGGCACCATAGTTTACCATCACGGTCCAGAAAATTTTAAGGATTATGCTTTACACACCTTTTATTAATGAGCTCTCATTTTCTGAGGATTTAGGAGCTCAATCCAGGAAGACATTACGAGAAAAAGCCCAAGGAGGGTGGGGGACATGCAGCAAATGTGATCAGAGTCTTGAGTTATGGGGAACTGCAACACATAGAAGATAATTCTCATTGTTTTAGACAATGATTAGATAGCAATGGGAACAGAAAGATCTTAATTGAGTTACTACTACAAAGAAATGTAATCTTTAAATTTTCAACCTCTGCATGACTTTATCCACAGTAAATCAAACAAAAAATCTCTAATGATGAAGAAATAATTAGTTTTTAATAACACATTCAGCAGTTAAATAGGGTGTAATGACAACACCTCGCAGAAGTCTGTATCAGCAAAAGTCTGTATCAGCACATAGATTCTGCTCATACAAGATGTTTTATGAATAGAGCTTAAAAAAGATCATTACTAAATCACAGAGCTCTGAAGAAGGCAGAATAGCACATTTATTTTTTTCCTTATTGCTTATATTTCTGAAATAAAAATGTTCATGTATGTCCAGATATGGAACTGGATTATTCCATTTCTGCAAAAGTATCATCCTTGAATTTATTCTCTAAGAGAAAAAACAAATTGTTGTTTTGTGCTTGCTTTTTATTCTATAGTAAACTGATCCCCTTTAATATATCTTGTACCTATAATATCTTTCTGAAAGTACATGGAGTATATTCTTCTATGTTATATGATAAATTTGAAGAGTACAAAAAGTCTTTGAAATTTAATGGAATGGGCATCATTAAAAATAGTGTCCTTGAAATGTGGTCAGGAGGTAGAAATGGATAATTTTAAAAAGTAATCTAAGATTCTATATCTTTGTATGACATTTATTATCATAAAAATTAAGAGTGAATTATTTCTGCAGTAGAAACTCTGCCTGATGTTTCCAGTACTATTTGTTCTCAGCTTACTGAATTTGTGAGATTTTAATAAACCACAAGAGAGACATTTCTACTGGACACCCCAAGAACTCCACATGGAAAACAAAATAACTACAGAACAAGACACTTTGAAAATGAAAATGAAAAAGAAAAACAGGGTGAGATTTGCCATATCCTCATTTTCATGATACAAATTTGATGAGAAGTTGCATTTGTTCTGAGAAATGCAGCTGTGCTTTGAAACAGAGGTCTGCCACTGATTCCTGCAGTGCCCGTGACTGGCAAAATGTCAGAGGCTCTCATGCATTCTCCCCTGTTTGATCCTGACGCAAATGCTTAATTCTGCAGCCCTTGAATAGCCTCAATACCTTAATGGTGTACGTAGAGTCAAGCTCATGGATGGATCCTTGTGGGATTGCATATTTTTGTGCTATTGATATTTCATCTGAAACAGGGGAGATGCTAATTTCCAGCTTTGCAGTGTTCCCAGGGTGGCCACACTAAAATTATTTTGCATATTTGAACTTACAATGTAGCTATGGCAAAAAACCTTACACAAACAATCCCAGCAAGGAATTAAAATTCCAGTCCTGTGCAGCAAACGTTGTCCAGTAGCTCTCTAAATTTAAGTCTAGGTAAAAAAAATCCTCTACTTATTAAATTTCAACAAAACACTAGACCATTACTTATCTGTTCTTTCTTTTACTCTTCCCCTTATTTGACAGTACCTATCAGAACTCCTTGCAAAAGTTAAAACCAAACAATTTGGCTTTATTAATCAAGAAAAATACTATGAAACAGTCCTTCACAGGCAGAAATATAAGTAGAAATTATTTAGATTTTAAAAATTGCCTTAATAACTATCAGCAATTACAAAATCAGACATTCAAGATTCAGAATAATTTAAAATATAGTGTAAATATAGCATAATATAGAACAGGTTTAAATTTATTTTATTATTAATAATTCCCTTTTCTTATTTATCTGCCTCAGCCGGCTTTTGCTCAGAAGCCTGCATAAGCACCTCACTGCCAATTCCAGCAGAAGTTCCATGAACCCTCCAGTCAAGGCTTGAGCTGGTCACTGGCAGTCATTCAGTTCACCTTTAAACTTTGAGGCATGTACAGCAAACCCACACAAAGCTCAGAGGGCATCTGGAGAGCAGAAAGCTAAATACACATCTTCCAGGCTGATTTCCAGTGGAGAACCTGTATTTCCTGTAATTCTCCCCCAAACCTCTCAGCGCTGACGCTGCTGCACTGTGCTGCCTCCCTGAAGTGAATGAGCTCTGTTCCTGGTAATTATGCAGCCCTTCAATCCACTCACTCCTAACTTTCCTTTCCACTGTGCTATATTTGACATAAAATGTTTAATCAGGTTCATTTATCATGACTGGAGCAGCCTGACTCATTCCCCATTTATAATTAGAAAGGATTTCATCTAATAAATGTTGAGCGCTCTCAGCTACCAAAGTCAGTGAACGAAGAGTTTGCTCACCACCATGCAAGGTTGAGGGCAGATAAAACTGTTTTATATGGAATTAGAAGATTCCCACATTTCTTCAGAAAATATTCAACATTTGAGGCAGTAAAATGTTACTTAGGTTCTATGTAAAAGGGCCCAGACTGGAAATATGAAGGTAGCAGATAACTTATTCACCTTTCTGTCTTGGTCAGTCTCTACAAAAAATGGTGACAGTGAGGGCTTTCTTCCTTTGTTAAGTACTTCCAGGGAAGCTTAATTACTCATTCTATATCTGTAGAATATTTAATAACACTTTTATTTCCTAAGCAGCTAATATCTTGAACTGGTAAGAAGAAAACAGTAACAATAAATTTAATGCAAAATTAACTTACAAAGAACAAATTAAAAATACCCAACCTGTAGTCCCAAGGTCAAAATAAAACAATGAGAGATTTAAACGTTTGAAGGTATTAAGATGGATACATAGAAACCTGCCCTTCTTTATGTCTGCAGACTAAAGCCACTCTGCATTTTTTGCACTTTTTATGATGCTGTGTTTGCCCTATATAATAACACTCAGCAGTACTGATTGCTTTAACTGAGAAAAGGTAGATCATAAACCCTTGCCAATTAATTTAAACACTGCATGGTCAGCCTTGAAAAAAAATGCCGTGATTCCCTAAAATGGAGAATCCTCATCATTTCCTATTGTAAAATAAGAGAAAGAGAACTAGACTGGAAAAAGAAATTCATAAAAGAATAATACAAGGAACAATGGGTGAATAATAATGAATGAAATGTCCCCACTGCTGTATTCTCTCTGCCTGAAGGCCTTTACTGGGGAGGGAAAGAACTTGAAATGCATGTGCTAAATTTTGAAGCTGTGTAAATTGGAATTTGACAGCTAAAGCTGGCTAAATGAGATGAACTTCCGTGCTGGTAGGTATTTAACATATATGGGGCCATAACTTTAGCAATGAATCTTACAAAATAGGAGACTCTGTGTAAGAATTCGTATAATGAAAAGAGAAATTTAAAGAATATGAATACCTAGGAAGACAACAAAAATGAAGTACATATACTAGGAGGGAAAATTCTTCCTGCTAAGACATTAAATTCTTGGATATTTTTAAGGAGTTTAGGCACTTCCTGGAATATGATTGCTTTACTAAATAGCAATTAATTATTTAACTTTTGTATTTGATCTAACCTAACGCAGCAGTTAAATGCTTAAAGCTAGGTAGGGTGGATGTAGGCTATATTATTTCATTTGTAGATTTCAAAGCATGTTAAGTAAGAAAATAAATAATAAATATCTTGTTACAAAAAGACCACTTATTTTTGTAGAATCATAGAATAGTTTGGGTCAGAAGGAAGATTTAAAGGTCATCTAGTCTTTTGCACAATAAGCAGGGACATCTTCCACTCGATCAGGTTGCTCAGAGCCCCCCCGACCTTGGCCTTGAATGTTTCCAGCAATGGGACATCTACCACCTCTCAGGGCAAACTGAGCCAGTGTTTTACCACCCTCACTGTAAAATAATTCTTCCTTTTCTCAAATCTGAATGGACCTTCTTTTAGTTTAAAATCATTAACCCTTGTCCCATCACAATAGGCTCTTCTAAAACATCTATCCCCATCCTTCTAGTAGGTCTTCTTGTTGTGGTTTAACCCCAGCTGGCAACTAAGTACCACATAGCTATTTATTCACTCCCCTCAGCCCCCCACAGTGGGATGGGGATTAGAATCTGAAAAAAGTAAAACCTGTGGGCTAAGAACAGTTTAATAATTGAAATAGAGTAAAATATAATAATAAAGGTGTCAATAATAATAGTAATGAAAAGAGAGATAACAAAAAGAGAGAGAGGAATAAAACCTAAGAAAAACAAGTGATACACAGATGTGATCGTCCCCTTCCAGCCAACTCCACACAGTTTATATACTGGGCGTGGTATGGTATGGTGCAGTTCTGTGGTACAGAATATCCCTTTGGTCAGGATGCACCAGCTGTCCTGGCCGTGCTCCCTCTGGCCTTCTTGTGCACCTGCTCACTGGCACAGCCTGGGAAACTGGAAAGTCCTTGACTTAGAACAAACAGTACTGAGCAACACCTAAATCATCAGTGTGTTATCAAAATTATTCTCATACTAAATGCAAAACACAGCACTGTGACAGCTACTAGGCAGAAAATTAACTATTCCACCCAAAATGAAGACCCCAATGCTGAAATGGCACAATAAGGTCTCCGTGGAGCCTTCTCTTCTCCAGAGGGAACAGTCCCAACTGTGTCATCCTGTCCTCGTAGGAGAGGTGCTCCAGACCCCTGATCATTTCTGTGGCCCTCCTCTGGACCCATTCCAAAAGGTCCATGTCTTTCCTGTCCTGAGGACTCCAGAGCTGGTTGCAGCACTCCAGGTAGAGTTGCACCAGGGAGGAGTGGAGGGACAGAATCCCCTCTCTTGATCTGCTGTCCAAGCTGCTTTTGATGAAGCCCAGGACTGGGTTGGCTTTCTGGGCTGTGAGGTCACATCGCTGCCTCATGTCCACCTTTCAACCCACCAGCACCCCCAAGTCCTTCTCTATAGGGCTGCTCTCAATCCCTTCATCCCCTACCCTTTATTAGTACCAGGATTGTCCTGGCCCAGGTGCAGCACCAGAACTTGACCTTGTTCAACATTGCAAAGTTCCCATGGGCCACTCCTCAAGCTTGTCCAGGTCCCTCTGAGTGGCATCCCTTCCTTCGGGCTTGTCAACTGTACCACTCTTGGTGTCGTTTGCAAACTTGCTAGGGTGTCTATTTCATTGATGAAGATATTAAATGTGCTGGTCCCAGTATGGACTCCACTTGTCACCAATGTCCATTGACCACTACCCTCTGGATACAACCACCCAATCATTTCCACTTAACTTATCAAGTCCATATCCCTCCAACTTCGAGAGAAGGATGTGGAGGACTGTGTCAAAGGCCTTACAGAAGTCTAGATAGAATAAACAGCTCTTCCCTTGTCCACTGATGCAGTTAGTTTAAAGATATTATTTAAGTCTGCTATTCAACCAAGTTAGTTTATAAATTTAATACAATATTATATAGTTATTTTCACTGACTGTTATTCTGACAAAGCAATTATATCCTGCTGTTAAGTTGATGCAGTTATATTCCCTACTTTAACTGACTCTCTGACCATAAGAACTTCTTCCCCACCTATGGCTTCTTAGAGATTCCTGATCTTCACTTCAAAAGATCATGTTTCATTATTGCCCCCACCAAGGACAATTATCTGTCCATTTCTGACTTCATTTCTCCCACTTTATCTTCCCTTTGGTTTTTTCCAACTATTATGCATTGAACACATTTCCTGCCCTCCCTCACTTCTGCCCCTTGTCTCACCCAAATCAGACAAATCTCTTTTCTGATTCTCAGTACAAATCTTTCATGCCTCTTGCATTGAATCCAGGAGGCAAAGAACAGAATTGAAACCCAACAGCTAGACAGGTTATGGTGTCTGCCAACCATTATGCTACTTTTCAGCTCAGTACTGCCCTGTATTTGAACAGTGATTTCCATAAGTGACACCACCCCGAAGGGCCAACTTAATCTAACTCATCACATCCTAAGGAATGCACAGTTGTGCCCAGGCTCTGCAGTGCTGCCCTGCCTTGACCCCTGTCCTGGGTGAGCTAATAAAGTTGGGGACCAAGAAGGCTTCTCTCTGCCATCACAAATCTTTAAACACAGAATAAAACACAGTAAAAACTTGCCTCTGTATGCTGCATGCAGTTGCTGCAAAGCAAATTATTCAAGAGGAGTATAGAATAGTTATCTAAGTACTTCATTTTAGTAGAGTAAAATAACCCATGCATAACCATGATTAGTACAATTATGAATTATATACTGTAGGTCATTCCAGTTGATGAAGAAGATTTTAAATAATTTAAGAAAACAAATCTATGTATAGCCATTAGAACACACAAACTAGCCCTTCATTTGAATGCATTGCTCAGCCTTATAAAGCTACATAAAACATTTGTAAAGAAATGGAAATATAAAAACTTGTGTATTTTCCCTTGCAATGAGCACCAAACAATCAGAGACTTGAATTATAAGTGAGAGCAGTGACATATGCTAATGGATTTGTCATCAGGAGATAATGCAATGCCATTAACTCATCTCATTTCAGTTTCTAGCAACTGCATGTCATGGAAGGTAATGCAAGCTGCCTCAAGGTCCCAGAAAAAGAATCCAGAAGGAGAAAAAGAATTTTCAAGACTATGGGTCAGAGGTATAGCTCACCCATGGTCAGTGATGTGTATTTTAACTTTTTTTGGATTTCATGTTTAATGAGCGTCATATTAAAGAATGAGTAACTTGACTAAGTCCTCTTAACTCTACTGAGGATTAGCTAAATCCCATTATTTTTGTATAATAAATATGCACCAGGAGGAGAGAATGCTGATTTCTAAGTGTAGAAACTCAAAACTGTCAGAATTACAACAAAACTTGACCAAAAAAAATTGCCTTTCATACAGCCTACACAATCTCTCCTTTAGGTTGCATCTAATAAACCTAATAAAAGCAGTTCTGACAAATATTTAAGTGAAAGAATAACTGAATTCATATATATTCTCACTAAAATCAATAGTATTAAGCACAGGTAAAGATCTGCTCTTCACACAATAAAATTACAGATAATTTTCTCTTTAGTATTTGCCTTAATGGCATTATTGTTCATTTAACGTAAGTAGTGCAACAGTCTAGACCATAAATACATGCATACTATTGATTAAAACTTAAGCTACTATAAAAGTTCTCCAGAGAAATTTTTAACAATTTACAACAGCTAAAGACCTTCCTCACTGATACCTCTACTATATGTTTGTCTCTAAAATAATGTAAGTAATTATGTACTTATCCAATTGTAAATTGTCAGGGTTTGACGTGACACCAATGGACTGGAATGACTTTCAGCAATTCTAGTCTGCAGGATCTATAGAAGTTCAGTTTAATTTATGACAAATACAGGTTCTAGAAATTTCTTGACTTACTGTGTAAATGTGTTAACAGCAGCTATTAGAAAATAAAAGTTCGTGGCATTACAAGTGGAATAAAAGCAGATGTCAGTGTCTTTGTGTGGGTTTTCAAACAGAAAACTCCCATGTGGATGGCTCTGCTGACTCCCATATGAGGTTCAGTGATAAAGTAAATCCAGCTTTAGGGTTCCTAGTACCAGATGCAAGGTGCCATAACCATAAGACACAAAGTGCTGATCCTATTCTAACACATACAGTCATTTCAAACATGTCAAAATATTTTTGACAGTTTAGTTATAATGGGAGGCACTTTTTTTCCCCCCAGGTTAGGCATTGGCAGTCCAGGTATTTTTCTGCAAGTCTAACCTGTTTTAAAAGCAGCATAAACTAAGTAGTGCTTGCTCTTGCTAAATCAGCATAAATGCAGTTGTGTACCTCCTTTGGACCAAATATGAGCTGTCAAATGTCCTGAGAAAGCACAAATCTGACAGCAGGAAGGAATTCACTCTTCCTTGAAACCCCTCTTGGAAAGTTTAAACTGTGGACTTGAGCAATCCCACCCATCTCCACTAAGCTACTGACACAAAGTACCAGCAGGCTGAGGTCTCACTGCATAAACAATGGCCCGCCTTAAAAGGATTCCATAAAGAAAAAGTAGTTTTCAATAATTAGTTTAAACCATCATTTTCAAAAAACCTCACTAATTTTGCGTGTTTGACAAAACGTGGGATTTGGAAACTTTATCAGATTATAACAGATTAGGCCATATTTAAATATAAACACAGGTTTTCAGACACCTGAACCTGTATGCAGGAAAACTAAACTGAGCCTTGATTTCAGTGTGTTTATCATAACTAAGACAGAGTTTTTCCAATGTCTCAAAATTTTGGTACTAGTGACTTAAAAATAGTAAAATGAAGTTCATTAGAACAAAAAAGTATTGGAGTTTCCATTCCCATTTCAAATTTTACTCATTTGATACCAATACAATAAGGAGAATACTGCTGAAAATCAAAACGATAAATTATGTTCATTTTTAATTAATTAATAGTTGGTTAAACATGGATATCTGAAGGCACAAATATGGATCTGTATGTTAGCTGCTAATTACTGAAATCAGTCACTAGTGAAAGCAGATGTGCAGAAACCTTTTCAGCATATTTTTCTAATGCATTTTCCCTGTTTTTATTTGTAAATGTCTTTTTTAGATTCAGTATGAAGAAAAGTGACTTGATACTGATGTCCAGGTCAAATAATAGCATGACAAGAAACTATCTCCTTCCTCAGATGTTTTTCACATTTATTAGCAATCTTCCAAGAACTCATTTGGGCTGCAGAAACCATCTGTTCTTCTTTGGAAGTGGTCTATCAGGGTTGACATATAGAGAAGAGTATTAAAACTCAGAACCACCTAAAGCCAGGGTGTGCCTAAAGCCTGGATAAGGATTTAATTCTGTGCACATCAACATGGATGCAGAAAAGTTTGGAAGAATGTTTGCAGTCTGTATTAAAGAATGAGTAACTCACCAAGACACAACAGCCACAGCCACTCCAAGTATCAAACCTCGGCCTTGTCTGAACAACCACCAGCTTGTTTCTTGATGAACAATAACGGTTTGTAATAGATTAAGAGGGAAGGAATCCAAACCTTGGATTCCTCAATATACTGATATATGTTGCTCCAGCAATGCCAAGTACCTGCTCTTTTCATGTATGTCTTAAGAGTACACCTTGTGGGGAAGTGGGCTGTAAAATTGGTAATGCCCAGTCCAAGGAGAAATGAGGGGGGAGATGCTCCTACAGGCCATGATTAGAGCTGCTGTATTGGTTTGAGTGGCAAGGTTTTGGTAGTGGGGTATACAGGGGTGGCTTCTGTGAGAAGGGGAGAAAAAGTTGCTGTACAGAAGCAGTTGCAGCCAGCGAAGAGAGGAGTAAAAATATATGAGAGAAACAGCCCTGCAATCTCCCAGGTCAGAGCAGAAGGAAGGGAAGGAGGTGCTCCTGCCACTGGAACAGGGATTCCCCTGCAGCCCACAATGAAGACTATGGTGAGGCTGCTGTGCCACTGCACCCAGTGAAAGGATTCACACTGGAGCAGTTCATGTAGAACTTCAGTCGGTGGGAAGGACTCATATTGGAGAAGTTCATGGAGGACTGTCTCCCATGTGAGGGACCCCACACTAGAGCAGGAGAAGAGTGTGAGGAGTCCTCCCCCTGAAGAGGAGGAAGCAGCAGGGACAACGTGTGATGAACTGACCACAACCCCATTCCCCATCCCACTGCACTGGTGTGTGGGAGGAGGTAGAAAATTCAGGAATAAAGTTAAGCCTAGGGAGAAGGGAAGGGTGGGGACAAAGACTTGGGTTTATTTCTTATTATCCTATTCTGATTTGACAGGTAATACACTTTTGGCTTTTTCTCCAAGCTGAGTCTGTTTTGCCCATGATGGTAATTTATGAGTGATCTCTTCCTGCCCTGCTCTTGACCCAAAAGCCTTTCACTTTATCTTCCCCACTGCTGCCCAGCTGAGGAGGAGAGTGATAGAGCAGCTTTGGTGAGCATCTGGCATCCAGGCAAGGTCAACCCAGCACAGCTGCTGAAGAAAAGGAACTGTGGGCTAAAAAGGAACAAAGCAGTTACTCTTCCTTTGCTGTCCAACACAGGCAGCTAACACAAGGAAGAAAATACCAAAGTTTTGCTTTATAGACACCTGAAGAATGGGAGAGTGGAGTCTGGAGCATGCGATGGGGATGTGGGAAATGGTTTCTGATGAAAAGTTGAAAGGTAACAGGTCACAAGACACAGAGAAACTTTATGTCACTGTTTGGTTTGTAGTGCCCTGTCTCCTGCACAAAGTTACATGAATCTTTTGAAAATCCTAACTCATGCATATAATTCAAAAATTGTCAGACTTTTCCAAACCCTATGTGCCTACCATTTAATCAGGTATTTTTAGCTGGAAATAATATTGGTGGTATGTGGAATCTCCTTCATATACTTTTCCTGTGGCTTTTTAAAGTCACCTTATGTGTCAAAACAACTTCAACTGACTTAGGAATAGGGAAAAGTCTGGTTTTTGGGTTTGTTTTTTTAATAGTTAAGAATAAATTACTTTCTCATATACAAGTAATACCATCTTAAATATTATGATATAGTATAGTAGTTATGGTCCTGGGTAATTCAGCATAAACTTTTTCATACCACCACATGGAATTCTCTCTGTAGTCCTAGGATTTGGTTGCCTGCTCACATTTTAGTTGTTTCTATAATAAAAGCCCAAGTTCCCTAAGTAACTCATGAGGAGCAATGAATAACTTCTTATGTAGCAGTAATAAGGAGACAGAAATGGTAGGTCTCCAAGCAGACCTTCAGATCCTTAGGGTCCTTTAATGGTGGTATTATGGAAGTGCTTATCTAGGTCGCTGGAATTTCCGTATCTTACGGGTTGTGGAGGAAATGCTTCTAATGCCACGAGGACTTGATAATGACTGCAGTATCATTTTCCAGTTTACTGCGAAGTTGTATTTTAACACAACATATAGGTTAAAACCTATTGGAAAAATGAAAAGTAGGTGATGTTTTGAAGATCAGGTCAGCAATAGGCAATATCCTTGAAAAAACAGCTTACTAAAGACAGGGAATGTAGAGCAGATAATATACCAAAACAATTCTAAATAACAATTGTGTGCAGCAAAATGAAGACAATCTCCTCCTTCGTGTCCTCAACTCCACGTGGCACAAATATATGCAGTTAGAAAATTCTCAAATTGTTAAAGTAAATACAATAAAAAATATTGGTGTTCATTTAAGTCCTGGGTTTGTTCAACAAGGCCCTGGTTCTGCATTTGCCCACACGTGGACAGACCTCTGGATCTGTGAGGACTTCTTAAGCCTTTAAATAGGGATCTGATTAGGTGTAAGTGTCCTTCCAAATAACCATCACTTGGAAGACTGGCGTCCAAACGGGAACAAAACACAACCACTGAAAATAGTCTGCATGTCACAATGTTGTAAGATTATTCCATCAGTAATTTTATTGCTGCTCCAAAAAAATACACTCTAAAAACCAAGACACTGTTTTACTGCACAGCTCCTTCAATCACAGGCGTATTGAGAGTACTATGATTTTATGCTGCATGCACTTGAGCACAAACAGACTGATAGAACACATTTTTAAAAAGTAGATAGAGTGAATAGCAGTAAACACCAAAATCATTGAGGCTGATTAGACCTTAAGTCTACACAGGGATGTTGAATCATCTCACATAAGATACTGAACATCTGTGTGCCATTATTCAATATGTGACTGCATATTTTAGGTGTATAAGCACTTTTCATTATTAGTTTCTGCTGGCCTACTTGTGTATTGTTGGCCTAAACATCAAATTTATTTCTCAGTTTTTCTTCATAAAATTTATCAGGTTCCTTCATTAATTAGCATTTTTATTTAATAATGCTGTGATGTAACAAATAGATTTCCTATAAGAACAAAAATTTATTGAAAAATAAACTGGAAATTATGAGAATTGGCCAATACATCTGTGGGAATGTTTGGTGCTTCATAATATATTTTATTAATTAAACACTTTCTTCAAGGAAATTATTATTACTACTAACAATAATAATAGTAATTCTAAATAAAACATAGGACACCATAGACATGTAATAAGCAATTAATTAAATAAAAGGGATCCAACAATCCAGACTTGTTAATGACAGCACTGTAGAAGACCCTAATGGGTCTCACTTAATTATGAATGAGTTCAATAATGAAAGCCGACAATTTAAATAATTACACAGAAAATGAATGAACACCTAATTTTAAAGCACACATCACATACACCAGAGCAAAACAGAAGCACTTTACTGAAGAAAAAGTTGAATGAAGTCAAAGAATTTTTAATACAGCTTTTCCTTTTGCAGCTGAATTAAATGTCCTAACAAATCTTTCAAAAATGCATTCAAATGTTTTTGTCAAACATTTGACAAAATAGGAATGATACGTCATAACTCTGGTAAACATATCCTTCAGAAAGAGAAGGAACAAAAGTTTCATTTATGATGGCTATGGTGAATATCTTTCTTGAGAAACTGTTCCATTAGAAAGCTGACAGTGTTTCTGTGCTTTCAAAACCATTCTATTTAGACAAAACAATGTCTGAGTCATTTTCCCTCTGTATCTATGCTTCTTGCCTCTCCTAGTACATTATTTGGGACATTTTTATCTCTAGGAATATTGAATGAAACAGGTTTAATTCTGAAGGAGAGTCTTTTCTCCTGTAGCTTGCCTGTATTTCATTTCCCATCTGATAATATTCTCTTTCTGAAGGTAATACTAAATCCTGTTATACGTAATGTGATGGTCTAAATATTGCTATGAAATTTGGTGAGGAGGAAGATTTATTCTCAGAAACATTATCATTAGACAGAAGAATATATATTGAGAAAGAAGATAATACTAATGGGTTTTCTCCCCACTCCCCAAAAGATAAGGAACATTTTTGTCTGTCTTTACAGAGTTTTGGCCCTACAGTGGGGGCCCTGGTGCACAGAGACACGTTAGCTGTTGTGATCAGAGACATAATGCACGCAGACACACTCTGCCCACCTTTATCCTCAAAGCACTGTGTATCCATTCTGCTGTTAACAGCCTCCCCCGACTCCCAGGTTTGCAAACCACACAGTATGACTTTGTTGACAGGAATTCTTTTAATCCAACTCAGTCATCCCTACTCCATGGGTTTTTGTGATGGGCATGGCCTTAAGCACAAGGAACAACACTTTCATCTTTAAAAGACTGCAGACTGATGGGAAACCATTCCTTCTTCACCCTGTCTTATTAACAGTGGATGAATCAGAAAGGAAGATATAACAGGATACCAAGTTGGAAATTATTTTGTAACAGGCACTTTCCAAGTTTTCCACATGGTGTCAGTGGCTCCTCTCACTTTTTTGAAAAGAAGTTAGATTAATATATTTCCAAACTCATCTATGGTGTCACATTGCAATTGTACATTGATTGTGTAAATATTACTCAGGTAATACTTTTATCACTGATGCTATGCACCTTAAAATTGTTATGTTTGCACTTTAAATGAAGAATTTGTTATTATGTGTTTGACTAAACACTTCTCTAGTGCCTAAACACTTCTCTTTAGTACCTTCCTCTTAACCAAATTGCCTTATATCCTAAGATAGGCAAACATGCAAAATAAAAAATATCCTACCTTAGTAATACCAGCCTAGAACTGAACAAACCTTTTATCCAACGGACAATCCATTGACAAAAGCACTACCCTTTTCATGCACCCAAGAAGTCCAAAATAGATGTTTTACTTTAATTGCACTAAATCAATAGACTGTCTTGCAGAACATTCTTATTGATTTATGACTCATGACATATAGTACAGCCACAGCTATTTTTAGTGTCTCAGAAAAAAGAAATTACGACTTTGTTCAGAAGACAAGCAGTACAATAATATGTGCATTGCAAATGTTAAACTTGAATATTAGACTTATTTCTTATTGAAAATGAATTGACCTTGGTTTCTTTATACTAAAAAACCACAAGTTGCCTTTTAAAACTAGCATTTAAAGCGTCATTCAGTGAATATATTACACCTTTATTACTTGAACTTGCAAGAACTTGGATGAAGAGAAAGACACGAGGATTGCAATGTCATTTACTGCTCCACGTGCATATGGCACTGTGCTCTGTCAACGTGTACTAAGCCACGTAAATAGTGTTCTGCTACCACACTTTCCTGCTAGTGATGCCCAAGCAAATTTTCCTCTGAGGATAATCTGTAACTGCATCAAGGATCTACCTGGCTATCTGGATGGACAGCAAAACCAGTTTTAATCACAGTCTTAATATGCCCTCCAAAAGGCAGTTCAGGCACATGCTATTAGCCCATATTCCCTCTTTATATAGTCCTTACTACTATTAAAAGTAGTAATATTAATAAAATGTTCTTTATGCTTGCCTTTAGTCACAGACAGTAGTGACTGAAGAACAGTGGTCACCAGACAGCACAGGCAGGAGGGTGAATGTCCTTTCCCATTGACAAAATCTTACCTTTAACAGACTCTAGAGATTCCTGTGAAGAAAGATTACAGATATGCTTCCCAATGCTTTACTTTTTTTTTTTAATTTCTGCTACTTTTTTCTTTTCTGTCTAAGGTAGCTTTCAGTGAAATCTCTGAAATCAAATATGTTTGGTCACACTTGCCTAGATTTACAAGGAAAACCTTTCCTTAGCCATAATGTCCTTTGGTTTGGAATGCTCTGTGTAGTCAGACATCACCACCATAGCACATGAACCCCATCTCCTCTCAGGTATCTTAAGATTTCTCATTGAAAACTGCAGAGGCACAGAAAATGTACCCACAGTGCAGGTGTCAGACTGGTACCCTGCCACTTACTTCTCCTAAATCTGGAGGTTGTGCTTCCAGGAGCTATCCCACTGGCTGTGGCAGATAGGCATTTGTTTTCAAGTGAAAACCTTGTGTCATACTGCTTCTGCTCTCTTTAGGAAACCAAGTACTGGCTGCCACACACATACCAGGGGAATGCACACGTACTCCTGTCCTCTAGCACACCCACAGCAGCACCTACTCAAACAGACACAGACAGCTCCAGCTGCACCAAAATGAGCTACAGGCTGGCACTGAACCATGGGAGAAGCTTTCAGGAGAACTGCATATTTCAGAAGTCTGTACTACCACTAATTTTGGTTTTTCAAAGGCGAATGCACCCTGATTAGAGTCTTCTTCTGAGCATAATATGTTTTAAATAAAACACACATCTTTGCAGTTTCTGCAGCTGGAAATTATAACAGGGGAATCATTAGTACTACTTTTAGTGTACAGAATGTGCTATTACGAAGTATAAATATAACCTACACCTTTGATACTGTATGCAGTACATCACTTTTTACATTTTTTTTTAATAGACTATCTGTCACTTTGTGAGAACTAAGAGACATAGATTTATGAATTGATAACAGATCACAGAGTATTTTTCTTCTAGGTTAGTGCTGGAAAATCACTTCTATTCATAGCGTGCATGAAAGGAATTAGCGACCTCAATAAGTTACTGAAAAATCCATCCAGTGCTGAAAAGTCACTACTGCATCTATTATTATAATTAGCCTTACCATTACAACACACCAGTACTGGCACATAAAGAGATATGTAGAGCCTGATCTAAAGCCAGTAAAGGAAATATAACAATGCTGATACGTTCTCTATACCATACCAATGACTAATATTTGTACTTGGTGGCCACATTTTTCAAAAGTAAGCACTTAAAGGAAGGCATCTTAGGCTGTATTTACATTTTTCTAGAATTATGAGCATTTTCCAACTGCAGAATCCGAAGAAATTCAGTACATGTAAAAATCATGGGTTCATTCAGGAAGGATGATATTTAATTTGAAATATCTATTACTGAATAGACAGAATGTGTCAGTATGTTTTACTTCAGATTTTTTTAAAGAAAAGAAATTTCAGAAGATAAAAATATGTACAGTATAAATTAACATCTCAAATAATACCATGGAAGGTGAGCTGTACCCTGTATTTCACCGCAGTGTTACCTACTTTGAGGCATTATTTTGCTCAGTTTTTCAGGTATATAGCTTGACTTTTATTTTGTAACAGAAAATAATTACAAAGCAAACCCCTAAAGTTATAGATATTCCCAAAGGTTCTTGATGAAAGAAACAACTTCATAAAAACTGAGCTGACATTGCAGTGGTGCAACCTTTAAATCCATAACACAGATCAATTAGTCAGAAGGTGGATACCACTGCTATTAGCACAGCTTTCCAACACAACTGCTACAAGCAGTGGCATGAAATTTCTTTCAGAGGGAAATGCAAAGTGCGTGTTTAAGGATAAATTAACTGTCCAAAGTAAAGTTAGTCGCTCATTTACTTTCTATACAGCTACATATATTTCACCATGGATGTGATGATGATAACATAGAAGAACTGTACCAAAGCATGGATAAGACAAGTGAGGAAGTCACTGCCTTGGAGTACTCTCAGTTATGAATCCTGCGTGACTACAGAGTGAGGAAAAGGCCACCAGGAACACAGTGGGAGGATACATCACACAGATCAGAGCTCCATGAGAAAATATGTGGTTAACACTGTTTCCAGTTTGCTCTCTGCAGCAAGAGTGGGGCAATCTGAAAAAATCCTGATTCCAGGAATTAAGAAAGGCTGTGCAATTACAGTGCACAATATGCAGATCATCCCCCTTAACCTGAAATGTCCATGTAAAGAAAAAAATAATCTGAAGCTTTTCAAAGGACACTGGGATATTCCTATTTTTCTACCTTTTCTGAGGGTGAATGTACAGAAAAACATTTGAATTAAAATAAAATAATATGTAATATCTTTTTCAGCTCATTATGCAATCACTACCTAAAGTACATTAGGATAATAAAGAAGAAATCTACATGACTGTAATCTTGGTTTTTGTCTGTGCAGCTCTGTACACTCACTGTGTACAGAAGAAAAACATTATTTTTGAGTGTGTCCTAAACCAGCATCAATTTAGAATAACACATACATACGATGTATAATTTTACATTCCCCCTGTGTTTTCAAATGGAAGCAAAATAAGCACACCAAAGAAGAAAATGTGATTCACTAAAACCAGATGCTGGTCTTAAAGAGCTCACAACTTACACAGTAGGTATTGCAGGCAGTGAAAGCTATAATCTACCTCAGGATCCTGGGAAAGGAATAAAAATCAAGGTCTCTGGAAAGAGAGCTTCACATCTTTGGAATGTATTTTCCAATTTTAAAAAGCTCAAATTTACTGCAGAAAATACACCAGGGCAGCAACAAGTTTTCATACAATGAAAATATGAACAAAAAACTAGTATGCTAGATTACTGACGTGGTTGGATCTGCATAAAAAAATAGTTTCTCTGAAGCTGGGAAAAAAAGGGCATGTTTCAGTCCATTTGTACCATAAAACAGAGTACTCAGGAGCTGATAATACAATGTGCTACTGCCGATCTTACAGTCCGATTATGACTTTCCCTTACGCATGGCTGAGCTGTTTCTCTCACTAGTACTTATCCCCAAACAAAGGTGGATGGCTTGGAAAGACACTGGGCTTGGTGTTTATCTCAGATGAGTGTAAATCAGGAAAAACTACAGCAAAGTCAATGGGATTATTGTACTATAAAATGAATGGGAGAGCAGGACGCAGCTTCTTGCCTGCAACGCACAAAGTGGCATTTTAAAGCCACACTTTTAATTCAGCCATTTATTTTGCTAATCTGGGATCATTTAAAGATTTTTTTCTCCCCTCCGCCAAGCATGACTGTGTGACACCTTACTTCCTTGCTTTAAATGCCCCAAAGTCTAATTTAGCATTGCTGAAGCTTGGTTAGCTCAGTATCTGCCACTGAGCAAACCTCTGCCTGCGAGGTGTCCCCATCCTGGCCCGGGGGCCACACGCTCCCACTGGCACTCCAGATGTGACCTAACACAGCATCAGCAGTGCACAAAGATGTTTCTGTGTCTGGTCCCCTGCACAGCAGCAAGGCCAGGGAGTGGCAGAGGACCCTGTCATTACCTGGATGTATTCCCCTGCTGGGCTGGGCTTACAAGGGCTGTGAGAAGAAGGAACAATGGGGGAATTTTAGTGAAGAGCATGGAGTGGCAAGAGGGCTGTGACAGAACTGGCATTTCAAGTGCAGTGAACAAGGAGAAACTGCATTTTCATATTAATGACATTTTAGAGAAGGGAAACAGGCAAGAGGGACAAAGAAAAGGGCATATTTCTGCTTCCAGAAGAAACTCCTCCATCTAAAGATGTGGCGCATAAGAGAAAGTACCATTGTATTTTCTGCTTATTATCCTACGTGTCCACTGTTCTGCTGCCTGCAGCACTGGGATGGGCTGGCACCAGCGATGTATCCTCATGTTTAAATCATCTTTAAATCAAGGTGCCAAGCCTTTCATAAAGATATGCTCGAATTCTACAAGAGGTTCTTAGGGCTAATAAGGTTTGCTACTATAGTGAGGAAAAATAATTCCCTCTGCTTTAGGGATTATCAGATGAAATTCTGTGTTTAGAGGAATGCATAAAGTTGGACTACTTGATCAGAATGGTCCTTCCTAACAATAATTATCTATGCAGCTATCTCTCATGATCCACTGTCTTGGGGTGACTTTATGATGCTGTATCCCCTATCGCCTGCTTATTGCCCAGACATGAATCCTGTGCCATTCTGTGCTTTCAAGCTGGGTCCGAGAGAGAGGGGGAAAGAAATTCCTTTGGCGGCTGTGTTCAAAAACACAGTAACTCGCTCGCTCGCCCTCTCCCCAGCTCTCAGCTCTGCAGCAGGGAAGAGAGTTCCATTCTCTTCTTTTTAGCTAACTTCTCGTTCATTAGCTGAAGCAAGGAGTTTTCCCTGGACTGTGGCTCCTTCTTCTTTTTCTGGAACTGTTAGCTTTGCTCTGGTCTGGAACACCATCACCAGGAGGCCCCACACTGAGGCCCAAAGGGGCCCACACTGCACCCCAGCTCTGCAGAGAAAGAGCCACACCTACAGAAAGGACTCTGAATCTACCACGTCTTTTCCACAGCAAAAGGTGTAATTATTTAACAGTATTCATTCTCTCATGCCTGTGTGCACTCTGCTTGTTAAATAAAAAGGGTTTTTTTTCACTTTCCTCCAAGAAGTTTCTTTCTGAACCTGGCTGGGGAGGGGCCGCTGAGACCTGCCATCTATTAGAGGACATATTAATTTCAGACATTTCCTCCCAATTTGTCTCAAACCGAGACATCCATCTAGAGCATAAAAACCAAATAATGAATTTTCCTAATTTAACATTAATTGATAAAACTTTTCAAATGGAAATTATTTAGAATCTTTGAAAAATAATACAGATATTAGAAAGCATCTCATTTCAAAATCAGTAGGAAAATGTGTACTGAAGATTGTTGCTTGAAGTTCTCAAAGTAGAGAATATATTAAAAAAACCCCAAAGAATATAACATAATATTTGGAATTAATTATTCAGCAGGCATTATAAGTTATTTTCATGTTAACATCCCATTTTGGCAGTCATGGCACAGGCCTTCCAAGAGACTTCTACCATAACTTTAAAGGAATTGTTCCTTCGGCAGTACTAAAGAAAATGTAATGTTTACTGATACCAAACTGTGCATTGATCTATGCAATCATCTGAAAAGGAAAAATGGTCTTGCAAATAGGATGGGGTAGGGCTGGATAAAACAGATAGGTTAGCATAGAAATGGAACTGATAAGAACTACTACCACTTTGTGCCCATTTCTGTCACTTGATGCTGTGCATGTGCAGGATTTTCAGCACTATCATCATCCCAATTTAAAAATGTAAAACCTTAAGACTGGAACTTATTCCTATTCAGACAGAAAATCTGGGCAATATGGAAGGCTGGGCCTAGTCCTCCAAGTTCTGCACCTGTGTCCCTATTTTCAACAGGTTGATTTCTAGAAATACATTGTAGTGGAACAATCTTCTGTGCTAACTACAATTCTGAATTTTGGATGAGACTTCAGAAATCACAGTGTTTCTGCTGAGGCCCTGCAGTATCATGGTAGTATGGGCTTTTTTGTAAGGTGCATTTAATGAGGGACTTTATGGATTCTTTCTGGTCTCATGGGAAAGTATTCTCATGGTCGCATTGTGTCTCTTCACAAATGAATGAACAATGAAAGCTCAGCTTTACAAAGTAGTGGAGAAGAACAATACTGCATTTATTCCCTAGGGAAAGGGTACATTACTTTTCCTTCCTTCCTTCCTTCCTTCCTTCCTTCCTTCCTTCCTTCCTTCCTTCCTTCCTCCCTCGCTCCCTTCCTTCCTCCCTTCCTTCCCACAAAACACACACTCCCTGCCTCTTTCCCAAGATTTGTCCACAGTTTACTCCCTGCACATAAAATATTAATAAAACTACCATGACATCTCTCTTATTAGCCAGTGTTAACAGTATATGATCCCTAAAGCTCAGCACACAGCAGAATCAAAGCCATGTTCACCTGCTGGGTTATTCCGGGCTATAGGCCAGTTTGCATCCCCCCTTTACCATCACTGCAATTTTTAAATTCTTCACATGTGAACTGCACCCTGGGACCTCATCCTGTATGGGCACAGGCAGTGCTTGCTGACTTTAATGATCACACCTTCCTGCTTCCCCTTTCCTGTGCTACGGGCAGTGGCTCACATGGCATCTTGCCCAGGGAGCTGGATGAGTGTGGAGGCTGCCATGCCTGCCAAGCCCCAAAACATGTTTGAGAGGAGGGCAGTGGAGCCAGCCAGCACACTGGGGTCTGCAGGCACAGGTGGGCACAGTCAAAAGGGAAACAACCACTGGTGTGAGACTGGGCTGCGTCCTGTGAAGGAACACGTGACAGTGCAGGAGCTGTGCTATAAAAAAGGGGTTTTGTTTGTGTTAAGATAAGGACAGCATATGGCTTGGTAATTGCCTTCAAATCCACTCCTCACTTGGCAGAGTTTAGCTAAACCAAATCAGCCTTTTGGAGGTTAGGCCAAGAGCTGCTTCAATTTCACAGGCCATGTTGCATTTCATATGATGCCTATTTATAAAATTCTAGCTACATTTGTAAAGTTAGTGTAGAAACAAAACTTCTGGAGTAAAACCAACTTTACAGTAGCCATCTGTGTCCCTTCTCCCCCAGATTTAAACTCAGATCACAACTTCAGCAAGTTTCTTAGTTCAGTATGAACCATAATAAAACTCCAAAGCTGAAGGCCTCCAAACTTTTGCTGACATTTTGTCTAAAGAGAGAAGACAAATTCTGTAATTTTTACTAATAATATGTAGGGTTTCTGAAGTGATGTTATTTCATGCTATTCTATTGGCCACAGATTTTGCTCTAAAATTATTCAATTCAAACTTGTTCTGGTACAAAAGCAAGAAACATCTAATCACCCAAACCCATTTTCATCTACAGGCTAGGAGCTGTGCGCAGAGATGAATGCTGTTACCAGAAATACTAAGCTGAAGTCAGTGCTCTCAGAAGATCAGACCAAGCAGTTATGTTTAAACTGGGATTTATGTACACATCATGCTCTTCCCAGCCATATTTGTCTGCTCTGTTTTCTTATTATGGTGATGAGGTGAAATGTTTAAGCAGTCTGTCTTTGTGAGAACTTCACAGAACATGACTGTAGGATTTTTGCATATCACACTTAGCTGTCTGCCTTCAGTAACAAAAGTACAGGGCAGCAAGGGAGGAAAACTGCTTATGTGCATGCACTTACTGTCATTAAAAGAGTCAAGTAGTTTTCTGCAGTAACTAGAACTTGAAAAAAAAACAACCATAAATCTGTCTAAAATCAAGCTCATGCTATTTCTGCAAAGTGCTTGTTAGACCCTTTATGAACCCACTGAGCAGCTTTGGGATGTAATGTACTGTGGCCCCACTTTTAGGAAAAGGCAATCGAAGCAACTGCTTAGAGCTTGTCTGAGGGCTGCATGATTTTCCATTAAACAGACACAATGACCATCCCAACTTGAGGATGTCATCTCTGTGCTGCCATTGACATCTGCATCTGATCTTTTTGAAGACTGTATGAATTCTATCACAGAAATTCTCTGCTGAAAGGACTAGCTCTCTCAAGAACAAGAGGCTAGAAGGGGGAATAGATTGCCTTCCCCATTTGCCATCAAAAATGAACACAAAATTCTTACCTTCTGACAGCTCTGCGCAGTTCAATAACTAGACTGATTTGTTATTACTGCTGCTATTCCTCCAAAAAAAGCCCTTTGCCTCATGCACCTTTTCCCTTTTCTTTCTCTATTTAAGTAAGTAACAAATGAGGAAAATAAGCCTTAAGTAGGAATGTCTGATCTGCAGTGTCAATATTACTAGGAGCACATATTTATCTACTGCATTGTGCTGGCATTTATCCATCAGAGAACATTAAGGAAGAGATCTGTGCAAGTCTGGGGAATATTAAGTCCGCAGGCAGCCAGAACTATTCAGCCACAGACTGGCAGTGGCAATTACAGAGCTGCCTCAGGTGAGGAGCACTCATTTCACTGAGCTCCCTGTGCCCTGTATGCAGCTTCACATGGATCTCCAGACACTGAGCATCTCTTCATCATGCCTGTGCAGCTGGCAGCTGTTAAAACAGGGATGAAATGGCCTTCTCTCTGTGACCTTTTGGCATTCTTGTTCCACAGGTCCTCTTCCCCTTGATTATGTCTTAAACCTAAATCTAAGCTGTCCTTGGGATCTCCAAAGCATCTCTTATGTTGGCAGCTGCTGTTCAGTGGAAGAACTACCTCAGTACCTCCAGCAGAGAGGGGTAGATGTGTGCACAATGCAAAGAATACCATCCAGTTTCTGAGGTTTTGCAGCCTCAGGAATGTTTTGCTTACTAAACAGAGTCATATTCTCAGCTGCAGAGCTTATATGAATCCTCAACCATGCTGGCTAATGCAAATTTCCTCTCGCCCAGTGCCCTTCCTGCCCAATAGATCTCCATGCCTATGAATAGCTAATGTATTTCACAGGAGCAGCCACAGAAAGATAAATTAATTTAAACACTAGCAAGGATTCCAAAGAAAGAAATACAGTCAACAAGGCAGAAATACACACCTCAATCTTCTGTTTTGCAGCACTGCATGCTCACCCCTGAGTTTACACCACCATCCCACAGGCAGTGCCCTGGCAGCCAGGAGGGCCAAGCGTGCCCTGGAGTGCATCAGGCACAGCATCGCCAGCCGGGCAAGGGAGGGGATTGTCCCGCTGTGCTCTGCACTGGGGCAGCCTCACCTCGAGTGCTGGGGGCAGTTTTGGGTGCCACAAAATAAAAAAAGATGCTAAGCTGTTAGAGAGTGTGCAAAGGAGGGCAACGAATATGGTTAAACGCCTTGAGGAGAAGTCATATGAGCAGCTGAGGGCACTTGGTTTGTTCAGCCGGGAGGAGACTAAAGTGAGACCTCATTGCAGTTACAGCTTCCTGGTGAGGGAAGAGAAGGGGCAGACACTGATCTCTTCACTCTGGTGACCAGTAACAGAACCTGAGGGAACAGCCTGAAGTTTTGCCAGGGGAGGTTTAGGTTGGGTAGCAGGAAATGTTTCTTCTCCCAGAGGGTTTCTGGGCACTGGAACGGGCTTCCCAGAGGAAGTGGTCACAGCACCAGCCTGACAGAGTTCTAGAAGCATTTGGACAATGCTCTTGGGCACATGGCGTGACTCTTGGAGATGGTGCTGTGCAGGGCCAGGAGCTGGACTCAGTGATCCTAATGGGTCCCTTCCAACTCAGCACATTCTATGATTCTGTGGGATTTCTTTACGCTCTCTTTTATCCTAACCTAGTATGAATTGTTTAAACTCCTTTTTTTTTTCCCCTTGTAGGAATATTGCTCTAGTATAATTCTGTTATATACAAATCTGTATCCTGCAATTTAAAGTTTTCATTTAGGGAAGAGTGTGCAGAAATATCCACTATTTTTTCACAATTTAAGTTTTGAAGTCAGTACTTCATTACAGGTTAGGAAAACAGGGTGCCTTTAAAAATCATTTTGCATTTTCCAATCTTGCTGACTTGCTGAGTTTTCCAGCCTGAGATCTGATGAATCAATACTACATTATTATTACTAGCACCTACAAAAATATAATTAGAATGCTAAATATTATTTCAATGCTTCAAAAATCTCATCTCCATTTCAATCAGCTGCCAGCTCATGAGAAGGAGGTGGTGACTTATCGGGAGAGCAGAAAGAACAGCAAAATCCTCGGAGTAGCTTGGAATGATTCACAGGAGAGTAATAGGGGGAAATGCAGGGCTCACAAATTATGATCAATAGACAGCCTTAAGAGTGAAGTCTTTTGTGCAGCCACAAGATATCTGTATCAGGTCTGGGAGTGCTGTGTGTGAAGCCATGAAGCAGAGTGTGAAGAATGGGTCGTGGGCTGAAAATGGTGTGAGGCCCATTGGATGGTCTGGTGGACACACTGTACCAGTAAGAGGCACAGATGGGCTGTGTAAAGCTTGCTGTGTTCATAAACTAGTTTGGAGTATCTAGACAGGTAGGCTAGATTTGAGGCATCCAAAGAAAGCGTGCTTCTGCAGCTGTATCTGCCCAGCCTGCAGAAACTGAACTCCCAAAGATACTAAAAAAAATTGTTGGAAGATTTTGCAAGGGCTACAGACTCATTTCCTCAGCCATTTGTCCCTTTTTAATGTTTGAATGCCTGTAAAAATGCTGTCAGTTAACACTGATCTGAGTCTCACTGCAGTCTGTCAGAGTCCCTGCAGCCAGTGTTTGGGAAACAGTGTTTGCTTTGGATATCACCATCTCCGCCTTGCACACATGAAACAGTGTGAGCTCTTGTGAGTTTAATTTCCCTCACTGTTTCCACATGCCTGAAGATGAGTGGGATGGTGGCCTCCTTTTCACATTGCTGGAAAGGAGATTGTAATCCTTCTTCCTCTGGCCAAATGTAAACCAACACTACTTGAAAAGCCTCCCCTCTAGCATGAAGCATCCCTCAGAGCACTAAATTAAGAGCCTGGCCCTAAAAACAGATGATGTTGACCTTTCAGTGCTCTCATACTGTCCTGCCTTTAAGAAATATTCCTCTCCCCCTTTCTCTACTCTTTTTTTCCCCCCTAATCTTTATGGTTTCTTTCTCCCTAAGCAGCTTTTTACAGGTACACTGAGGCAGTGAGTGCTACTGTCTGCTCCAGATGCAGCTTCTCTGAGTCAGGCAGAGGAGCTTCAGGCAAAGGTTCAGCCTCCTAATAAAGCAAGTATATTCTAAGATAAGTGCTGCATTAGGAATTGTGGATTTTCTCTTTTCCAAAGTTGATGGTTAATATGGAAATTTTGTGGGATTTTTTTCCAGCTAACTTTGGAGAGAAAATGCTGGAGAAGTTTTGGGTTTGGCTCTGAAGCCTGAATCTTCCTAATCCTACACCACAGGTCCTTGAATATGTTGTCAGGCCTAAATATTAATTTCAGATAGCAGAGAACTGTGGCAGGGCCTCATGTGGATCCCCGAGAGTGGGACTATCTGACTTAGCAGACTTTACAGAGAGGGAAGAAGTTCCCTAATCACCGAGACCAGACCAGCACAGTGGATCACAGCTGCCTTGCAGACAGCTGGCTGAAGGATTGAAATGTTTTAAAGAAGTCATATATAAATGCTGCAAGAACAGATTTGGGCCAAAAATTATTTACAGTTTATTAAAGCTGAAGGAAATTTCCATACCAGAACATAGGAATAAACAACTAGAGCCTCCAAAGTGAGCCTGGGAGGTTTGGGAAGCATCAAGAAAGGGAAGGCTGACCACATGCTTATCTCCATTGCAACCCTGTGTAGTGCAGCAAGAGTTCATCCCAGGGCAGCAAGGAGCCATCAAGGGCAGGTTTCACACGCCAGCACACTCAAAGAAGGCATTTTTGTGCATGTTTTGTTTGTGGCAACACTGAAGGGATACAATGATTTATCTCTGCAGTACAGATGTTTTCTAAATTACTATCTAATTTGAAGAAGCATCCCTAGAAAAGAAGGGACACTCTGGTTCATGAACAATGCTTCAAGTGATCCCCTGCTTGCTGCAATTTTAAAATACCTAGTCTTTGAAATGTTTTCTATGACTGCAATATTTTTATATTGGAAAAAATTGTAGGGTTGGCTTGTGTGTTTTTAGGAAAATTCAGATTCCTGGTCTGTCAGCCTTGCAAGAGCCCCTTTAATGAACTCAAGACATCATTATCTACACAAGTTTTTTGCACTGGATGGATAGAAGACAAGCAGAACATTTCCAGGGCTCCTCTAGAGCTGCCATTTCTGTAGGCTGTAATTGTTATTTTAATAGGCATCCTACTATGACATTATCTTTTAAAACAAACCTCTTCCTTCTTTTAACAAATAGGCTCCTGTCAAACACTAATCCAGGCACTTTTGTGATCTGAGTTGGTGACTGGTATTAGTGACTAGACACTTCTGACTGCATCTTAGTGCTTTGTTCCTCATAGGATCTTTTCCCAAGCTGTGAAATGTGACGCCAGATTTAGTTCCTAAAGCCAGAAGAATAACACTAAGAGACAGTAAATGGGTGTGAGTTGTCACATACACCAGCATCACAGAGTTAGTGCTGTGTCTCAATTAGCAGCAGACTGAAAATCAGTGGGAGCAGACAGTATTCCTTCTGGTTTCTGTTGCAGTTCTTGAGCTGTAGAGAAACTGAAAAAGAAGGGTGTATGTTTACTGGTGAGGAGAGGAGCCTGTGACTGCAGTGAGCAGTGTCCCTGACCTGCCTGCTTGCCATTTCTGGAGAGTTGCATGGGTCAGTTTATCCCCACGCACAAAGCTGAACACTAACGTGTAGGTAACAGACAAAGGCTAAACCATGCCTGTTTTCTGATGGGAAAAGCCAATGTAATTCCTGCTGGACAACAACTGTTAGGTGTGGGCAAAGGATAACTGCCTCTGGATATTCCTAAAATTAACTAATGTCGCAGCTTCTGCTGGTCCTGTTTCATATGTGTAGGTGTATGTCAGTCCCAACTCTGTTGAAATCATCTGAAGTTTTACTACTGCTTTCCAGGGGGACGAAATTATATTTTCTCAGCTGTGAACTGTTTTCCAAAGTACACAATGAACTCAATTGCCTGCTAAGATGAAGCAACAACTACTAGAGATTACAGAGAAAGTGAAATTACATCAACAGTTTGCTGGTTCACCCTTGTACAGTGCATTGGCAGACTTTCAGGGAGGGATGTTCTAACTCATGGAGTGCTGTTCCTTTAATGCACCTGAAACACATTTTCATACAGTTTACACAGGCAGACTGCTACATGTAAAGATGACATAACCTGCTCTATAACTGAGCTGTCTGATGTCACTTTAATACTGCTACAAGACTTGAAACCAGTAAAGTCATCAGGTACTAAGAAAATATGTACCTCATCTAATAACAATATTTAAATATGTTTCTGTTGGATCAAGGTTCATAGATATCTTTTAAACATTTCAATATTTAATTACTTTTAATCACAGTCTCCATAATTCAAAAAGTCCTATCAGCCACACAACATATCTGCTGACTGAAGTCCAGCTGTATCAGATAGGGAATTAACAGTCATTCTGTAAAATACATTCACAGTTTCTAAACCTCCCTTTTATTCTCTGAAGCAAGCCATGGACAAAAATGCATTTCCTTTGAGAAGCACAATCATGTCACTGGCAAAGCTGATAAAAGGGCTTCTAACAGCTGAAGAGTTCACTCACATCATCCAAGAACAAAAGCTGAATGGCTGAAGTTAATAACAGTGCAAATAAAGCTAATTCCACAAAATATATTTAATTATTATATGTTTATTTGACTCTTATCTGAGACACTGAGGATGTATTCATGAGAATGCAAAGCAATGAGTTAAAGAAGCAGTTGCTATGTATTGCCTATACACGTGTCCTCTTAGGCACTTTTAAATGCATTGATACACCCCAAGATAAGCAGAGTAAGCATTAGTGTACATCTTTCATATCAGACATCCCTGCAATATGACCCGAAAACTGAGAGAAGCATAATAGAAAAAAGACTCATGGACCAGTAATCTGTGGTTAAGTGGAACAGTCACTCCCAAGTCTGGGTTTGTCCTCACTTAACTCAGTTCTAATTAAGCACACTAGAAATAACTGTTCAAATTATTCTTGAGCTTATTTACCTTACGGCTTTGTGTAAAAACTGATAACAACACCAAGTCAAAAAATAGCACACTTTCAGTTTTTTGGGGCTAAACTGAGAGCTAAACAGACCTCACATAGAAAAATTCTCTTAGCATAGCAGGCTTCATTCACAACTCAAAACATCAAAGGAAAGATGCCGAGAGCCTTTGCCATATCCTTCATATAATGCCTTTGAAGTACCTATATTTACAGGACCACTGTAAATATACAGTGCACTGGTGGCATCGGCCAGGGCTGAGGTGTAACATGCCATTCATGTCTGGTGGATATATGTTCTCCCTGAGGCTGGGAGGGAGATGCAAAACCATCCACAGTGGCTCTCACAACAGCTTTCATTTCCCAACTCAGGCACATGAACACACCAGCCATGCTCCAGTGCAGCACTGAGCCTGACCTGGCTGGGAATGGTCATCTGCATTTGTCCCTTCCCATGTGCTGCTGTGACAAGCCTCGTGGGACCCTGCTCTGGACCCCGCTCCAGTGCCCACTCCAGGCTGTGCCATGGTGGTGCAGACATACCCAGTTATCAGCACAGTTATCAGCCAGTGCTGTTCCACAAGTCCAGCTCTGGACCAGCCCTGAAGAAAGCTTTTCTGGACTCTTTCCACACTGCAGCTATGGCAAATCTTGCTAGGCACGATTTGGCTCTATAAAGAAGTACCTCAGTGTCTCCCTTGCTGTTGAGATTTGACCATATGTACAAATTTAAAAACTGGCAGGAAATATAGTTTTCCAACTATTTTAACATGACATATAAATGATCTTTGCTGATTTTTTTTAGCAGATACCACTATCATGATCTTACTCCAGTTAAAAGTCCATCTGGGACATATACATACCTCCACTTACTATCCTAAATACCTATGTTTTATTGCTGTTTGGAAAAACTAAATTACATTTTATAGGAAAATGAACTGGTTACATTTCCCCCAATTTTCTTTGTAACTATCTCTCATTGTATTATCACCTCTTTCTATAACCTATTCTTGTCAGTTGCACAGCATGAAGAAAGCAAACGAGTGCTGCCAATAAAATATGCCATCTTATCTGGTGTAGTCCTAAATCATTCTCACTTTTGAGAAAAGTTCATCTTTCAGTTCATAAGGAAAAGGAAAAATAACACTTTTCTCATATAGGAGGCCCAAAATATGCTCTTTCATTAGATGAGAAATTAGAAACTCACTACTACATCATTGCTTTCTTTTGTTGGTGTCTGTACTCTTAGGCCACTGGAACATGACATTATACCATTGCCCTTGATAAGGTGTACCTACATAAACAACACCCTAATAATCACACAGTAATGGAGCATGAAATAACAAACATAGAAAGTAACATCAGATTGGAGATTTTGTGTTTAAAGAGATTTGAAAGTTATTAACAGTAGTACTTCACATTTTTGTCTTTCAGCATAAATTGATTTTTTTAAAAAAACCCTGTAAACATCATTCCACAAACATCATTATCCTTATATTACTGATATACAGACAAAAAGAATGTCCAGTGACTTTCCCCAAGGTCAGAAAACAAGTTAATTGGAGCCAAGGAAAGAGTGCTAGCGAATTCTGATCCACTAATTCAGCATGTGGTTTGAACTCTTCAGACAGTTTGAAAAGCAATCAGTGCATTTGTGATACTGGATTTGCTAGTTTTGATTTAAATTTTTGAGGGCAATACCTTGAAAGAAGAAAGGCGCTGCAAGGAAATGAACACCTTGGTACAATGCTTTACAGACATATGTTAGGTAATTCCTCACTTTGAATATGAATTCAGATACATCAATTAGCTATAAGTTCTCTTCTGAGCATTTTCAACACATTGAGTTTAGGCATAATTGGATTTTTTACCCCTGAAACACTTAATCAAGGCTAAATCAAAGAAAAAATCGCTTTCAGAAGAATTCTTCAATATACAAAGAAAATACTCTATTTGCAAAAGATGTGCCAGCTTTATTAAGTTTCCTTCATTTAGAGACTTACTTGTTTTTCCTTTTATCCAATTAATGCATTAAATCACTTTGATGTGTTGCTTTTTAAATGCGCAGTATCTGCAGTGATAAAAAAGTACTAGACACATCAGAACCATTCATTTTCCCAAACTGAGACAACACTATGCTCATCTCAAGTACAGAGATGATTTTAAGGTGACTTGATTATTCCCCCAGTGTTTAAACAAACCTTTCATCAGTTTTAAAGCTACACAGCTGAAGTGTTTTCTTCCCTATAGAGCAGGGATTTCTGTCATCAAGTTAGCATGAGTCAAAGAGATCCTGAGGAAAAATCAATGGAGAGCAAGTCTCATAAGATGAGTGTATTTGAGAAGTGTAATCCTTTTCTTCCATCTTACATGTTTTCCAATACCTTCCAATGCAGAAGAAGCTAACATATGTGAAATCTGAGTGCAATGTTTTTATAAGTAAGCTGTCTTACCCTACCCTTGCACACCCAGAGGTGGATATAAATGGAACTTGCTATGCACCTGTGAAGTGCCAACATTCTCAGGAAAGATACAGACAAAAATAAGATGTCTATTAATAGAGTATTCAGCAACAAGCCCTTAAAAATGAGTTTATCAGTTTATCAGTATTTATCAGACTAATCTTACCTATAAGAAGCTATAATTCTTATTATTGAAAATAAAAACCAGCCACTTTGGAAAAATGCATAATGCATAATCACTCATAGTCACACATAATCACACCTCTAAGCATGTTGCAAGAAGGACTGGCATAGTTATCAATCTCTGTGTTTCACTGTCAAAAGATCAAAGGCATTAGGGACTTAGGTACGAATATAGACTAGACCACTATTAAAAAGAACCCAAACAAATCCTGAACTCGTCAGAATCCTAGCCCAATCTCCAGTGTTGTCTTTGCTTCTAGAAAGCCAAGTCAAAGCTTATTCTGCCCAACAGAGCTCAGCCAAGTCATATCTGTCAAGGACACAATAAAAGGACTTGTCTCAAATACCCAACTTTGCCACAAACGTTAATATCTGTGCTTGTATTGGTGTATTTGAGATCAGTAATAATGATAACAATAATAATAATAACAATAACAACAACAAAATAATAATAATAATAATTCCCAGATTCAGGAGAATACACTTAGCATAGCATAACCTATTTGTATGGAAAGCTGGTGAGTTTTATTGCTATAAAGAGCCTATGTCAAACCATGCTAAGGCAGATTTTTACTGATATAACTAAACAGGACACATGGACACACAAACAGATTCCACAACCCATCTCTACCAAAAGTGGTTTATAAAAACTCCAAAATCAGATGCTCAATCCATGCTAGTCCCCTATTGGGAGCTGCTGAGTGGAGGTGGTTCAGCTCAGAGAAACTGTTCCATGTCATTGCCATGGCGATGTGGATGTGGCTTCCAGGATGACGCAATCTGATAGCCCAACTGCTCCGTGAACTCCTGTTCTGCCTGGAACTAAGAGCCATGCTGAGAAGGATTAGTACTTTCATTTCTTCAACTGCATGGTTGAAGAAATGAAATGGGAAAAGCTGGGACAGCCTTAATTCTTCATGAGAGGCTTTAGCCTTAAGTAAAACCTCTAGCTGAGGTTATATGAAATGTTCAAGAAGGAATATTGGATATTTCGCAATGAATCTGAAAACAATGTGTCTCTAGACTTATAAAATTTCTGTCACAGACTATGGTTAAGTCTTTAAGGAAAACAAATAAAAGATTTATATGAAAACCAGCATCTTTTCTAGGCTGATAAAATGTATTTTGAATCTTCTTCTGTCTTTCTGAGATATGTCTCCATCTTATGTAAGCTTTTTTGTGCATTCTGTACTCAATGTATTTGAAAAATAAACTTGCTTTATGAGTGACTCTCAGCTTGTGTCAGCACTTTCACAGTGTAAACACAGAAAGCTTATATAATGTAGATTACGTTTAAAATAAAAGTCTTTCTCAAGCTCCCAAGTATGCCTTTTTTTTTCATTAACTCTATGAATCTTAATGAGGTCAGAATCGCTGTGTAAAACAGCAATAATAATGAGCTGAGCCATCCCAGTGCCTCCTGTTTCCTCCCACTCTCGTTTTGGACTGAGCTCTGTTTCAGTTGACACGGTCATATACCAAACATGCTGCCCCAGTAAGGGCTTGGCAATCACATAACGATAGCACAGTGTAAAGTGCTGGCCACTGAATCCCTTCCTTGTAATTTCCAAATTACTGCGTTAATCTTTAGGGTTTTTCCTGATTTCAGCCTGTTTAGAATTGCCTGTCAACAGGAGGAGCCATTTCTACTCATTACTCCAGTTGCTTAACAACCTTTACAGATTTTATTTTCACAATAATATTTTCTTTTCAGATTTGGTTTCTGTACTAACCCATCATTAGGTTAATGCAAAAAATAATAATATCCTTCTTTTAGCAATTACACAGCTTCCTACTATGTCAATCCCTTTGTTATTTTCTAAACAAATGCACAACATTTTTCTTTATTATTTCTCCATTTACCACAAGCTGTGTCAAAGGTCCTAACACTTTTCTTGGAGTGACTTTATACCTCTTTGATTTCTGTTAGTTTTGAATTAGCACTCATAAATGTGAATATACAAACCTTGGATTGTTATTTTTTGGTTTCTTCTAATTTCCTTACATTTCTTTCCTGTTGTATTAGTTTTGCATGGCCTGCTAGAACCAATAACAAGCTCATTCCTGGGACATCAGTGTTGGTCAGTAAGCTCCATGGGACAAGAAGCATGGCACACACTCCTCCTACATCATGTTACATGTGTGAAGGGTTTTTAAACTTTTTAATTTCCATTTCTAATGTCAGCTACAGAATTCTCCCAGTAGCATTTTGTGTGAGTTTACCAAAATAGCAGCTTTTCAGGGCTTATCAAGTATGCTCTGTTTTGAAATTCTTATGTGAAAATGTATTTCTCATTAAGAATTCACTGGTTAGGGTGGTACTTCTTCTATTCCTCAGTCATCTCTTTACAGGTCATACAACATTTCTCACAAAAGGAAAAAAAAAAAAAGTGTTCCAGGAAGCTAAATATCTTCACCAACCAATATCTTCACCAACCAAATGGGAAATAAATGAATTTTCACTTTTTTCACTTTGATTGTCTTCAGTGCTGTGGCCAATAAAAGTTTGTCATCTGCTTTTATGTATAAATTCTAAGTCACTCATCTCTTTCATGAAAGGCTGGAGCACCCAGTCATCCATATGTGGCCATTTCTTGCTTCTGTTGTACCCTTAGCCTGCTCTCCCATCTGTCAGTCTCCTCTTGTCACTTCAAAAGCAGAATCTCAAAGCATTCTAGAATGTGGCTTTTTCTCAAGTGACATCTCAGGGTTGAGAGACACTTGTGAACACAGCTAAAAGTTACCACTTCACTACTGAGTTCAGTCTCTAATTTCTCTGCAGGCGATGCTGCCGGTAAACCGACAAGTGGTTTGAATTCTCCTTGACAGAAGGGTCTAGAAATATAACAGCCCAGAGTCACAGCAGCTCAGAATGGCCAAAGTAAAGCTAAAGAGCTAGATAAATATTCAAGAAACAAAATCTACCTCACCTACATGGAATAGTTTGCTTATGTAATACGATTTATGTCACAAACTGCAATTTTAAGAGCAGGAAATACTGTTTTTACCACAGGATTGTGTTAGCACAGTACCTTAACTGCTGTTTAGAACTCCAGATTTTGTTTTCTGCCTGTCTGGATCTTTAGCTAGGCAAGTCCCATATTGATGTAAAACATGCTTTTGCAATTATCTCCCCCATTTTTTTTTTTATTAGCAGAAATAAACCCTGAAAATTACCAATTTGCTTCCTATCTTGTCAGCTCCAGGAGGAGATCAAAGGATAACTATTAATATAAAGACTTGGGTGCTCTATAGACAAAAATTGTTCATTGCTGTTTTCCAGTACTCAAGAGTCTATTCTAATAGTCTCACAGAATATTAATTTTAATTGTCAACTACAGATTTTTTGAGATCCCTACAACACAACAGTGTAGAAGAGATGGTCTGTAATAATTTTCTAAGAAGGTCCTTTATTGCAAGTCTGGACCAAGCAAGGTCACAGGAAAATTGATTTAAGATAATGTTGAAATGTGGAAGCACAAAAAATAAAATAAATAAATGTGATGTGATCAAAGGGGTGTGACATTTCTCCTTTAAACTTAAAATCATGTAAGACTTAATGAAGAACACAGCAAAAGTCACAGTTAAAGGGGCTAAACCTAGTGAAATGTCAGACATCCAGAACTGAGTGTGCAGCAAATACAGCGATCATGTTTATACATGAGGGTTGTTCCACTGACTCATCCTTACCACAGATACAACCAGGAGTTCAGAAGAAGATTTGGCATAATGGAAGCCTCACCATCAAGCATTTTTAACAGCTTAATGATCTCCTCTTTTGTGTAGTACACGCCTTGACTCAAGCACCAAGGACAATGCTTGTTTGCATTACTAAATTAGATCTGTTTGACAGAAACTGGATGTGCACTGTGGCAACAAAAGTTAAACCAATCTCTACTGTGAACAAAATTTTAAAACAAATTTATTTTAAAGCATAAATTAGAAATCATTCTCCCCTGTATTGACTGACACACCTAAAAATCACCCATTACTTAATATTATGACTATGACTTTAAAATAACAAATAAAAAGGAAAAGAATTCAGTGCAAAAAAATATGATCACAATGCAGCTAGACAGGTGGAAGAGTATAAAGCAGCAAATCTGGCTGCTGGATGAGAGATTATTCTGCAAAATGTCTGTATTTGGGTCAGTGAAGGTGATATGCCTAGTTAATTGGTGAATAGAGCACAGCACGGAAATCAATGAAAAACATTGATAACAGATGAGAACATAGTTGGTGCTCCACACACTGAGTGTAGAAAAACTGATATGCTTTTCCAGGAGGTTATATGATACAGTTGCCCATGATTATATGGGGACTGAATTCAATGGCTCAGAGGTCTCTTCCAGTTCTACACTTCTGAAAAAAAGGTACAGGTTTTTAATTAAAAAGAAAAAATGCACTCTGTGACGCAGTGTTATAATTCTAGTAGTTTCAATGGGTGGTCACTATTTTGAGTCTCATTAGTAGGAAATTGTCAAATAATTTAATTTGTATGGATAAAGGCTTCAGGTTTTGTCCTTCCTATGCAAAAAATCAGTGGAAAACTATAATCTTGTATATGAACCTCTTAGTGTCTCTCTATTATGGATAGATGGATAAGTTCTTTGAAATGCTTTAATACTGCATGGTTTACACTTCTAAAAAATATCCTTTGTACAATGTGCTTTTATGTAAAGAATTCTGAAATCCTTGAAGAGTAGAATACAGTTGTACAGCTACAGAACATGTCAAATGTAGAAGTGGGTATCCACAACCCCTTTAAGGTGGACACTGAATTTCTGTGTACAAATGATACTGATCAAGATCTGTAGTACCTGTTGCATCAGAGGCAATAATTAATAAGTTAACAGTCATCTTAATGAGGAGAAAAAGGAATTATTTGTGAAGGACTAGTAAAGAGGGCTAAAAATAACTCATTAGTGTAAAAAAAAGATGATGAGAGGATTAGGACTAATGGTCCTAGAAATGAACTCTTTTGATTATTTCCTGGAATATCCTCTCAGTTTGACACTACCACCTGGGATGCAGAATACAGTGTCTAAGCAAATAAAATTATTCACCTCTCTTGTGCATATTCAATCTTTGCCTCTTGCCACTTTAATATAAATTGCAACTCTGACTCCTCATTAACTACTATCTACACCTCTTCTCTGATAAACCCAGCGCTTCTGTCATCATTACAAACTGACAAACCTTGGCCCACCCTGAAATTTACTGCATCTCTAACTGTGAAAACTGGAAAATATTGGTAGCAACATTTCAGAGACAACTGGCTCTCCATGTTTTTATTATGCATTCCTGTGTTTTGGGAAACACACCTGAGCATAGAATTTCAAGTAAAATAATAAGTATGAGTTTTAGCTAAAGTAAGTTTTCTACAGTGTAAAAGAAGGTTTAAAACATAATGATTTAACTTACTTTAGAACAATTGTAAAATGAGGCTGATGCTTAATTCTAATCTTCCAGTTGAAAGTAAGTGCCAGCACTATGTCAGAAGAAGTTTACAGTGCCAGCAATTTAGAACGAATTCATCCCCCTGCTTGGGAGGAAGGGTTGAACTTCTTCTCTTCCACTGCTAGGAAAATACCACTGATTTTGAGAGAGTAATTGCAGATTTACACCACAGTGCCTCAGATCAGAGTATGGCTTGTAATAAAGCTTCAATGTGTTTCAGGACTGAAGACGCTTCTTCAAAGACTTTAAGATAAAGCACACGTTTTAGAGCTTTATTTAACCAGGTTTCATTCAGGCTGAGCTTCAGGGAACCTGAGTGTCAAAGGTGACTTTCTGTCAAAAAACACAGTTTTGTCTTGCTCTTATGTAATATTATATCACAAAGCACTCGGGATTTTGGACCATTTCTCTCACACTGCTTCCTCTCTGCCTTTTCTCACGAGTAGGGATGCTGCATAGAGGCCACAATGACTGGGTTTCTCCATCTTCATCCTTCCACCCTCTTCTTCCTCAACAGCCTATGGTTCACCAGGATGCTGAAGACCTGCATAAGACTTTTTGCCCCAGCGAAAGCCCTGGCATCAACCCCTCCCCAAACTGCAGTGTGGAGAGGAGCCCTATACAACACACCAGATGCTGGGTCCTTCTAGAGGGAGGAAACTGTGATGGTGGGACACGGATGTTTTAGAGCAAGAGGGGAATGGCTTGAGCATCAGGAGCAAGGAGAAGAGCCTGGGGGAGAAGTGAAGGCCCCACTGCCCTGAAAACCTTTCCATCTGGGGAAGGAAACTATCACTGGTTTAACTCTCCTTGGACACAATCAAACTCACTATTTTTCTTTTCAAGGACATTTTTCTCCTTAGTCCTCAGCTTCCATAAGGCAAAACCATCCATTTCTATTAGATAGCATGGTATGTCAGTTTTCTGGCATTTGAGTTAAACAGTAACCATAAAGAAGGCTTGTGAGAGACAATATCTGTTCTTGATGTCAAGTCTTTCCACAATGGGGAGCTGCTTTTAAATAACTTCTTTGAAGAATAAAATAGAATAGTTTCATGGTAATTGTTTTATTTCCATGGAGAAGTGGAGGAAAACCTATTTGGCTTATATTCTTTACCATGACAGCTCGAGGATGTGCATAAGTATTCCTGTTTCTGCCTTCATTCATTTTAATTTTTTCTTTCTCATTTACCTTAATTTTGGTTTTGGTTGCCTTCTCTGTTTCTCTATAAATTGTTGGATTTCTTTTCTTTTTGGAGCTTTATTCCAAGCACTCTGCTCTCAACTCCTCTCCATGCCTTGTCTTCTTCTGTGGCACTCACTCAGCTTGTTAAACACTCTCCCTCCAATTGACTTCTTGGTGCAGAGATAGCTGGTTATAAACCTTTGTTGACAACGGCCAGTTGTCTCTGTCATTGTAAGATGTTCTGGCCAAGACTCAAAGATAGCCATTTTCAGAGAAAGGGTCAGTAACTTTAAGGGTAATCAGAGGCTGTCTCTTACAGACAACTGCACTCAAAGACAAAAATGCATTTGTTCATCAACATCTATCTATTTCAATACAATTTCCCCTCACACCTTTGGGGAAGGGTGGGAGAACCCTAAAAAGAATGAACAAATAGGCAAACCAAATTCATTTGCAAAGTGATAAGATGAACTGGCATTTCAAAGGCATGCCTGCAGAAAGAAACGGGGAAAATATTCCTGTAGCAGAGAAGAGGTGATTTGACGGAGAATACTATGATCCCAGAAGAGGAGGCACATCTACGTCAAACACTTTAATAGATGTTTTTGATAGTAATTTCCTGAAAAAGAGTTTATTCTGATTCCTTTTATTTACTTTTTTTTTTCTTTTTGGATTACTGTACTTTGCTTTTGCCAGGCATGACTCATATGCACAAAAATGGTTTTATCACAAATGAAACACATTTTGAGATTTACATGCTGACTTAGCCAAAACTCAAAGCTTTTGACTTTTAAAGTTTTAAAGCATTTCTGATGATGGCAGGAAGGTCTGATGTGCTTGAAGATATGAGGTTCATCACCAAGGAAGCAGTAAGCTCAGGTGAAGGCATAACAAACCAATTTTCCTCCATGACTGGGTCACCCTGTACTGAGGTGTAAGGTCCAGTTACATACACACCATTGAGCGTGTATCCATGGGCCCAACACTAGAAATGACATTTCTTCTGCATTGTCTGGCCACAGAAATATCAATTTGTCCTTTAGAATAAGAATGTCATATCACTTGGAAAATATCATAGTATCTTGGCAAGTAATACTGGAAACTGGGAGGCATACAAGGAAAATATTACCCCACATGGCCTGGTGCTGCTACTCTTTCCCTGTGTGAAAAGCAGGATGCTGGGCCAAATACCCTGCTGTTACTCCAGCTGGGGAAGCAAGTTCCATACCAAACATTTAAGATACTTTGCCAGTAATTTTTGTATTTGCTGCTGAGGTGGAATCTGGACTTTCTGATCACATATTCTTATTAAAGTGGATAATTCACATATACTAAGCTTTATATGAAGAAGTGACTGACAAACACAGAGTACAATAAAAAAAATAATCCTTGGTAGGAGGTAAGAGTGTGTCCTCTACTTCAAGAGTTACCACACCTGAGTTGGTGGGTCTGGTGCACCAACATTTCTAGCAATTACTGCAGACTCATTCACCTGATGTGGGCTAAGAACCTCAAACTGAGAGCCTCAGCACTTCTTAAAAGCCATGGTCATTCCTCTGAGAGACTGTAGGGGCATGTGAGACTTTCCTATTAAAATGAAAGTGGGAAGAAGAAATGAACAGCATAAGAAAATATGCAAGAGCTGGCCACAGTGTAGCGTGCCTCCGCCAAGGACAGTCTGCACATTATCCCTGGAGGCACAGAGCAACAAAAACTTTCTCTTTGTTCTTAGGACAGCTATAGGCTACACATCCTTTTGCATGGACTGCTGTGGCTATCACCAAGAGCTGTGGGCAAAGGAAGCACACTAGTATCAAGCACTGTAATGCTGAACTAGCAGATAATACCAAAGCACCCACATTTTCTTGTGCTCGCTCTCCTTTTATTTCTTTTCTGCTTGTTATCACAACTATGCCATGGAGAGTTTTCTTTGAAGCATTCTTCTAAACACAATAGACAGCATACATTATTTATCCTAATGGAATAGTGTGCAAGGCACCCACCATATCTCACTTCCTCTGAATAACTTCAGGAGAGAACAGAGCAAGATAAAAACAGGCTACATTTTTTTAGTCAGAAAGTGATGAAACCTCACAGAAAGCAATTCTCACGTGTATGAGGTTGCAAAAGTAGGAGCAGCAGGAGCTAGAAAACCCAACTTTGTTTTCTCCTGTGCTACTGTGTCATTGAGGGAGCTGGGTCCGGGTACTTAACAGGCTGACCCACATACAAATCCAAGAGCAATGTGTAATTAAGAAAACTTGTTGGGAAGGGCCCTGGGATCCTGACTGTCTCTACAAAGATGACTAGAAGTTACTTCTGTTTAAAAACAGTTGAGTACTTTCTGTGTCTCAGCCTCCCAGTTTATTTTCACACTTACGAAGGAGAGAAGCCCTATGAATTTTTTGATAAAATGAACTACACAAATGTGAACTACTACTTGTAGGAGAGAACTGTCAACACTGGGAATTTGACTTCTTTACATAGCAACAATAAGGCATTTTTATACAGGTTCCACCATTTAAGGGGCAGAGAGCATTTACTAGTGTAAATGAACAGCACTGTAAATGAAGACTGCCATTATTCTGTTGGTATGAAAGCAGCAGCAAACATACTTCCTCAGTTTAGTTTTGAATTCTGAGCAGAGCTCGTATTTCACACAGTAATAGTCAGTAACTTCCATGGACAGGGAACATAATTACAGTGTCCTAGCTCCAAATGGCTGAAGGTTGTAAAGGATAATATATAGCACCTGCTGAATCTGCAGAAGGAAAAAGCCTAACACAATAAAGAGCTCCCTACCGGCACACTCCTCCTTTTTCAGAAGGACTTTCCAACAGGCACACAGGCAGGTGTTTTTTGATGGTTATGTCTCTGCAGTTGGTTTGACAACAGCATTTCACGGATGCCATGACAGAATGGGAACAGACTATCCCCTCAGTTATTCCAGGTTTTAAAATCCAGTCATGCAAAACCAGGGAAGTTTGGAGTTACCCTTTCCTTTTGTGCAGCAGATTCCTCCTAGTGCTGTCTGAGAGATAGATACCACTCATCCCATAAGGATTTCTGGGGTGCAAAGATACTCACATTTCCACAAACTGTTCACTTGTGTTTTCCAGAACCTCCTTCTATTACATCTTCTGAACAAGAACCACCAAAACTGCAGTCTCCTTCTGTGAGTCAGGAGCTGCAGAGCTCTGAAGACAGATGCACACACACTTCCAGTTGCCCCAGTCATAGAAGACAGTGAACAATTATGATGTGATCAAGCTCCTTTATTCAGCCATCTGCAGTTCTCCCCAGATGTTCTAGATTGATGGAATATTCCAGTGGCTGGTGTCATAATCAAGCTTTGCTTTTAGATGATCTTGATCCCAACCATGTGGTAGGGAACCTTAATTAGTGACAAAGGCACTGATCCTCACGCCTCTTTGGGTTATGTGCACTGTTAAAATACAAAATGCTGGATTGTATCTGACTGCATAGCATTACAGGGTGATGCCAAGTTACCTTTCAGAATTTCTTCCAACAAGCTGACTCTGAAGGTGAAAAACCCTTTAATGAAAGGGAACTCTGCCCTGAAGGTCCTGTCCCTGCAGAGGCTGTGCTCACCAATGTTTCATTACAAATATTATCACCTCCTGGACTCATCAGGGCTTCTGCTGTCACCGAGATGAGTACAATCACTCCAATAACTTTGGCCAATGTCATGAGCAATCCTGAAGATTTAAGCCAGGACCTTGGGAGAGGAGACAGATGGAGAGCAGGAGCAGCACAAGAGTGCCAAGGGTCTGTGCTCCCATCAGAGCAAGTTTCTCAGTAGATGACCAAGTCTGAACTTACACAATTTATATACAATTAGTCTGCTTGAATCAATCCAGACTCTAAGAGTTCCTAAATCTTTACAAACTTCCAGAAATCTTTAATTTCTGTTATCTAGGACAGACTTTTATAGTTTACATCATCTCTGTCATCAGAAAAGCACTCTCGTGGCAATAATTCTTCACACTGTACTTCACTGCAATTTATTTATTTGACTGGAAAGGAAAGGATAACTGAGAAAGAGAGCTTTTATTGTGATGTGCTCTTTATTGCAATGCTTCCCACATCCATGCCTATTCGTATTCCATCACCTCTGGGTTATGAGCAATTCTGTCAATGGGGATTGTCATGGCTGTAAAGACTTAACTCCTAATACCTTCAGATTAAAGAATTTTTCCCAGGCACTTTTTTTGTTGTTGTTGTTCATATTTTCATAAGGGATAACAGTTAGGTTTAGAGGTTCAGTGATCAGCCATTATCAATCCTATTTGCTTGTTTTCTTTTCCAGGAAGGTGATAAAATGTATTTAACCTGAGCCCCTCTGCAAGATCAGATTTTCTCTACTAAATGTTCTCTTGTCTCACCTCTAGAGTGAAACTTGGCACCAATTTCAGCAGAGGCAGAACTGAGCCGTAAACCCCACTCTCCTTTAGTACCATTCATATGATCATACAGGTATTCAGGATACAGATTCAGATTATAAAATTTTCCCAAGGAAGCCACCAGCTTTCATTGCTTCCATCAGCAGTTTGAACCATGGGAATATTGACTAAATTCTTTGTGGTATATTTGGCTGATGTGGGGATGAAAAATAATTTCCATTTTGTTGTAGGAAGACTGATGAGATTAAGAGTATTGTGTTCTGTAGACATCTGGATATGTACCTTTGTATAACCTAGTTCCCCAGCACCAAATTCTGACTTCACCCAGACTAAAGAAAGGCCTGGTGGCAGAAATTGCTTCTCACTGTCCCAGAACACGAAGTTGGGGCAGAAGGGAAGAGTCACAGATGGTTGCTAAGGTTAAATCAAAGAAGGTTTACATAAATAAAGAAGTTTGTGGAGAGTCAGAAAAAAAAGTATGAGAGGAGAAATACAAAGAAATTTGAAGGGTGACAGATTGTAATGTCAGGTTAGAAGGGAAAAGATTGCAATGTCAGGTTAGAAGCATCTTGCGTGTTTCCAGGTGAGAGTGGTTTTCTTTATTTAGTTGAAAAAGTCAACCTAACCTTCCATGCTCCGAGAAAGAACAAACCCAGCCAACTTTCAGTTTACAGTTTTCAGCTAACCCTACTATTGATGTTTCATTTCCTTCAAAATAGTGGGCAGTCACTAAAACATGGGTATGCTTTGTACACAAACACCAAAAGTCATCAACAGAACCATCCTCCTCTTTATCCCACAGCATAATATGGTTAGAAAACATTTCCAACAGTGATCAGAGAGATCTGTCTGAAAGTTTTATCTGGTTCTAGAAACAGAGACACATGGGTCTGGGGTATGCTATGTACACGAGGAAGCAATGACAGAGGATAGAAAAGAAAAATAGAAAAGAAAAAAAAAGTATATTATGCTGACCATACTCTTTTCCTGGCCCTGTGTGCTACAATCAGCTCTGTTACAGTGACATCATTTACAACAAACTTGATTTAAACTGGTTGCATTAGGGCAACCGGGAATAATATATGGCATTTAATGTTCTTAAGCTTATTTTGCAGTGAGACCAAGATGGTTTCTGTATAGGCATTTGCTGCTGAAATGGGAAATAGGTGGGCTGTTTGATGGGTCTGTCAGCTGGCAATCGCTACTTGGACTGCTTCAATGTAAATATAATTTTCTCAGACTTCAATACTCTGGGTCTGAGTCTTTTTCCTGTTAGTATCTACTAATCTATCTAATTCTTGCTATTATTTATTTTCATCACAACCAGAAGACAATCCTGACCTTTATGTTTATCCACAGGATGTATTTACACAGCTTGCAGAAAGTGATGGTGAGAAATTTTCCTAGTGCCACCATTTTACTTCTGTCTATGTCTCCCCTCCCCCTTTATAGAAGTCCAATGTGTCAGTGCTGCACCATGAGAAAATGTGCATTTCAAAGCAAAGTCCTTGGGCAGTTTTTATTTTGTAATGACAATAAAAGTCAAAAGTCATGCTTCATTTCTTAAATCAGATTTTCACCGTTAAATTCCACTTTAAATGGTACTGTAGTTAATAATCACATAATCAATAGACAATGCTCCTAGTTGGATGTGTGTGTTTCTTTTGGGTTAAATTCGCTCATTTAATTTCTTCTGGAAACTTTTCTTCCTGTAGTGATCTTCAATCCAGTTTTTCTTAATGTGTAAAGTTCTGAAATCTAATTTGTTCCTGGGAGTATTAGACTCCCATTTTATTCTGATTATGTACATACACACCTGAAAATTAGCCTGGTTTGGTTTGCCTTCTAAAACTGCTGCTGCATTCCTGTGCTTTATAGCTATGGTCAGTGTGAATTAGGCATCTGGAATCTTTCTGTCACTCAAAGTTTTTAACTCGCAGTTTTTATTTGAACATCTCTCACTGACATTTCTGCTTGTCTGACGGTTTGCAAGATGTTTGTTTTCTTTTTCACAATCCCACTGTGCAATTGTGTCACTTTCCATGAAGCAAGTGTTTACTACTGTCAAATTATCTACCTGTACAGAAGGAGCAATGGGATCTGCATGCAGTGTTAAAGTTCCTTTTTTGCTCCTTTCCAGCGGTAGTGGAATTTTATACCATAACTCCAAGCATTTGGTCTATGAAAATTAATCTCAAAAGACTGTAACAAGTCTGGCAAGTAACATTTGGGAGTTTTATAAGTACTGCACACAACATGCTTTTTAAGCAGCAACTAATAGTAGGCACTATTAAGCAGTCACAGAAAACACTGGCCACATTTTCTGGAGAGGATCCATACCACTGACAACTTCTCACAGCTACCCTTCTGCCTCCTACTTGCCCTACTTCTGTGCTATGGAGCCACCTTATCTCAGGGAACATTTAAAGAAGCAGTTTCCACAGGAGTGAAATTCCCAGTCGCCCCAAGAATCCCCTGGCACAGATCCCTCTGGCAAAACACGATCCCCTTCCTCGCTCCCCTGCTATCACCCCACACATGGACAGACAGAGGCTTCTCCCACCTCTGGGCTGCAGCTGCTGCTCAGGAATGCTGGAGCAGAGCTGCGGAGCCAGACTGAATGGCCATTCCATGCGGGGCTCTTTCCACCCAGCACACTTGTAGTACAATTAAAGGAGTGCCTCCCCTCCTCCTCCTCCTTCCCCTAGCTCTTGTCATATCTGAATGTGAACTTCTCCCTTGGATAAACAAACACTTGTGCCCATACGTATACTTCTGGCCTTTAAGGACTTTATTCCGGTGCCTTTTTTTTAGGATTTTCAGTTTTACCTGTCAGTTGCACTCACCACTGGCTGGCATTTCTTTTTCACCTGTATCGTGGGCGGCACATTATCTAAGACACATGTTTTTCAACCCACTTACCTAATTCCAGCAGAACTGGAAGAAGCTGCTTTATTAGCAGTATTTATACAACACATTTGCAATACACACTTTTTAAAATTATTTCTCTTTTGTAAGCAGTAGTATTGGCATGAGGTTCTGATTTCAGGTAAAACAACCACTGCCCACTATAGCCCCTCAGCCAGACAAACAGTCAAAGAAAGCAAAGCAGAACAAGCCAGTCAGACATTATCAGAGAGAATGGTGATTATAACAAACAACAATACATGGCTATTCAGAAACTGCCTTTTGGGGACTGAAGAAGAGAACTGGAGCCATTTTTCACTAGGTTCATGAGAAAATGTCAGCACACAGATGCTACTATACTGTCAGATTGTATCTTAATTTGGCCAAAGGGGACCCAGGCAGTCACCCCTCACAGACATTTTTAAACGCCCATTACAAATCTGATTTATTGGTTGCTAAGAATCTCCCTGCTATAGTCTGCAGATTTGCATGACATGGAGCTGAAATCCAGTTACAGATAAATGTCTGCTTCTCTGTATGATCTAAATCCATCTGAATTCAGTATTTCTTGGGCATCGGTCAAACCTCCCCCAGTTCGCCCACCCCCTCTCCTCCTAATACCTTAAGGCAGTTTACTTCAGAATGAAGCAGAGCATTAACCTGTATAAAATTGCTAATTTGTATATAACTCTCTTGCTACCATGGAGAAAAAAAAGAATAAAAGGAAATGTCTTTTGTTCTAAAGAGGCAGAGAAAAAATTTCAGGAACAAAAGAAATGCATCTGCCCAGCAAGAGAAATGAGAAATTGCTGGGATATATTTTAGATGTTTAGGCATGCTGGTGTTAACAACAACCATTCAAATAAAAATGCTAATTTCCTCCTGTTCTTCGATATTTAAAAAAAATCTGTTGGCTTTTTCCTCAAAAAAAAAAAAAAAAAAAAAAAAAAAAAAAAA